>OZ038435.1:26187520-26681049 GCA_964036275.1 Litoditis marina | reverse complement strand
TTCATGAGGGCGTTTAGAGCACACAACAGAACAAAAAGATTACAGCGTGTTAATTCATCGATAACTTGAAATTCAGCTTCAGACGATCTCCATATGTTGAGTCTTTTGCAGGTCTTGTAGTTTGTGTTCAATTCAATAATGTGATTTCAGACAGTTTGGTTCGATATGGAAATATTGCTGGAGACAGCAGGATCACCGATAATCAACGACAGAATGGACTGCAAATTCGACTTCACAACTTCTTTCCGTTTTATGGAGGGAGGTACAATTACACGATGGTGAGCAAACTACACACTACATGATTTTGATCACAATCACCGAACCCCGCCAAGACAATTGATTTTCATAAAAGGTTCCAAGTAGTAACCTAAAACTTAGAGAAACCAGAAAAACGTTCTCAATTGCTTGTAGTCATTTTCCTTATGATAACGTTTAACTTGACTCAAGGTTTCACTAGGATTTTATCAAAGATGTAAGATTTCAATAATTTCACTTTCCTTACCTTACCTTACCTTACCATGACTAAGCCCCAGTGGGGTAACATTTAAAAACCCAGCTATTTACTCATCTTCCCACTCAACTCTGATTCATGGCCAACGGCATATTATCGATTGATGGCGACCGAGATTGTTTGCTATCTTGGGCCGGCAGCAATTCGAAATGATAACTTGATAATGTGAAAACAAACATCGCAAAAACGGGGAACTATTGCGAAAACCCAAAACACCGATACCTAACCCTCATGTCAAGAAGACGATTGAGAACTATAGGGTTCTATCTTTCCGAAACAAACTATTCGCTGTGTGTGTTGACTCCGCTATGTTTGTAGTTTGTTACCGTTGTTTTTCGGTCCAGAGTACATATGCTAGAAGATCCCGGCACCTTCATCCCATCCTGCGTCTCTCGCTCTGTCACACTATTTCACGCCACTCGTATCTCGGTGGGATGTAAGAGCAGAGAAATAGCGTATGGTTGACGGACGGAGACGCAAGATGGGATGAGGCTGCCGGGATCTTCTGGCATACATAATCAGGCTCGTAAATTGTGTAACGAGATCAACCCACAACGAAGATATTGACCTGTAACAGAGCATGCACCACTTTGGCGGAAAAGTTGCAATTGATAATAATTACAAAAAGGTATTTACTGAATACTTATAGAAGCCAGAGTACAGGAGGTTTCGGCTTATTGCTACTAACGTAAGATGAAGTAAATTCCTCTCAGTGTTCTCTATTTATATTGCGTTTTCTCACTCCTATCGTAATTTTCACTTCCACTTCTTTCTATTTCCATTGCTATCTTTCATATTCATGTTTTTTCGTAGATCTCCACCAACGGCTTCATCAGTTTTGCCTACTTCTCCGACGATTCCTCCACTCTGAAAGTGGGTCTGGATGCGGATTGGCCAACACAGAGTGATCCGGCCATCATCGCACCTTATCTATGCAAGTGAGCAACAGTATTGACTTATACTCTGCTTGAATTCGAACTGATTTCATGAGTTTGGAACCTCATGAAAAAAAATTGATTTCACGCTGTATACAATTATATATACAAGACTAGTATACTAGTGCTGTCGCTTAGAATATCGCTAGAACAGTTTTCAGTTCTATATAGCTGGCACTATAGGTTCTTTTCTCGAACGTTTGACTTGTTGAAAGATCATAACCTGAGGGGAACAATCGCTCTTTACTTTTCACCAATATCGATTATTCTATAGACAACGTATCCAAAGTGGTCAGGGAGCTGATTCTCAGATATACTATCGTCTCGAAGTACGACGGAACAATGTGCAGCAGAAACGTGAGTATTGACGTCACACAAAAACATTATTCAAAATGCTATTTCATTTATTTGTGCTGTGTATGTAGATCAAACAACAGTTCATATCCTGTGTAAGAAGATCAAACTACCAAACAAACACTGTGCATGTAGATCAATTCATCGTGTTAACAGTGTGCATCTAGATCAAACTAAGACTCATACACTAGTGATTATTATTCTTACTATACTATGAATTCCAGCCCCTTCCTTCAATGGCGAACGATTGGGTTGTGTTGGGAAGCCGAGTTACTTCAAATGTGATGATCAATCCGATACGTTCCTGGACGCTATGCAGAGGGCTCTCATGCGTACGTTTAGTCCTATTACAAGTAAATAGCACTGTCGTAAAACGTGAACCGGCATCAGCTGCACTTCTTTATCGTCAGTTAAAAAGTAATCAGGTGTTTCACACGTGTTTGACACGTATCACGTGAATATTCATTTTCTGAAGAACGCCGGAGTTTGAACAGCACAAACCCCCAATAGTTAACGTTTGTTAAATAAATCACTGGAACATAATTGTAATCTGACTGAAACATAAATTTTTCAATTACTCATGGTACTTCCAGTGTTTCCGTACAAATGTTTTGTTAAATTCGAAAACTATCCTTGATCCTCGTATACCTGGCCTGCACCCTGATTCCTTTTCAGAAGGAGTAGCTGGAGCATCTACGTTCCGGGCCGAGGCAGCTCTGGTGGTCACCTGGAAGAATATGAGACCCAACATAGGAAGTGAACAGGGTCTATCTACCTATCAACTAGTATGGATGACTGATGCTCAGGTAGTTATTATACTTGTAAAAAGGGCACGTAAAACTTGTTATGATCACTTTTGCGTGACACTTGATACATATTCTCTATACGTGCTTCGTATGTCTGATCTGAGTTGTTACATGGAAACTTAAAGGGACCGTTCCTCTTTAATTTGGGGGTTTGAGCTGATTATTCTATATTGTTAACATTAAAAAACCACAATCCATCATCTAGGTCTTAACGTCCTATTTTGCTCCGTGTTCTCGAAAATGCGGCGCGACCACGCGCACGTACATACACCGCCGAGTTCATCTACGTACAAAATTTTCAAAATGCCTATAAAAATACAGAACCACATTCAAAACATAGCCAAAATTACCACGATCAAAGCTGTGAAAGAAGATCTGTAGATTTCATGAAAACAACAAAACAGTAAGAGATCAAGGATTGCTGCACTACAGTAACCCAAATTCTGTTTGCTTCAAATTTGCTCCGAAATAATGTGGTTTTCTGCACTCTCTGTATGTAACGTGTAAAACTTTCATCTCAAAACAGAATAAAGGACTTTTTTGCTTTTTCAAAATCTACTTACATTGCACATTATAGAGGTACGGTCCCTTTAAGCAACAAAAATTAAAAACTCATTTCAAAACATTATATAAACAGATGCGACCGAAGACTGAACGTGGAAAATGTGGGCCGTTATATAACGTTAATGAAATGAGTTTCTAAATTATGTTGCTAAGTTTCCATGTAACAACCTAGATCATGCATACGTGCGTATAGAGAGTATAGGTATCGTCTGGTTGGAACGGAAATCGATATATGTTCGTTCTCGATGCGGTGCTAATGTAGTCTGTAGTTTGAACTCCATCTTATAATATCGGAAGAGTGCATGACTCGATGATTACCTTCCAGGGCCTTCAATCATACACGATGATCAACTACAAGAAGCTCGGTTTCGACGCGGCCGATCTGAATGGAAACTCGCGGACAGGAAAGTGTCAGGTACAACAACGGTTTTCAATATGTTTGAAAATATATGTATACGGAATGACAAATTTTTTGCTATAGTTTGACCTCGATACGAACCAGAGTTTACAAACTTTTCCTGAAAAGCAACAGGATAAAACTGCGAATACAGCGGTCTAGCCCCCCACATGTCTAGGCTTGCTTCGAGACATGTTATGATGTACATTTGGACTGTAACGGTCGTGATTATCGTGAGCAGCAAACCAAAACGTACCAAACTACGAAACTTACCAGGAACCTTCGCATATCTCAATTTCAGGCCATTTTCAACGGTGGAAATCACACCGGTTCCGTGCAAGTCGACCTGAACGAGATCACCAAACTACAACCGTCGTCTCTCGCGCAGCGGTCCTCCGTACCACATGTGGCCAGAGGAAGGTATGGACCAATTTTGAAAGTTTCCTGAAGTTTTAGTTAAGAGATTCTGTGAGTACAACCGAGCTGAAGATTCTAATTCAAATTTGGTAGAAGTTGGTAAAACTGTTTTTTGAACCAATAATTTTGTCAAAGTCTTCCTATTTTCCGTGCAGAACGTGGGAAAAGAAAATAATTGAGAAAAAAATGTGAAGTGATACATGTGTAGTAAATTACCTTCGCGTTACACTTAACCAGTCTTCTTGATCTACTTCCGGTGTTTCAGATATCTCCACCGCGTAGATGACATTGTTCGACCCGCCGGCTGCAGCAACAAGACGGGAGGCACTTGTAAGTCATCAACAGCAATGAATGAATAATGAAAAAAATCATCCCGTTCTCGCACTCAATTTTGTTTCTCTGTTTGTAATAACAGAACGCTTTTCTCTATTTGTCATGTTTGTAATCATGTTTGTAATGCTGCAAACTTATTTCTGGTCACGTAGTTAATTGTTGTGACAAAAAGTTTACAGGTTTCAAATCAAGGGATCGGTAAATTGATAAGGAGTCGGAACAATCATTAAAAACTATGTTTCCGATCAACATTCATAGTTTATACTGAGTTAATCCTATCCTTCCAGTTCCCCTCCTCATCTACCCCAACATTGTTTCGATGCTCGGCCAAGTGAACGTAGATGTGAACGGACTCTGTCTCAATCCATCCGTAACCTATGTTCTCATGATCGAACAAAGACAGGTATTAAATAACATGAATCTTTTACGTAACAGCCACCTACTGGTTCGCTGCTTACTGGCAGTAGTTTGCGGAACACGTCTATTTTCCAAAAATGGGCTAACACAGGAAGAAGAAGAAAAAATACATACGGAAAACTTGAATACATTGAAAAAGAATTCGGAGAATCTACATAAAAGTTTTTATTTTCTCACAGACGGCTCCCTGTGAAATCATCAACCCGTCGATCGCCCGTTGTACCCTTCCGCGGATACAGGATTGGGGAACGAAGACGGTATTCTTCCAACCACAGTCAGGACTGTCGAATGACGAGAAGGCGTACGTGGGATTCATCTATTTCGGTTAGTTGAAATGTACACGTGACACGTGGAAAACATGGCAACGTGCCACTTGTAGATAGTTTCTGAATTCTGCTTTGTTCCTACGAGAGAGAGAGAGAGAGTTCACTAGAGAAGAGTGGATGAGGGAAAGAGAGAAAAAGAGGAAGACCGATAGAAAGAGAGGGGAAAAACAGTAATGACAAAAGCCATACGTGGTAAGTTTTACATGTTAGACATATAAATCGTACCACGTGCAACTCAAGTGGTAGTTTCTCATTCTGATGTGTAGCATGCGTTTTACGTGTGATTGGCTCATACACAGAATGTGAGAGGGGGAGGGGATAGACAGAATATAGAGTGAGAGAAAAGGGTGAGAGGGGAAAAAGCAAGAGAAAGATAGAGAGAGAGGTCAATGGAGAATAGAAAAATAGAGAATGAGAGGGTAAGAGAGAAATAGTTTTCCAATTTCAGTTCCACCCACCATAGACCCGATGCGACTGGATATCGGAGACATTCACTCCTGGTACACCAACCCCCCTCCAAGTCAAATGACTATCAAATGGTGAGATCAGTCGATCGAGAATCAAACTCTAAACTACAAACCCAGAGGGTTTAGCAAAGTACGCCGTTTTGTGCGCTCTGTCTGTACAGTAGAAAAGTTTGACAACAAGCTTGTTACAAGACGTAATGACATTCATTAAGAAAAACTTCTTTCTTTTTCAGTCTTCAGGTAGAAAATGAAACAAAAAAAAACTGATCACTAGTTAACTCCAAAATCGAAGTATTATGATTCTTTAATGTTTTTTTGAAGGTTTTATTTATTCATTTTGAATTTTTGCTTCAGGTTCCCGCGTAACTTCACGCAGCCCCGTCTGAACACCGACATTTCCACCATCAACTACTTCGACGACGGAATCTACAATGTGCAACTGGGTCTCTATGTGGTCGGCTACAATGAGGCACAGGACGAAGAGAAACGAAAATGGGTACCCCATCATCGGGTACTGGCTAGGTATTGTATTTTCCATTCGCACTGATACTCCTACAGTAAAATAACAAAACGTATCGCTCAAGTTGATAATTTCCCTAATCTATTCCGGTTTTCGTAATACAATGTAAGTATTGGAAAGATTCTTTGACAAACTCCAAGCTTGCATTAGAAACCAGCCATAGGGAAGTTGAAATGTGTACTGAAGGAGTCTCTGTAGAAATTATGTGCAAAGTCAGGAACCATTTGACATTTGAGCTTTCCAATGACTGCCTCTCAACGCAAACAATATTTTCGTGGAATGTGGTCGAACACTCCTATGGGAAAATTATATCCAAATTCAAATTATCGGTATTTTCCCTTATTCAAACTATAGAAAACAGAAATTTCTTTGTTCCATTTCAACGAAACATAATGTTTCAGACTGGCGACATATTCGAATCGCGCGGACGAGCACTATCGCTGGAACCCCATGGTGGAGCGGTACCATCTGGACAGAGATGTCGAACAATGGTATCTCAGCAAGGAAGAGCAGAGGGACGAGCTATTTCTGTACAGGTGACCATTTTTTCTGTTCAACATATAGGAAAAACAACACACGTGTAGTTGACGTGTAGTTTGACTTGTACACAAAGCAAGAGTGTTCGTATTTCCACTGAAAAGCAGTAAGTTCAAACTACAAACACAGTAGGTCGTTTTCCAAAGAGCGCCTCTTATGATGAAATTTTGTCTTGGAATTTTTTCCCGGAACTTTTTTCATGGAAGAGATCCAATTGTTTGAGATCTGGAAAAGAATAGCAAATACTATAACATATTTTCAGATTTGGATACCTGAAACTGGCCCCAGTTGTTCAAACCGAAGGTGTCTCTGGTGATAGAGATAAAGGCGTTCATATAGAGCTGAATGAAGGGTTGGATCTAATTTTATATTTTGTTTCTGTTTGTTTCCGAATTGTGTTAATTTTTACTATTTCAAATGAGACATCAAATGAACATGAAGAAGAGGCTCGATTTCACATGTTACTAAAGTATCGTTTTTGCATATTATCGTATCAAAATGTCAATTTTCTGTCAAGAAGAGATTCAAAATGTCAGCATAGTTGTGATTGTACATCGGCGCCAGGGTACACTATTGTTCGATCTTGTAACCACCAACATTATATTTGTAGTTTGATCTCGTCCCCGATCTCCCTCCATTGGCTCTGGCCCCTGACTGACAATGAAGTTGGACATCAGATGGACAAGGAGGAGAAACTGAACTTCGTCAAAGAAGAGGTAACACCACTTACAAATGTATTAATTTTCCAAAATTTTGTTTTTATGTTACACTAATAACAATTGTTTTCAATACTTTAACCGAATCATTCATTTGTTTGTGCACTGTTCGGACTGCATATTTATTTGTATACTGTTCGACAGTCAGTGGAGAACTGCCTATTACTATTACAAGACTATTGCCACGCGGTATTATTGTCACTTGGAATAAAGTATTTTACTCGATATAACTCTAACCGGAGTTTGATATAGTTTTCAACTCTTTGTAGTTTGATACAACGCTAGGTTATAACCTAGATATTATGACAGGACACTTGGTTTACACAAAGGTTCATATAACTAAGGCAAATATCATACAACAACAAATAAGACTCTATAAGAGAGTCTGGGACCAGAACATAACAAAGGTGAGAAGGTAAGAGTATCTCCACAATGAGATCAGAAGCGACGCCTCCCGACCGTCCGACTTCTATCCTTTTATACTATTCACGTGTCCAGACCACGTGCACGTTCGGTATGCTAATTGCGGTGGTGCGAGACACGTTATGCTAATCGAGTCTACGAGACACTCCCCCTGAAAGAACAAAATGGAGATATGAGGGGCTAAGGGATTACAACAATAAAACTATATTATTGGTTAAGAGGAGGGGATAAGGGGATGCGTGGACTACTGGGTATGACTTTCCTAATGGAAAGCAGAATTTAGTCCTCAAGGTCCGCCTCGTCTCCCGGATCGAATCGCGGGCACACAGTTTCATGGTGAGTTCCAGATCCGCAGATTCGGCACTGACGACCTGAACGACATCTGCCTGAGTGGGGACGCAAGCAGATCCAGCAACGTTTGAGTAGGCTCAGACGGCGTCTTCTCTCTCCGAGGAGAACGTATCGGTGACAGTTCTGGGTGTAGTGGGTCCCTTCCTCCAGGCACAAACCACATGGTTGAGTTTGGCTTGGGTAACGGGGAGGCATTGCGAGATATGGGATCATTCTCAACATTTCGTTGCTGTAATATGCCTCGTCGTGAGACATGGGACGACGGACGTCGAGCTCCTCCATGCGTTGAATATCAATTTCTTCTCCGTCTTGTATATCGTCGATGACTAATACATCCTCCTGAGGAGGTGGAATGGCATTAACGGCAGCATTTTGGATGTCGGGCTGATGTGGAATTTCGTTAACGTCATGATTGAAAACGTAGTCACTCAGACGTGGAGACTTCGAGACAGGAAACTCTACTGTAGGAGGTGGATGTGGGCGTTTTGGAGAAACCAGTGGGGACGTGTTCGTGGCCTTGTCGGTAGTCTCCTTGGTATGGTGTTGTACCAGTCGGTTGATTAGGCAGATGGCTGATGATGAGAACGAAGTGATTTGCTCCTGCAATGTCTTAGATAAAACGTCAGCTTTTGTAGATAGTAAGGGAAATCCCGAATTCATACTCGGTTCGTCACTCCTACGTATAAGATCTGAGTTCTTCGATTTCGCTAGAATGAACAATGCATGACTTGAACTGTCAATGCGTTTGAGGATAGTTGTTATCTGATTCGGGATATCGGCGATTGGTTGAGCCGACGACTCATCAATAAAAGAATTAATCATACTGAGGTGGGATGCATTTCTCACCTGACAACAGTCCATGACGTTGACTAGTGAGTTGGCTTGGCGAAGGGTCTCTTGGATGGCTGATGTTGGCTGGTTCTGAACGAGAGACTTAGTTATTATTATAGACTTCTGGTCTGATAGTGGGATCAACGGGAAGGTTGTATTATGGGCTAATGGGTTGTGGGTAGTAACGGTGAGGATTCTTACCTCTCTGTCAATGTTATTCTCATTGTTATCGGCGCGGTTGATGGGCAGAAGACTGGGTGTAGAAGATACGAAGCTGGACGTTGAAGATGGGCGTGGAACCGGCTGGATATTGGGAGCGGTTCCCTCCTCTCCATTCTGCTCCGGCGAGTTACCGTCTTCGTACGAAAGTTGCTCAGAGTCGCTCATCAAGATAATCTGGAATGAAAATGCGTATTGGATGTTACAGAACCAGTGATCTATCCGACATCAGCGTGAAGATTGCGGTCGGTCACTGATTGGTATGTATACAAGTGAATTGCAAAGTAGTGTAGTAGACTTTTAACCATCAACAACAGAAGCTGAGCAGCGGTCAATGGTTAATTGCCAGGTATGTTGAACTAATTAATAAGTAAACACTTTTTACAGAAATTGTGCGAAGGCAGATTCGAATGAATGTACTGAATGGGTGCAGTGGTGGAGTATATGAAGATAAACAATATTGGAATTAAAGTGAAATTTGTATCTGAATTAGAATATAGATAAAAGGATTCATGTTGCTATGTGTGATATTAAAACAAAGAGAAGACGAGAAAAAAAAATACTTGTGATTACACCAGGAATAATTGTGGAATGTATGTTGTGGATAGCACTATTAACGACTTGCGTCCTTAATGGTGTTATCCGTGTACCTGACCGGAGCTTTCCTAATTCTTTTCGGTCTGGTCGGTGGCGTTGGAGCTGGTTGAGTGTCAATCTGTATTGGATCAGCCATGTCTTCGACGTCTTGACATTCAAGTTCTAAAGGATATAAATGATTAATTGATCGAGAAATGTTTTGATTTGAAGATGTTCTGATAGAAGCACTTCTGACTTCTCCATCCATTTGGCTTTTGTGGACTGCTGTTATGATACCTAATTGCCATTTTCCTCGTGGCAGATTGCTATCCTTGATCAGTATTACCTCATTTACTTTGGGAATTGATTGGGAACAATGTCTCGCATTGTTCATGCGATTCTTTTGTGACTCTCTGAGGTTGGTCAAATACAAAGATTCCCATTTTTTCCAAAATGTGTCAAGGTAGGATCCTACCTTGCTCAAAAATTCTATGGCTTGTGATCTGCTATTTACCACCCTGAACTCTACATAATCTGGATCCTTCGAGCATAATGATATATCTGATGCGGGTGGAAAGTGAATGTTGGGAATTAGAAAATCAATAGGTCTTAATGGGGTTTCATCTGACAGTGTGGAGGAAGTATACGAAAGAGGTCGTGAATTGATGATTGATTCTACTTCATAAATAAACGTTTCTAGTTCCCGAAACTCTAGAATTTTGTTTTGTATAGTTTTCTTGATACATGCCTTAACTGATCCTACCAAACGTTCATAAAACCCTCCTTTCCATGGCGAAAGGGGTGTGATGAATTTCCAGGTTATTGGGAGTGTTTTGGTTACTTGGTTGTACAATTGGGTGTCGAGAGAATTAGTCAACTCGTTCTGTATCAATTCTGAACCTAACTTAAACGTGGGAGCATTGTCTGAAGTGATACTGTCCGGGACCCCTCTACGAGCGAATAAACGTTTCAGGCCAGCAATGAATTCTAAGGTAGTATTGTTCATAACTAGTTCAAGATGTATGCATCTAGTGGACATACATGTGATAAGTAAAATCCATACCTTGTGATACTCTGGGTTAGTGTGGTCTGTTCCTCTCGTTTGTAGAGGTCCCATATAATCGAGACCAACTTCTTGGAACGGACGAGACCGATTCACTCGGCTACGGGGCAACTGTGGCATGTCGGGATACCTGAAAGGTAGAGCGTTGAATTTCTTGCAAGACACACATGAACTCAGAGTGTTTCTGACTAAACTTCTACCGCTATTTATCCAGTATTTCTTACGTATTTCGGCTAGGGTATGTTCAGGGCCAGAGTGGAACAAATACTTGTGAGTATGTCGAATGATCAGAGATGCGAGTATATGAGTATTCACCAGATAGATGGGATTTTTACCGTCTATATCAAGGGACGATTTCTCAATTCTCCCTCTACATCTTATTAGTCCTTCATAGTCAATGTACGGGTTCAAATTGGATGGTATGCAGTGGGTACCTATGAGAGCTTCACGATAATGTTCAATGAGCAACAATTTTTCGGCTGATCTCAGAGGATTTTCGCGTGAGTTGGCGATAACTGGTAGTCTATTCTCGAATACTGCTTTGGATGTGAGAGTGAGTTTTCTATAAATTCTTGCGTGGATGAATTGGATAACTAGTGATGTAATGTTTCGCAGTTTGCCAAAATGGTTCGTACGATCGAAGGGTAAAATTGATTTGAACGGTGTGGGCTCTATTCTAGTGGATAAAGTGATAACCTCTTCAAGAATACATTCTACAAACTCAGAATCATCAGGCAGTATGAAGTTATCATTAATGTATGGCCACTTACTTGAATTCTGTAGAAGCCAGCTGGGTCCGGTCCACCAGTTGTACGACGGCATATCTTCGATGGTGCCACCACGAGAACCTAAATCGGCTGGATTGTCTTTAGTATTGACATAATGGAATGATGTGGGAATTCCTAAGGACTCAAGGTTGGCAACACCTTTTCTTATGAATGATACTTTGTTATCAGCAAAGGTTTTGAGTCTACGTGATGAGTGAATCCAGTGGAGTACAACTCGTGAATCAGAGAATAAGTGGATTTTGGATATGGGGATATCGATTTCTTTCTGTACAAAGGAGACCAGTTTCATACCAATGAAGGATGCGATGAGCTCCAGTCGGGGCATAGTGATTGATTGCTTAGGGTTGATTCTAGATTTTGCCATAATCAATTGGCAGGTGGAATCTTTAGATGTTGTGGATAGTAAATAAATGCAAGTTGCATACGCTGTTTTCGAAGCATCAGAGAAACAGATTAGCTGATAAGTGGCTTCTGCAGTTGGTATGGCTAAGCGGGGAATAGAGAATTTACCTATAGAAAGGTCGGTCTTGATAGAGTTCCATTGTTCCAACATTTCCGCATTCAGGGGACTGTCCCACGGCTGTTCGTTCGTCCAGATTCGCTGTAAAAGAGATTTAGTACGAATGGTTACGGGTGTCAACAAACCTAATGGATCGAATAACGAGGCTAATTGGCGTAATATGGTACGTTTGGTTGGATTCTCAATCTGCTCAGCTTGGTACTTGAATGATAGAGTATCTGTGGAACTATCCCACATCATACCCAGCAGTTTATTCACTGCAGACTTAGCTCTATCCTTTTCGGGTGTGTTTTGGTTAACAATGTCGTCACTAGACATGTATTCTCTCAGGTTCATGTGTAGTTTATTAAATATTGATTTAGACTCAGATTGTTTAGAGATAGCAGTGCTTGTTGAGTCCGCACCTATTATCACATTGTCAACATACAAGTTACGTTTGATTTCTTCGGATAATGGGCTAGTTACTAATTTGGACAACCCATATAATATGGACATACCTAGTAGAAATGGCGAGGCATTTACGCCAAACGGTACTCTGGTGAATCTGTACACTTTGATATTTTCTTTGGATGGGGGGCTACTGGGATCTTTTAACCAAAGAAATCTAGTGGCATCCCTTTGTGATGGTTTCAAGTGGATTTGGTGAAATGCTTTCTCTACGTCCGCTATAATTAGCACCTTATAAATGCGGGCTCGTAGTAATACCCCACATAGACTAGGCATTATGGTGGGTCCTTGATTGATACAGTTGTTAAGAGACAGTTCCCCTCTTTTGTGTGAGGAAGCGTCATACACTACTCTTATCTTAGTCGTAGCGCTGTCAAGCTTTACCACTGTTTGATGAGGAATGTAATAGATAGTGTGGTTCGAAGGGAATGTGTGGTCACTAACCTCTTCAATGATCCCGGTGGACTCCTGTGCTTGGAATGTTTCGTTGTACGCGGACCAGGCCGTAGGTTTGTCCTTCAGGTTCTTGTACTGAGACTCCAATCGCTTGTAGGCCATGGTGAGATTATCTGAAAGATTGGACTCTTTTCCATTCCAGGGAAATTCAACGTGGACTTTACCGGAATGGACTTCAACAGTTTGGTTGAAATTGGATATTAGGTGTTCACGTTCTTTTCTATCATTTTCAACTGATGGATCATCATGTATCCCTACTGTTTCAAGATTCCAAAAATCCTCTGTTTCACACTTAATGGCTGATGACGTTGCTAGGTATGAGTGGCTGACAGAGTTTTTTAGTGAACTGTTCTGGTTAGTGCCAGATAATAGGTACCCAAATAAACTTGGCGTGGCGTTCATGCCAGAAGGTAATTTGTAATGTGGTCGATTGACCATGATAAATTCCCAGAATTGGTCAATACCCAGTAAAATGGATGGACTTACTTTTGAATCCGTTTCTGTTATGGTTGAGAGTGGGATACTGTGTCGCTTGATGAACTCCCGGTCTTCTGTGGTTAGAGTGGTTCCTTGGTATGATCCTGTAATAATATCCTGAGTATTCACTGTTATATTGACAGGATCCTGACCCTTAACTTTCAATCGAATAGATACAATGGATGACATTCGCGTTGTTTTATTTCCGCCAAAGGTTACTATAGTCAATGATTCCTTACCTAATACAGGAGGGTTAATTTTGTTGGAAAGTTCTTCCGAAATAAACGACTTATGTGAACCACTATCTAATAAAATCGAAACTGGTTCGTAAGAGAAGGTACTGTGGTTATAAATGTGTCCAAAGGCTGTCATCAAACTAACTTTCTGTGTGGTTCCTTGTTGCGACAGGTATTGATGAGCTTCCTCGGACTGTGGTGTGGTTTGAGCTGTGGATGATATTTCTGGGCTAGCTTCTTGCTGCGATGGGGCGTCGATGAGGGTGGCATTTGTGGAAGACTGTGAATTGCTGAAACGTACAGAATGAGAAGGAGATTGATTTGAGTTTCTGTAATGGTCTCTTGACCTGGATCTATCCCCGTTACGGTAATATCCTTCATCGCGGGATTGGGATCGAGGCCGCCTTTCATGGCTGCGACTTCGAGAGGAGTAACTCCTATTATTATGTGAGTTGTATCTTGAGTTATGACCATGAGGAGATCTGCTCTCTCGCATGTAGTTTTCCTTAGTCATTCTATTGGGATGAGGAGAATTACCGCGATTTTTCCTATCGCCTTCAATATTACTACTTGAAGACCTGCTGTGTCTTTTTTGACATAACGAAATGTGATGTTTAGAACTCTCGCAGTGTCTACAGATGGCATTACAATCTCTACTAATATGGCGTGAGGATAGGCACTTATAACAGAGAACCTCTTTTGTGATGAACTCGTGTCGTGATGACCATGTGTTGAACGTTTTACAATTCTCACTGGAATGACCAACTAAACTGCAAAACTTACATTTAGGTCGGTATTCTGGGTTACGCTGGCTGTCCTGAGGAGTGATGTGGAATGTGCTGGTTTCCGTCTGCTGAATCTTCTGTCGGTCCATGTCACTAGTTAGAAGAGATACTGCTTCTTCTTCTGAAATTAAATCGTTGAGAGCGTCGTACAAATTCTGTAGAAGCCAAACGCTGGAAGCTTTTCGCTCCAATCTGACCAGACTCTGCTGCATTTTGATGGGAAATTTAGCCTTAACCATCTCAATAGTTACGCTACAATATGCTAAATTGGGATCGAGAGATTCGAGAACTGATAAGTGGCTTCTAATACAGTCAAATGTTTTCCTGAGGCTGATTGGATACATGCTGGCTACAGGTAAAATTCGTATGGCTTGTAGAATGGAGGTTCTGCTAGAAATGGCATTATTGAACCTTTCCTCAATTAGTGCGACTGCTTTTCGATACATAGTATCTGTGAGTGGAATGCCGCTAATTACCAGAGCTGCATCACCTTTCAGTAATGATTTCAAAAGCATAAATTTGTGTAAAGGGGGTAATTGGTTGTTTTCGTGCACTGCAATTTTGTAAATAGACCAAAAGTTTTGGAACTCTCCCATTCTACCATGAAATTCAGGAATATTCAGTTTTGGTAGTTGCAACTGGAACTGAGGCAAAGTAACCGGAGGTGTCTGTGCAAATGTGTTTGGTACATTGCTACTGGGAATGAGGTTTTGAGGATAGGCAGGTAAGAAATTGCTATTGTTTGGTGGAATACCAGGTGGAGAGTTTTGCACAGCAAATGTTGATAGACCTTCCGGAGCTCTAACATCCCGATTGTTCATGAAGTTGCTTAACGGCAAAATTTGGGTACGTTCTGGGGTGTTCACGGTTTCAGTTGTAGCAAAATTACTCCTAGGTAAAATTCGAGAATTCCTGGTAGCTGACCTTGTACGTGTTGATATGTGGTTGGGTGGTCTGGAATCCGGGCTGGGTGGTCTGGCCTCTTGGCTGGTCGTGGTTTGATGGCTGGACGTGGATGACTCTGTGACTTGCTGAGTTCTGAGGACGGAGAGGGATCCATGCCTTCTGGAAAACATGGTAATTTCAATGAGAAGATCATCAATATGTGTTTCGACCTCATCGAGTTCGAGCGCTTCTATGTGGCTTTCAATTACCCCTCTATGTTCGCGTCGTAACTCGTCATCATCAAAAGAGTCATAAAAGTTACGTGCGTCATCAATAGTTTCCTTAATACGTTTCCTCATGAGTTCTAACCGTTCCTTACATTCAAAAAGCTCAGTTTGCAAATCTCGTGGGTCAGTACTTTGGCTTGAATTAGGGTCTAGTTTGGCTCGTACTGATTCGAGTAATTCTGTGGTTAGGTTGGATCGACGGGTCAGCGCATTCTTTGTAGATGCCAAGGTAGGCATCCGCAACAGAGCACTAAAACGACCTTTCGAGTCGTGCTAAGCGTACACAAAGGTAGAAAGAGTAACCAATAAAAATGAAAGCTGTATATCACAATGATAATAACTGTGGGCGAAAAAGTAACAATAAATTGTTTGCGCGACCACCTTACACGAAATTTGTGCGAGAAAAGAGAAATTGGCCTAAAAAATGTGTACCTAACGCGGTAGGTAGCTACGGTATCTAGGGTATTACCTGTGTATTCGTTGCGGGAGGTTTTGTGGGCTACGTGGGAGGTCTATCCTTTAAATAGCTGCTTTCTGTGGGTACCTGCAATCGAATAATAAGGAACCGCTTCTATTCAGAGAATAAATAAAGTGGTATGCGAAAAATATTACAATTGGCGTGGAGTGGATTATTGAGAGCGAGAGATGTGTAAGTGAATATACTAATGTTTATGATAGTAATTGCATTGTGTGATTTGCAAAACAAATGAAATTGGTATACTTTGAAAATAATTGCTCTTAACATGTGCAAGATAAATTGTATGGTTGTTGTAATAAGAATATAGCAAATAGACTAGAATGAATAGACGTTACCAAGAAACGAGTATTTTTCCTATTTTAATAACTATATATCGCGAAAATACAAGTTGGTTGAGGGAATGAGACTGAGAGTGGCTAACAATGAATGTATGTGTGTCTCGGATAGGTGTAGCGATAAGAGGTCAATTGGGTTTGTTGTTCTATAGTGAGTGGAGATGCTAATGGCAAATTGAATTGTGTGTTCTCTAGTACTTGGTGAGTAGTGATGCGATGCAATTGAGTATATACGAACAAATATGAATACCGAAAGGTGCAATCATTGTATTATAATCCTCTCGTCAGGATTTGAACCAACATATAAACAAGGCCTAAACAAAAATATTACTTAAGTGATCAGGTTCACAACATTGTCGCTGAATTCTGTGGTTTACTTAGAGTTAATAGATTACGGATCCAATGGGAGTGGTGGCTCACGCTACGTTTCCTAACACCCGAAACTACGCCTCTTGCCTATCCGTACCAGACTAATTATTTTTCCTTCATCTGTGGCTGTCTACCGGCCTCACCACAGCGCGAACTTCCCATTTCGCGTGCATACCGCAGCCGTTCTGCGTGGTCCCGTATGCTGGGAGTCCTGGGCTCAAAAAAATGTGTGGATGTCAAATTGGGTTTCCACTACAAAAGGTCATCCGAGAGATTCAATTGGGTTCAGGACGTTTACATCGCTAATTAGCTCCTCGCCAACTTACCAAAGGTTGGACTTTACCAGGGTATTTCAGTACAAATTTAACCCACTTGTACTGCTATTAAACTCTAAGTGAACACTCAGGAATAAAGTGAAATATTGTGGACTGAACGGGACTATACACCATAGTTTGGAATGAATAAAGTGGATGAGCGGCTGGTTAATTACTCCGGCCGATGCACCATGTTCGACAGTCAGTGGAGAACTGCCTATTACTATTACAAGACTATTGCCACGCGGTATTATTGTCACTTGGAATAAAGTATTTTACTCGATATAACTCTAACCGGAGTTTGATATAGTTTTCAACTCTTTGTAGTTTGATACAACGCTAGGTTATAACCTAGATATTATGACAGGACACTTGGTTTACACAAAGGTTCATATAACTAAGGCAAATATCATACAACAACAAATAAGACTCTATAAGAGAGTCTGGGACCAGAACATAACAAAGGTGAGAAGGTAAGAGTATCTCCACAATGAGATCAGAAGCGACGCCTCCCGACCGTCCGACTTCTATCCTTTTATACTATTCACGTGTCCAGACCACGTGCACGTTCGGTATGCTAATTGCGGTGGTGCGAGACACGTTATGCTAATCGAGTCTACGAGACATATACTATGTGAGTTGAAAGTTGTAGATAAAAAGAGAATAGACGTCTCAAAATCACAAAAAACAGTGAATAAAAACGTTACTTGAATAAAATACTTTTGTACTATGTGATTTTCGATGATATTATCGATTATCGAATTTCTTTCAGTCGCGCGAAATGTGGCACGATTGGTACAACGAGGCTTGTTGACTAACTCTAAATTCCACTGCTAAACTAAAATAAACTTCTAATAAATATTTAAAACAATATAAAAATTTAAAAACGGAACGACAATCCTGTTATCGATTATTTCAGTCGCGCGAGATGTGTCACGACTGGTACAACGAGGACGGGGCGTTGACGAACTTCATCCGCGAGACGGAGAGCAACTCCAGTTGTCCCTGCATGGAGGCACAGGCCATCATGGACATCGGACGGTACATGCCCCATCCCAGATGCAGTAAGGTGGGTGAAGTCGATATGCCCGGTATCAGACCAAGTGGAGTTTACCCCCCCCCTCAGTTTCGTTCGACATTACCGGGATTGGTTCACCGCTTTTCGGACGATAAAATCTCACTGGCAATGTTCATGATATATCCCCCACCCCCTTTTTTTGGAACCGTGTTGCCCAACAGATGTTGAAGCTCGTCACTTCTACACTATCTTCATTATCTTCAATACAATTCAACGTTTGTATAGTAATAGAATGTCAACTCACAATGATCTGATTCCAGCTTTTCCGTGACGTGTCTTGTACGGAGACTCTTGGCGCAATGAACTGCTACATGTCCGCTCAGAATGTACAGGGATCCAGTCACAAAACAACTCCACATGGAGATGAATTCCAGTAAGTGGAGGGTGCGGTTTTTGGTTTGTGGTTTGATCGTGTTTCGTGCGAAAGTAGTACACGTGTATCGGAGATCAAACTAAAACGAATAAAAGGAGAAATATTTATGAGGAGTGATCGAATACTCGATCACTCCTCATAAATATTTCTCCTTTTTGGATAGTATGACTACTTGCATGCGCTTTGAGTTGAGAAAAGTTTGGATAGTTACGTTATGAAAGTGTCGCGCGCTGTGCTAATTTTCTAATTAGCTAAACATAATCAGAACAGCTCAAATAAAAATCTCTACCCTTCGGTCCCCGAAGTTGATATCCGATGTCCTTTCGCCACCTTTTCCAAGGGAATAAAGTCAGAATGACCATAACTATACTTATACATGAAAATAATTCCAGGTCCTACTCTACCCATTATGGTCAAACGTGTTGCTATGATTCTCGTGGTTACCTGATGCAATCCTCCTACCAACCGGTTGTCAAAATAGACGAGTCTACCCCCTACTCCCCCGGTTTCCCCACCAGAGCCTATGAGATGGGAAGTGCGCCCTATCAGGGAATGTTTGAGGTACAATTTTACGCTCTAAACGAAATATAACCTTCCTATGAACTTTTTTTCAATATTTTTCAATAACAAATTATGTTCAATTCGGATGGTGGTATGATTAGGTTAATGTGCTCAGTAAGAGATGTACTCAAAACCGTTTCGACCCTGATTCAAGACGGTTTTGGGTTTTCATTCATTTACAGCGTAATGAGTGACTCTTAGCAGAATAAAACACAAACACAAAAGAAAGAAAGTAGGAATCATTTTCTGACAACCAAAACTCAATATCTATCCTGAACAGGTGCCCGGCCTGTCTACCTTCCACCACGACATCATGCCCTACTATCTCTGCTGCAAGTTCGCCGACTTTCGCTGTCAAATGTTCTACTGGAGGAGGCCGTCTTCTTCCTGTCAGGCCTACCAGCCGCCAGTCACGGGTTAGTAGCAACTGTACAATAGACAGACGTGTATTTTGGAATTTCCATAATTTTGAAAACTTCAATTTTGCTTGATTTGAAAAATGGAACTTTTACAAACTTTAATTTACAATCAGGAAATGACGAAGCTATGATAAACTAAAAGTTTATGAATCTATAAATACCAAGCACGTAAAAACCAAGGTTGAAAATCGTCGAGAATTCAACAAGTTAACCGTATCGAACTTGTTACAGGTTCCATCATGGGTGCGGGTGTGGTGTCAACCCTGACGAACCGAAATCTGATCTTTAACGAGCCGGGAATATTCACGTTCCTCCATGCCCATCGTACTGCCACCACTCCAGAAGTACAGATTCAAGTGAGGATGGAACGGTTCCCGGACAGAAGTGTCGACTTTGGTACGTCTTCCTTAATATTTACACGATTTTATAATGTTTGTCATCCAAAGTTTGTCATGAAAATTTATCACGATTGGACGCGAGTAGCTGTTGATCAGTTGCTGGTTAATTGCTTACGTGTTGACACGAAAAAAAGTTATATTGGTTTTTAGATGATTACCAAACGTGCACACAACTTTATAATTTGTGCATGATTTTATTCATCTTCTCACGCATCTCACGTATTTTACAGGAGCTCACAACATCGATCAGCGAGACCTGGTGCAGCCGACCAACACCACAGTTGTCACCGGAGTCGTACTCCAGAGTGAGGGCGCAGACAGGTGAGAGAACATCCGCGTACTACTAAGGGAACGGGAAAATGGACTAAGTAAAATACGTCTTCAAAACTTATGAATTCCACAAAGGGGGGAGTTTCTAGTTCTATAAAAGAATCAATTATCGGTTTTATGCATGGTTTCGTCTTCAAACATGTCCTAATATTGATCAACTCATAGTCTGGTTTGGTGATTATTCAAGTCATTCACGGTTCAGAGTTCACGTTCTGTTGCGAAAGGACACGCGTCGCGGTCGCTACAAGACCTCGATCATTGTGGGAAACGTGATACGGTACTTCGACAACATGCACCTGCAGCGCTTCAAAGGTGAGTTCTGATTGAATTCTGACAGGAATTCAGAAAGCAAATTCACTTGGAGTGTTCAAAATAGTTACGTAAACCGTGAAGAAACACCACACGGACAAGTGTTTATAGACTTTCTCTTTTGTCGTTTACTAACTTGATTGTGATGGACAAGTTCTACCTTATTTTGTGTTTTTTTAGAAACTTTTCATGTAACCGCAAATAAGACACTAAGAAAAACAGCTTCCTTGATTTGAATGTTCTGCAGGCGTAACGGTATACGTGAACAACGTGGAAAAAGGTCAAGCAGAGATCTATGTGGTTTTGGACAAGGCGCAGATTGGAATGAGGATCAGGTAAACAAGCATTTTACTGATGTTGGAGTAAAGGTGTAAACAATGAGGAAATGACAATGGGAACTTGTTCATGCTTATCCCACTGTTGAGCAAGATTCACAACAAGTACTCTGCATAAGTTGTAGTTTGGTGAGCAGGTCACACTACAAGTACCCCAAAAAAACTGTATCATAACATATTTGAGCAACACTGTAGTGGATAATACCTTCATACCACGTTCGATACAGTATACATACGTTTTCCGTCGTTCAATGTTGTAATCATTCAGAGAATCATACGCAATCGATGTCGATCGAAAGTTCAAGTACATGGAAAGTCTCGGCCTGTTGGACGTGCAAGTCTCGGTACCGCCCCAGTACAAAGTGGTGGGTTTGCTTTCAAATATCCGCGTTATTCACATGTGAATTGTAGTTTACTCATCAACACATTCAAATTTTCAATATCACATCACACTCAACGGTACGGATCAAACTAGATTCACAGTGCAGTCGAAGAATATTCCGACGAATCCTTTTTTGAGATGCATCACTACTTTGGCTTCAAACAGGTGTGTTTACGGAAACGGCACCCACTGCTTCGAACTAAAAAATACGTTGAAATTATAGTCTTTGCACGTTTTGATCTTTCACGTCTTTTTTTGAATTAATGGCTTTCGAAACAGGATTTCCCTTTTCCCAGGACCATCGCGACGGCCAAATGAGAGATCAGAACGACCCGGTTGTAGAGGGAATGATCAACCCGTATCCAGACGAGATGCCTAATGACCTCAACTCGAACCTCCTCTGGAGCAATGTGAACGACGGCAGCAGCAGGAGCGCCATCATGAAATGTTCGTTGTACAGTATCGTCAACGTATGCTAGACGTGGATGGGGGCTCACCATTACCTCAGACCCCCTCCGTTGTAATATCTGTTACTTGTCATTGTTTTTGATGAATTAATAGGCAATCGAGTAATATTCAAAGACTCGTCGTCACACGATCAGTGAAAATGATGAGTTTCCATACCCCGAGAAATCAAGGAAACATCTTCGTGTGAGAATAGAGTATCACATGACGAATTGAAATGATATGGGCTTTATCTGAAAAGCCCGATAATTGAGAGGTTTTCCTACTCTTTGGTTCTTCAGACCAGATCAAAGGTGACATGGAGGTCCAGAATGTGAATCTTCACGCCGATGACATCTACGATCTGTTCCAAGCCAGAAGTGATCAAGAGAAAATGTTCCAGGTAATTTTTGGAATACACAGTTCATTCTTTAGCCTCAGTTCTTCTTCGTTTCTTGTCAATAGGTACTGTTATATTTTATATGGAACCATAATAACCATAATCAGGCAAATATCATACCATACCTGTAGAGAAATCCGGGGTGTCGCAATGTAGTTCGTAGATTGAACATATATGATTGTTGATCAACGTCCTGATTAGGTTTATTGCTCTTATCCTAGCACCGAACATATTCCAGGCTTTCGCCGATCACTTTTTGAAAGGTCCCGTCTACAAGGCAGCCACCAAGTATCAGAGGTGGGTACATTCTTTGATGTGTAAAATGTTTTGTTCGGTTTATTGTGTGGAGTTCAACTAAATTCAATTTCGTCTAGCATTTACTACAGTTATAAAAGTCTTTTAGTTTTCCTTCTTCATTGTTTACAGTTTGTCAGAAGTTGGAAAGATAGTTCGATACCTACCAACAGACAAGCTAACTTTCAGATTTGAGACTAAGCGCCTCACAGCATAACGAATGTTTAAGAATGTTCATCTATTGTTTTGGATGTAACAGAGCCCTTTTTAATGATGGTTCACTTTGTTTACAGCCAGCCATTCATTCCGTACACCGAAGCGGAGTTCAAGCAGTTTTTGACGTTCTGTAAAACTAACCGTGGTCAGTTTATTTCTGAATGATAGAATCTGCCGTACTCGCTCTTTCGGAAGATCAAATGCAGCGGGACTATTTTACTTTCGCCCCCCCCCCCCAACTTTTCTGTTTTAGCCGAAATAGGTCATGTGTTACTCTAACGCTTTTTATATGTGGAAACGACAAATAAAACCAGTCATCTGCTAAGTTGATTGTAATAATGTCTTCCAGTCTCGCCGGAATACATGACGCAGTACGAGAAGCAGACGTACAAACGGTGTCCGCTCGACCTGGCTTCCCTCGAGGCGGATTGTGGAATGGATGTCACCTGCATATTCGATGCGGTCATGCTACAGGTTAGGTTTCTATGGTCTCTCCTCAATGATGACGAATTTTCATCTCACATCCTTGGGAAACATCTAACATCGTTTACGAATTCTCCATTTAAAACGGTATTTCGTTAACCCTATCAGGTATCCTTAACCGGGTTACCTGGTTAACCCTTTTGTTAACCGCTTGGAGACCCCGATTTTTCCCCGAAAGACATTGTAAAAGAGGGTTACAAATAGGTTTAACCAGGTAGCCCGGTCAAGGTTAACGAAATACCGGGTTTCCTGTGGCATTGGCCGGCATTTTTTCTGAATTCATTAACGTTAAGAACTGAAAAGAGCTTATTTGTATAGTATCGAACAAAGTCGTAATAACGGAATATTTTACGTGGAAAATACATATTTTCGTGTTTCTCCATGACCAACGTGACTTCAAGGTATCAATACCGCTGTTTTACAGGCTCGATTACTGGGAGTGGAGTCACGGGAGTCGTTCCATACCTACTCTGAACATCGCCTCCAGGGAGAAACCAGATACAACAGTTGTGGAGCAATCAATATCGAATACCCTGAATACCTCATCAAGGTTTGTGATATTTTAAACTACATTTTTCAATTCAGATAATCAGATGAGATTCACGTCTATAATACCTTTCATTTCATGAGGGAGAACATTCAATATTGACCGTAAGGGTAATAAGTTATATTTGACATTAAAATGGTCCTGGAGTTCGAAATATTGGAAGGAAGAGAAACTTATGTTTGCTTATATTTTTGTATTCTGTGCAAGAACGTGTATTGTTTAATGAAAGGAATCAATTGCACAGTCACGTAAAACGTGTTAAACACAGAAGATGTCAGAAACGTGCAATGACAAAGTGCACGATGCCTCATTAGAATGCTAACTTCACGTGACTATCCAATTTACTTCTAGTGTATTACAACTTTAACTTCAACAATTCCAAATCATTCAGGGTCCGTCTAGCGGCGAGCCGGCCTACCTGGAGGGGAATACGTTGGCCTTCAGCTGTTTCCAAACACACATCATCAAGGGAGATGCCGACTTCCATTGTGAGTCTGCAAACATTTTCGACATTCTGCTAAAATCTTTGAAATGTGTAGAAGCCGGTCTCTCTAGAACAAGTATGTACATGCTTTCTCGCTTTGTAGTTTGATGCCGTAGTTTTCGCGTCGAATCCGGAACCATCCTGCTGTTGGTGCAGATGGAACTATAAGTGAAAATTTGTTCCCCTACAGTTACAAAAATATTCTGAAAACTCACTATTTTATACATTTTACCCACTTCAGCCATGGTTTACATCTATTTTTTTAGCAAATTTTATTACTATTTGCAGGCCGCCGGATCAAGAATGAGTACGACAACTCGTACCGTTTCGAGTGGACTCAGGGCGAGCAGCCGTGGTGCAGACATCGGTCAGTCAATCAATATCTCGTTATATTTGAAAGTTGTGAAATTTCAGTCCAACTTCAAGCTAGTTAAATGTGATTTGTATGACAGGTTTAGTAAAACTAGTGCACTTTAACCAACCTGGTTCGTAATTTTGTAAAACAACAAAAGTCACAGAAATGGGAATGGTAGAAACGTGTTGAAATCACGTGTCTGAAAAACCACAGCGAATGTTATGTGACACCTCGAATCCACGTGAAAATATAGATAATACGTAAACCGTACTTTGAACACAATTAGTTGTTACAATAAATGATACAAATTCAGAGCAAAGGACAACATAATCAGCTGGGCGATTTGGGCAGCGGTTGCCGTGGGAATTCTGCTGATTCCTATTTTCATTTTCTTCCTATGTTGGACCATCAAAAACAAACATCGACAGAACAGAAAAGAAGACCCGCAGGCGGGACAGGAAATGGTAGGAAAATACTCAATTAATGGTTTCAAATACTTCAAAGACCACTCTTCAGACGGAAAAAAAAGGAAAAATGCTGATTTCTTCGATTGAACGGAGTGATTGCTTCAGAAATTGAGAAAACAAACAAATATGTGCTCAATGAAACAAAGAAGTACCGAATGGAAATAATACGGTATTCCAAAGTGAACCTTTATGAAGGAAATTGTTGTTGGTGTTCAGGTAACCAAGATTATAGCTCATTTCTCAGCCACATTTCCACTTCAAAAAAGGTATCTACTTTTTTGTTCTCCAGATTCCGTTGAAAACTACCGGTCTAGAAGACGTCATGGATACGCCGTCTGACGTCAGAAAGTTCGACAGGGAACCCGCGGCAAGGACACAGCCGTTCGGGTAGGCTCATACAATCAGTTTGCTTGTAGTTTGTAGTTTGATCCCGGGCTTAAAGAAGGACGATTATGTGGACCAATCTCGTGTCAACGGTCCTTTAAACTGCAATTGAAAAATGTATTGCAGTTTAAAGGACTGAAACGTTGCGATTGGACCACGTAATCGTCCTTAAATCTAGGTGAATAAATCTAGGTGAATACATGATACATCTTCTGTCGTGTTTTGCCAACTACGACTTCGATCGGAAAAACTCTTCAGGATCGTTTTGAGCTTCTTTTTTTCAATTCCGAGAAATTCAAGGCCGAATTCGAGAATAACACTGTGTTTCTAGACCAAACTACAATTACAACCCAATGTGGCTTTGCATTCACCTGTTTGAATTGATCCGTTTACAGACCGTCCTCTTCCTATTCGAACACTCCCCGAGGTCCTTCCCCATACCAACCGTACAATAGGACGCCCATGCGACCTGGGGAGTTATCGGTGTAGGACCTATGGTGCTTTCGTAGTCCTTCAATTTCAACCCATCAACAGCCATAACTCATTTGTATCATCTCTCTGCGTTTAATAATGTTTGACGTGCCAATAGTTATTCTAAATGAAATTAAATAAATTTGATGAGGTTTCCGATATAGGTCCGGTGCAAAATGTATTTATTTTTATTAGGTCCCTAAATAACTATCTCAATCTTCGAAGTTCAAGTCCTTTTCATATTGTTCGGCTTTTTGACGTTATAAGTTGTTTGGTCAAAATGTGTTGGACTTGAAGTTCGAAGTAGTTGTACGTATCTCATAACTCCTTCGTAAGGAAAAATGTACTTATTGATTGATCACCGTTTTTAACATTGATGTTTGGGATTATTTTGTAACTAATAAATGTAATCTGTTGTTCACGATGGTATTCATTATTCAAGCTTGATATTGTAGGCGTTCATTCATAAAACTCAAAATAATCACAGTTTGGTCAAAAACAATTTGTTAGAACTTTTACTTGTTCTATTCATTATTAAACACTGTCATCAAAGCCTCAGGCACTTCATTATAATGTAATATACAAGTGAATAAACAACAAATAAGTACATAATAAATATTTACCGGAACCGCATGACTTCCGGTCCGAGAATAAGAATAATACAAATGATCCAGAATAGAAGGAACCCAACCAGGGCTCCCCACCACAATCCCCGCTCCCAACGGTGTTTCCGGAAATTCCGGAGCAACACGATTCCCAACAAAATTCCGGCCAGAAAACCACCGATGTGCGACACGTAGGAGACCTGAACAGCTTTTCTGTTGCGAAAGAGGTGTAAGATTAGAATGTGAAACTCTTTTCACTACCTAATGTTATACTTGAACCATGGTGTAGTAGGGGTCGCTCATAGCAAAACAGGCACATACTGACATACGGTAAATTTTGCACTGCGTCGCTGGGTTTGTAGTTTGATCTACAGCTCGATCCACCTGCATTTCAGGTCAAATCGACTGGAATTCTGTGTTAGCAGAGAAAACTGAAACTCAGAGTAGGTATTCTTCTAAATATCTTCGAGTTTTGTCTCACCTTGTCTACCCTATCTGTGAAGTATCGCTGATAGACGGCCACTCCACCGTCGCTGCCTATCAAGACGACCAGAACAAGGGCGCGGACCCAATTGAACTCCATCTGCAACATGTGCTCATTGAATTATTATGTGAGGCCATACACAAAATTATATTGGTACTGCGCGTGCAACACTACATATCTACAGTGTTAATGAAATCGGCACACTGAAGTCTAACATGTTAAACTGCATGAATACAGGCTTACTCTGTGAATAATATCTTTCAAGTTTCTGAACTATTCGCACAGCTAAAAGTTTCAGACGCAGGATACGACAGTGTCCGATAGATGACTATTTCTCAAATCGTAAGCTGCTAGTGAGATGTGAAGCTACTCGACCAGCAAAAACTGACAATCCACTATGAAAATTCCTTATTCTTTTCACTCCAACTTTTCCACTTTTCACATGGTAGTTCCATTTTGATCTATGCCAATTAATAAGGATTGTGATTATCCCACTGTACCTCATTCCAGTTCATGACTAGTTCTGCCAGATGAGCTGCCAGTAGGGCGTAGACTCCTCCGGAGGCACCCGCCAGGTATACGTACGGGTCGACAGCAGATACTAGTAGAGAGCCTGGAAAATTCATTCGAATCGAACAGGATTGTAATCAAATCTGCAATGAAAGTCGTATGTAGCAAATGGTCCGTGTAGTGAAACACTGAACCATGAATTTTCCAGAGATGTTGTAACCTTAGTGTTACCAGATTTGGTTGAGAGTTATGAGTACGGTAATTCACACAGAGATAAATCGCTTTTAGAGCTTTACTGAAAACTAACCAGAAACAACTCCTCCCATATAGACGAGTACTACCCTCCATTGGTGGACCAACTCCAGGGGAATACCCAGGATGAGCTGCGTCAGCACATTGAAGATCACGTGAAAGACACTGGAAAATCAGAATTCATAAAATGAAAACACACGTCTTTCTTCAACGATTCACCTGATTGTATTTATCTACAGTACGCAGGTAGTACGAAAGCCTCAGACTGGAGAGGATGAAGTACGTTTACATATAAGATAAGTGATACTCTGTGTGTTTCTACTTACTTTTCGTTGGTTTCAAAAAAGTTCTGTTCATGTTTTCGTGTTTGCGTGAAAAGTAGATCAACTTATAATTCTCGTGTGATAAACTGTTACTCACCCGATATGAATGAACATGTAGGTCAAATATCTCCATAGTTGACTTTTGAGGTTGGGATTGAAGATGAGGGGAGACTTGGTGGGTACCGGACCGTTTATACTGATACCCTCACCAGAATCCACGGCATAGTACACATAGATGCCGACCTGGAAAGAGATGTAGTTCCTGTCAGTTTTACGTCGATACGGGTTAAAGTTCAAATGACTGTTTATAGGCAAACCGGAGAATTTTGAAACATTTGGATGCATGCTGTAATAAACTTACAGAATGCGTACGAATAATTTTGTGTTTTTATCAGGGAAGTGTGATAACTACAGAATACAAGATTGCTGAACTTGATAAACGTGTTAAACTCTTTAATTACAAAATGTATCTTCTACCACTTTTTTGATTAGGTAGATGCTAACCTGAATAATGCTCATGAAAAGCATGAAGACTGGAGGAGGAAAGCACTTGTATCTGAAAAGTAAAATAGATTAAGAATGCGGATAGTTTATTTTGTTTGATGTGTTGAATTTCGTGTGAACAACTCTGAAGTTTTGTAACTTATGTAACAAGTGTTGGGCTTTTTGAGATTAAAGAAGGACGATTATGTGGTCCAATCGCAACGCTTCAGTCGTTTAAACTGCAATACATTTTTCAATTGCGGTGTAAAGGATCGTTGACACGGGATTGGTCCACATAATCGTTCTACTTTAAGCAAATATGGGCTTCTACTTACGTAACGCACTTACGTTGCGTGGCTTTACTTCATTTACGGGAAAAAACGGTTTAACTTGACCCACCGTTGCAGGAAACTGTATGGATCGGTTCGCTTGTTAGCCGGAACTACCATTTGAGCTGCTCGGAATATAATATGTCGCATGTGAAGCCTCTTCGCACGACTCATCTGAATGCGATAGATCAACTGAGTTTGCGAAGACAAACTCAACGTATTTCTCAATCTCGGAGAAAAAAATTTGAACCCCAGCTGTTTTGTATATATTCTATTTTGAAGATTAGAAAGGTTATCAAATGAAACATATCAGCTGATCATAGTTGTAGTTTGAGCTCGAATTTCGACAGAAATGCATGCAACAGGAGCAAACTACAAACACAGCCGAATTGAGCAACAACACCGTTTTTGCTCGCTTTGGAAACAGCGAACCTAAATTGAATTTGCAATAAAAATAAACCAACCATTTTTGACCATTTCTTCAATAAAATAGTTTTCTCGATCAGATAGAAGTATTTTGAGGGAAGTATGAGGTGGTCATTGGATGGCAATATGGCCACTATTAATGGGCCGACAGTTGGGGGTAGAACACAAAAAATGGTGAAAATGGCCCATTCAACGCCAGCAACGGCTTCATTTTTGCCCAGAGGTTAGAAAAAGTGAAATCGGAAAAATTAATGGAAACTAAATTTCTTCCTTCTGCTTTAAGTAAAACAAATGTTATTAATAGTGTGCACGGTGCAAATTCCTAGAAAAAAGTTATGGAAACGTAACATTTGACAAAGGTCGCACAATTAAATGTGTTTGTATAATATTCAGATGAATGCAAATCTCACCAGAATACAGAACTCTGCAAAGTCGATGAGATGATCATGGTTCTTGTCTATGTTTAGGGTCATCATCTCTATTTGCTCGTCATCTAACCTGCAAAATGAAAGAATAACGAATAAGAGAACACAAAATGTATGTTTATCTTTAACCAAATCAGAAACTGGTATATTTTACTAAATCGAAAAATATTGCATCTTGATGAAGTAGATGATTCCCGTACTAAATACGGCGCAACGCGGCACGCCCTCCTCATCTTGCCTATAAACCGCCTCTGTTTTGTTTTATTTTTCTTTGATCTATCGTTTTTGGTTTATATCGAATAAAGGAGACTAGATTGTGAAAATATTTTGCCTTCTTTTAATTATTTTATAGGGAAACTTATGAGCTTATGTAGTAATAATACTAGTAATGCAAGAGTTAGTATTCTAAGAATTGTGTAGTTATACTTCAAAATACATTGTATATATATTTTTCTTTATTAGCTTATAGATACATGAAGAATAATGTAAAGTTCATGTTTTTGATATAGGACGAACCCGAACGAAAATGTGGAATCCCGGATGGCTCTCTTCAAGTCGGATGTGGGTATGAAACCGTCATGGTCGGCGTCGAACTGGAAAGAAATAGGTGAGTCATTGTCGATCCTACGTTGCTTCATACAGTCTCCCTTGGACTTTCAAGGTGGTTATTAGTACGTATATCGAGTTAACCATCATAGTTCCTGTATGTAGGTTGCAATTAGATGAAATGGAAGAAGTGAAACGAAATACATCATGTGCAGAACAACAAGATGGTACCGCACTCAGGGGTATTGGAACTTTGGATTCAAACTGAGTGTAGGTTAGCATTCGAGCATGGTTTATTCTATTTCTTAATTCATACACACAATGTGCAACGGGACATGTAAAGAATTTTCAGAACAACATTGACTGAAGAAAAATATGAATTTAATAAAAGGGAAGGAGAATAGAGGAAACATCAATTTGTAGTGAATAAAGTTCTATAATGGTTCATGCCTTCGCGGCTTTTGAACAAACTTTCTTCGGTACAAGTACTGACCGCGCGGAAAATCCGAATCCAGGACGAGCATTCTGCCTGAGATTCGCACGTCATCTCATGACGCTCCTTCTCCATCCTCTGTGAATCGATAAACTCGGCCGTCGATTGGTTCGCTATTTTGACTGGAAAAAGGGGAGAATGGCATAATGATGTCATAATGAGAAGTGAAAGTGTAGTTCTCGTCATTCCCGATGAGACCTTGGCAGTGTACCGAGAAAATGTATAGGCTTTTTTTCTATCATGTTAAAGTTTTCAACAATTTTTGGTTGTTACAACATGAGATCAAAACTCATAATCTGTGTTTTCTATACACCCACACCCGAAGTTTCATAAGCACGCGGCCGAAGTGTTATTCGGAATGAGGAGAACTGTATTGGATACTGACAGGATAGGAATAAACAGAAATGAAAACTGAACAAAAAGTACCTGAAATGTTGGACCTCAACTAAGTATGCACTAGTTTAAGGACAGACTGTTGTAATTTGAGAAAGTTCACAAATGAATAGTTCAATCTTCTCTATCAGACGGAAGACATTATATGAACAAATGGTGTTAGTTTACAAAGTAATGATGTTAGGCAAGGAAGAATAACTTGAAGATAGGAGTATTCTTGGGGAAGTTGTGAACAGTACTGTCACCGCTACAGTTTTTGACTATGACGAGTGTCCGAATATTCGTTGTAGTTTGATCTTAATACACGCTATATAATATGTATATCGACCGAGAAACAGCGTGACCAAACTACAAACACAGCGGGATATGGCAACAAAGAGCGCATGCACTAGCTTCGGAAATAGCGAACTCTATAAATTGGAAGGTGACTCACATACAGAGGGATGCGAATTGAGGTCGGGTGAGGAAATCATAGAAAAGAAGGGAGAGAACATCCGGGGGTATATGGAAAGAGGGAAAATGAGAGAAATATGAAGAAAAGTAGTGAAAAGAAGAGAAAAGTAGAGATTGAATGTAGGCATCTGGTTGTCATCAAGTTTTATAACCGAGACGGGAATTTCAAGTTTGTGGAATACACATTTCTAGATTTTAAAATGGTTAACTCGAAAGTTAACTACAAACGTTTCACGCTAGATTTTTCGAGTCTGGAAAAGCGCATTCAGTGATAAATTACTTCGTTTAACTTGTCCGTAGACAGTTACAGCAATCCGTCGAACTTGGGAATGGATGTCTTTCAGTAAATACGCTGAGTTAGAATATTATAGAATAAGAAACTAGATTGTTTAAAAAAACTTTCTGTTTACCTGCTAAGAAAATGCTTTAAAGTTTGAACGAATGTGGTCCGAGTCTGTTAGTTCCAAGATGAGACTACAAACTACACTGTGTTATAACTTAATAATAATAATAATAACTTTGAGTGCTGATTGGAACAGGTACCGTAATTAATAACGGTGGTGCTCATATCTAATGGGCGCTGACTATCATAACCTCCATGGGGGGTCCGAGTTCAGGGTCAAAACCGAATTGATTGAGATAGATGGTGAACATGTTGGATTTGTTACTACTTTTTACAAATACATAAAAGATCACCAAACATTTACAATTAATTATCGTAGTTCTTTAGAGATGAAATGAACTAATCAAATAATTCATTTGTTTTCTTTCTCTGTGAATGATGTAAATGTATAAACGAATAAATACGTGAAAAATTCTTTTAAAAAAATTGTGAATAACAGTCGGTTAGCGATATGAGGTGGTCTCATAGCAATTTAGGGATTAACCATAACCTGTCGTGTTATTGAATGGAAACCAGTTAGGAAACCGAATAGCCACCATTATCCGACATTTCACACCCAATTCGGAGACTCTCAAAAACTTTAAAAATGAATATTTGTTCAAAAAATGAATATATTCAATTGAAACCCATTCTTTTAAATTAACACTCTTTTCGGAATCTTTTCCAAACCTAAAAAAGTCAATACTCCAGCCTTAGTTGAAATGCAAATCGATATTCAAGTGAACTAAGACAAATTCTTCACGATTCAACGAAGTTTTGGCTGCAGTGACATTCAAGTTGTAGGGAGTGATCAAACATAAGTTGTAGTTTAATTTCAATACACACCTCAGTACCTAGAAGAAGATCCCGGCACCTTCATCCCATCCTGCATCTCTCGCTCTGCCTCACTATTTCTCGTCTCTTACATCCCGGCGGGATGTTAGAGCAGAGAAATAGCGTATGTTTGAGGAGACGCAGGATGGGATGAAGGTGCTGGGATCTTCTAGCATACGTACTCCATACCATATTGATCACGACGCTGAACATTAAACTACAAACATAGTGGGATCAGAGCATCCGTATAGCCGATTTTTGGGAAGATCAAACTTGTATTTAGATGACAGCATCTTATTTGCGTTACGAACTAACCATAACTGTTCAGATTCTTAGAGTTTTAGGTACGAGAAGAACCATTTCAATACACGTTGCGGTGTTTGTTGATTTCGATTGCTCCCACAGCCACCATTCTCAAGTTTATCGCCCCAACAAATCAGGTTTTTCATCGTATAATCACCACTCGTTTTTATGTGCACCAGAAAAGAGAACACAGACGATAAATAAGATACGACAGCTGCTTCATTTGGAAGAAAGTAAACTGTTTCTAGTTTAACACCACTAGAAACAGTAGTCTAAATGACTGTTATATAGTGTCAGTCAATTGAAACATGTTAAACACAGCAGAACTCAGAAAAGTATTATGTCAAAGTGCACAATTCCTCATTAGAATTCTAACTTTAAGTGAATATTCAATTTACTTCTAGTATAACTAAAAACGATGAATCGATATATTATATCAATTTTGTTGAAAATGTTCGGAACCTGATGTAGCTAAGTGAGGTGACACACCTGTTGGCCAGAAAGGTTGAAAAAGTGACCTCCCGGGAGTGGCATAAATGCGCAAAACGCGGCGACCTTCAACATTTACACGTGGGGGTTTGCAACACGCAGATAAAAAGAGAACACGTTACAACCGAAATACAACAACAATCAATGTAGGTTTCACCTACCTCACACTCGAAAATAGTCCAAACATAAGTGCCAAAATGAATCCAAATTAGGTTTTGGCGCGAATATGTGAAACTATCTATAACCGTAAATCGCTATTTTGGTAAAAAGTTATCTACGTGAAAAAGTGGATGATATGTGCCAATTACCCGGGATATTAACAATAAACGTTCGGGTGGTCTACCGCAAAAAGATATTATTTGCAGCCAGGTACAACAATTGAATAGAAAGAAAACTAAGAGAAAAGAAGGAGGGAAATAGTGAGTAAGATATTGAAGAAGGGTTATGAATGAGAAAGAGAGAGAGAGAGAGAGAGAGAGAGAGAGAGAGAGGAAGGAAAAGAGAGAGAGAGAGAGCCAATGAACCCATATCGTGTGAATGACTGAATGTGAGGTCGTTTCCCCATGAAAAGTCATGGCGTGAACGGATGTTTGTATTTTCTTCGTCTTTTTCAGCGCGAAATAGTGAAGGCGCGTATAAAGTGAAGTGGAACAAAGCGAAATGACAAATGAAGCGACGGTCAATGGACAAACAGAAGGGGCGATCACGTTACGAGAGGATCAGGGGAGAGAGAGAGGGAGGGAAGGAGGGGGAGAGAGAGAGAGAGAGAGAGATGAGAGGAAAAGAGAGAAGGGAGAGGGGAACAGCGAGGGGGAGAGCAAGAGGGAGAGAGAGAGGGAGGGAAGGAGGGGGAGAGAGAGAGAGAGAGATGAGAGGAAAAGAGAGAAGGGAGAGGGGAACAGCGAGGGGGAGAGCAAGAGGGAGAGAGAGAGGGAGGGAAGGAGGGAGAGAGAGAGAGAGAGAGAGATGAGAGGAAAAGAGAGAAGGGAGAGGGGAACAGCGAGGGGGAGAGCAAGAGGGAGAGAGAGAGGGAGGGAAGGAGGGAGAGAGAGAGAGAGAGAGAGATGAGAGGAAAAGAGAGAAGGGAGAGGGGAACAGCGAGGGGGAGAGCAAGAGGGAGAGAGAGAGGGAGGGAAGGAGGGAGAGAGAGAGAGAGAGAGAGATGAGAGGAAAAGAGAGAAGGGAGAGGGGAACAGCGAGGGGGAGAGCAAGAGGGAGAGAGAGAGGGAGGGAAGGAGGGAGAGAGAGAGAGAGAGAGATGAGAGGAAAAGAGAGAAGGGAGAGGGGAACAGCGAGGGGGAGAGCAAGAGGGAGAGAGAGAGGGAGGGAAGGAGGGAGAGAGAGAGAGAGAGAGAGATGAGAGGAAAAGAGAGAAGGGAGAGGGGAACAGCGAGGGGGAGAGCAAGAGGGAGAGAGAGAGGGAGGGAAGGAGGGAGAGAGAGAGAGAGAGAGATGAGAGGAAAAGAGAGAAGGGAGAGGGGAACAGCGAGGGGGAGAGCAAGAGGGAGAGAGAGAGGGAGGGAAGGAGGGAGAGAGAGAGAGAGAGAGAGAGAGAGAGAGAGATGAGAGGAAAAGAGAGAAGGGAGAGGGAAAAGCGAGGGGGAGAGCAAGAGGGAGAGAGAGAGGGAGAGATATGAGCGAGAGAGAGAGAGAGAGAGAGAGAGAGAGAGACGGGGCACGAGTACTATTCAACTTTGGTCCGAGAACATTCTTAGTTATGTATTTGGAAAAAAAGTAAGAACAGGGCTGGGAGCTATTTCCAGCAAATCTTCACTTGCAATATGGGGAATATAATATCTGAGGTTTTATCTGCAAGCACGGCACAGTCTACGAATTACGAATGAGTTAGGATGAGATCAAACTACAAACACAGTAGTTTATAATGAGATATACAGTATCGACCCTTTCCCCAGGACGAATCTTATAGTTTTTCAGGTGAATTGACGGTTGAATCATGACATTGGCTACACTCACCACCTGTCAAAAACGGACACTTGAATAAACACGAATGAACCCCAATAATTTCTCGGTGACAAATTTTCTTGAAACCCCTTACTTGTTTTTTTTTTCAAATTTCCTATTGTAGCTTAGATATCATACCTAATGTAATCATTAACAGCTCTCAGGTAAGAATGTAGTAACTTAAAGGCTGAATGACATTTCACCTAATTTTCATAAAACACTGCAATAGCAAATTTTATTGGCAACAACAATCAATTGCAACATTACACCTATGTTCTTCAATCAGAGTAGAAGTTCCTAATACTCTGTTCGACAATTTCCATGTGAACATACACACCTTTACAAAGTTTACCATAGTACATTATTGTCGATCAAAAAACCAACTGTCAGACAGCTTTAGGATTACTTTCAAGTGGGAAAAACATGGCAAAACGAGAATTTGGACATAATATTGTTAAAAGATACAATTACGATTTAAATAATATACTACATCCACAAAGACCCAATATGAACCATTTCGCTGACTATTGAGGGTCAGTATTGTTGGGGGACAATGGGTGAAACCAGCTAGTTGCCATGGGTCACAGATCACAGCAGAAGGAACAACCAGTCTGCCAGATCTCAGAAAAACAAATATTCAATCTTAAAGGGACCGTTCCTCTTTAATTTGGGGGTTTGAGCTGATTATTCGATATTGTTAACATTAAAAAACCACAATCAATCATCTAGGTCTCAACGTCCTATTTTGCTCCGTGTTCTCGAAAATGCGGCGCGACCACGCGCACGTACATACACCGCCGAGTTCACCTACGTACAAAATTTTCAAAGTACCTATAAAAATACAGAACCATATTCAAGACATAGCCAAAATTACCACGATCAAAGCTGTGAAAGAAGATTTGTAGATATCATGAAAACAACAAAACAGTAAGAGATCAAGGATTGCTGCACTACAGTAACCCAAACTCTGTCTCCTTCAAATTTGCTCCGAAATAATGTGGTTTTCTGCACTCTCTGTATGTAACGTGTGAAACTTTCATCTCAAAACAGAATAAATGACTTTTTTGCTTTTTCAAAATCTACTTGCATTGCACATTATAGAGGTACGGTCCCTTTAATCTGACCAAAAAGCTGCTTTTTTTATGTAATATTTTCTTTTATTTTAAATTAGTGAGTATAATTTACACACCTTCCCGATTCTTCGACTCCCTATATTTTTATCACAAGCGGCTTCTTGAGACATTTTGAGGGAAGGAGCAAACCAAAACGAATTTTGTTTCCAAAGCACGATTACAAACATGCTCGCAAAAGTCCAGATCTAGTCCGTTTATCCCACAATTCTCTGTAAACTAAAATTGGTTCAAATACATATTTATGATAAATTCAACAACAGCTATGTAACAACAAACAAAATATATCTACATCAAACCTATTCCTACTACTAATCTGATCTCAAAGTACACACTATACACACGAACCGGCACATCAGAGATTTTCAGACTAAATTCTAAACATCGAAGGATACTTTGACTGATTTCTCCCGAACAAATTGAGCGCTTATAGTTTGTAAACTTTGAAGATGTGCGTTTGCCTTCAACATAAGCCTGCAATAGCTCAATAAAAATTAAAATAACTAGCAGTACTCTTGCAGTGTCCAAGTATCAAGTATTTCCATTCCAAAACCTGAACCTACACTTAGACTTGGACACACTGGAAAAGAAGAGCGATAGTATTACAACGCACTGTTTGAGCTTATTACAGATGCTGTATTATATATACTTTCCGAGTTGAAAGACAGCACAGTAAAACTTGGGGTACAGTAATTAACCTCGATTTGAGACAAAGACCATATCGCGTAATCATGAAATCGCTATTTACGAAATACATCCTAAACAGCAACAGCAACAGTCCTAAACATCCTAAACAGCAACAGCAAGAAGAATAGACCCAATTACGCATCTACTTCTCATTTACTCGTTTCTTCTCTCCTTCTCCGGAATCTTCTATCAAGTTCTGGCCGTCTCTGACGCTCTGTGCCCTCCTCTCCTCCAACATTCTCTCAAGATCTCTCCACTCGTCGTCGTTCTCCTTGAGGAACTTCTGTCTCTCCACCTCCAGAAGGCTCGGTCTATCTTCCGGCTTTAACTGAAGCACAAAACTCAACGATGAGTAAGTAATCACATGGAAGAACAAATTAAATTTTCCCACAAATTCATGGTCTCTCTCTCTCTCTCTTCTACCCGGGAAAGACCATGAATTTCAATGTTAGTGAGCAAGAAGAACTTTCGGATCATCGATAATGTTCACTTTATTTCATAATAATATCGTAAAAACTGTGAATATTGCAGCAAGTTTATGAGTAGACTGTTGTGATGTGATGAAACAAACCCTGGGGCGTTCCGTTTCCGGCAACATCTTATTGTCAACCGGGATTCCGTCCTTCGTCTTCCAGTCCAACTCGTGTTGCAGAATTGTCTCCACCTACAATGGGGGCGTACAAATTATCAGCTATTCACGAAAAAACCAATTGAAACAAAACCTCGAATAAATTTCTCGCCCATAGTACGAAAAACTTTTCTTACATGTGTTATCCCATCCAGAGAGTGTAGACTCATTAAAACTTTGACCAATATAGTGTCACCAACCTGATCGTTCCACTCGTAGCCGCTGGGCGATCCGACCAGCAGATGCCGCAACTTTCCGCCGGACAATGCGTCCACACGATCGAAATCCGCATCGGGCATGGCCGGGATTTCCCTGGACAATATACTCAAGATAGATAACAAAAACATCCCCTAAATTGGAAAGGTATGGTATCACGAACTCCACTAAACTACAGAAGGATCTGTTAACTTTCAATGGAGGGGGGGGGGGGGGGGGGGGGGGGCTCATTGAGAGACTGAACAGTGCTGTGCACCAATAAGCAACCAATACCAATCAGTTTTCCAATCAGTTAAACGTCTGAGTGTATTTCTCTCGTTTTACTCACCTCCTAACAGTGCTCGTCATGATGGGCTTGTCCAGATCACAGACGGCTGGTCGCTCGTTCACATTGCCACCAATGTAGAAAAGACGGCCATGATCATCCTCGGCGAAAATGTTACCTGGAATTCAATGAGGTATTGAATCATTGGAAAAATGACACAATCTCATCCAAGATCCACACTTCGTTACACATTCAGCACATCAGCACGCCAACAACACTTCAAGACCACCAGAGCCCAGAAAGCATCAACATTACTCAGACAAACTTCAAATCCAAAAACAGATTTTTTTCAATTGTAGTGGAGCAACAGGCTAAATTTTTAGAAAGACTCAGATATATGTCCAATTTCCATGAATCAGCATTTTCTGATACATAACAACAACTTAAAAAAACTACATTACACCTCCGTTGCACTATGCTATAAACTAAATTTCGAACACAGAGGTTGCGATTTCCGTGGTGAGACCCATTTAGCCTTTTCCCACTCAGTTCTCAGTAAACTATCCAAAAATGGGGTTGCTTTGGTGAAAGAAACCGGGTTGCTATTGCCATGCAGCTTGGTTGCTTTAAAAGCAGCCAAGACTTCTTTGCAAAAGCAAAGTTGATTTTTGATTGCTATCAACCCAGTTGATTGTGTAATTCGCGTCGAAATGACACTTATTTCAATGCTACCGTACCCTTGGCGTCCTGTACCACATTGGGGTCTTCGAGCAGGCGAGTCTCCGCCTCCAACATCTTCATCTGCTCATCGTAGTCGACGCCCAACACAGTCAACGACGGAATAGACTCCTCCAGCAGAAGAGCAGCCTTACCGATATCCTGATGAAACAATTTAGTGAAGCTACTTGGATAGAAATTTCAGATTTAGTAGAGCTTGTTTATACAAGCTTACAAGCACATTATTTTCTGCAAAATAATTCCCATTTTCAAGAAGTAGAGCGAGGGAGCGAAAGATTCAGATTCAGAAAGATTCAGGTGGTTTGATGGTGGCTTAATACGAAAATGTGATAAAACGAAACAAAGGAAGCAAACGATCTCTCCGAACCCTAACACCAACCTTGGCATCCACTCCTTCCAGCCGTAGGTACTTAAGCTTCTTCAAAGATTTCAGGCCCATCAATCCTGGAACCAACAGAAAGGTAAATGACTAACGATTATGTAGATCAGACATTAGCAGAATGTCTGTCATCTATCTCCATGCTATTTCGCGTTTGTAACTATTCACTCGCAGGTTATCAGCGAAAACGTTTCTGAACAAAATGTGAAGTGAGAAATGATATTTACTCTGTTTCACCAATTGATAACTTTCTACAGTAATCTTACGAATATTCAAGAGCATTTATCTAAGCGAAGAACTGACTTACTGTGTTCTATGATTGTAGTAACCAATGGGGAAAACTAAATCACGAAGTTTAAACCTACAAGATACGAAAAATGTATTTGAAAGACTTGCGATCTTATTTGAAAGACTTGCGATCTTACTGTAGAGGGCTATTGTTGCGTGCAACAGATTATAAACGTACCTTTAGCAGTCACCCGATGACATCCGGAAATATCGATCATTTCCAAGTGTTCCAGCATCCCCCCGATCTTTCCCATGGTCCAGTCGTCCACGTACGGACAGTCTGCCAGACGGAGCATTCGTAGTTGACTCAGGTCATGCAGATTATCAAATCCTACAAAAGTAACCCTTGAAGTTTGGCACAAAATAAAGTGAAGTCACAGCACAGCTGGCCATAATTTCTAACAAGAAGTTCGATCTACGAATTACGCGATGGATGTGTAAAAGTTGAAGACGCGTACACCAAATGGATTGGGCGATATAATTGACCATTGCTTCTTTTATCATATCGAACTACAAATACAATGGGATAGGCCAACAGACACCGTATAGAACTGCTTGGAAGAGAGCGAACCCTATATAGTTTGTTCCACCCACTTATAACCCGCTACAGTGATATGCTCAAACTTTCAAATTTTGTTAGTGTGTTCTTCACCATTACTACTACAAACTCTGAAAGTTTGAAGCCTGCTGAATATCTGACGGATTACTGTAGACAAACATCGATTGGTGAAACAGAGTATACCTACCCTCAAACATGAGTTCTGTCCCCGACGCGTCGATGGCTTCCAAATACAGGCCAGGCGTCTTTCTTCCCGGCAAACTGTAGTTCTGAAAACGAATCAGTTTCGGCTCCCAAAGTTTCAACCGAGAAATCATTTCATTTTCGGAACGGATTAAATTCCTCTAACCTAACAAGTTCAAATACGTCCACTACCCAATTATTCATTTGCGAGAAGACAACGTTACCACCTTTAAAAAAACCTTAGCTAACTTGTCTTACCTTCTTCTCATCCCTCTTGTACCACGTATCATCTCCCACAAACTTTATAGCAGCTCCTCGATGAACCAGAAAATGAGCAGCGGCCAGATCGGGCCCCAGGAAGAGAAGACGTTCCGGGATCATACTACAAAAACAAGTCAGAGGTCAAACAAGAAAATAAGACAAAAAAGGTGCACTGAACTGCTGTTTTATGTAGTTTAATCACAGTGCGTTTTATTCGAAATTTCTGCTGTGACTGTGATCAAACTATAGCTCAAACTTGGTCACCATCTATGAATATTGCATGGAGTGTGCAACGCAAATCTCCATCTCCTGTCATCAAGAACAGCCAGCATTAAAAAATCGCCTACCGCTGGTCATACTGTAGATGTTGAAAGTGTCGGTATCTCTTGAACCTCCTCAGATTGTCGAACGAATGATCGAGATACCTGAAAGCGAAGGGTTGGTGGGACTAACACCATTTGGTGGAGGAATATAAAGAGAGTGCGAGAGGGAGAGAAACATAGAAGGAGGAGAAGGAGAGAGAAGGGGGGAGAGAGAGAGAGAGAGGGGGGGGCGGGGCGGAGAGAAAGAAATAATTTTCTGAAATCTCATACTCATACCTCATCTGGGTGTGATTGGTGAGCAGGTCCATTGGCAGAGCACCCGTGTCCTTTCTCGTCTGATCAGCGCGATCTTTCTTCGGCAAGACTGAAAAAAAACAAGATTTCGCTGTAATCACTCACTTTTTCTCCCTCTTTCCAAAATAGGCATTCATTCCGAAGTAATCAAATACCAAACATAACATGGTTGAAACAAGTAATCGGTCGAAGTTTATCTTTTTCAGATCGAACAATACATGCAAAACTCCAAAGCTATTGAGTTGTGATTATATATCTGATAACCCAAATTGATTGCGCACAATACAACTGAAGAAGGCTTGATAGGTGGAAAAAGAGTACCTACCATCTTCCGGTCTTTCGGGAGTTATATAAAGTCCAGTCGGCAGTTTGATAAAGTTCCGGAGACGAGACTTCTCTTCTATGTGTTCATTCTGAATGATGAATGTAGGAAACAAGGAAACTATATATTTAGTCGTAAAATATGGTTTAAACCATTCGTCCAAGTACTCGTTCGAAGTAAACCAAACAAATGTTCTGATGCAATCATTAAAGAAGGACGATTATGTGGTCCAATCGCCACGCTTCAGTCCTTTAAACTGCAATACATTTTTGAATTGCAGTTTAAAGGACCGTTGACACGAGATTGGTCCACATAATCGTCCTACTTTAAGCAAAGTAGGAAATCATTAGACGATTCAGATGAGTTTTGAATCGGTTACGGCCAATCTAATTTGTTACATTTGCGGAGAGAATAAGTGAACGTTACGGTAACTGCTTAGTATACAAGATCAACTGTGTTCATACGTCATAAGACACGGCAACCCTCTGATTACAGTATACCAGCGCAAAAGATGTATTCTATACCTTGGACTTCTCCATTTCTTGCCATCGCTTGAAGCTACTCCATTTATGTACCCACGAGGTATTATTCCGCCTCGATACTATTATCGCTCGTAACGGGACGAGCGGCCTACTGTACGACATCTGGAAAGTTTGGGATACAACTTTCAATAAGCTCAGTGAATGGAAGATCCTTTGTATACATTTAGAATCAACAACTATGCCGCATTGTCAAGAGCTAGAGAACGTGAAACTCTATACGACTGCTTTTTGGGATAACTTATCCCATATCTCGATAACATCGCGTAGCCCCCCTTATACGCCTATAAAAACTTTCATCGGCTTAAATAACTAAACAAACTACTAGAATTGATTTATGTGGTAGAGTAGGTCCAAACCTTCATAATAAATCAAACGACCTTGGAAACATTTAAAACAAAATTTATTACATTTATAAAATAGCTGAAACAATATACCCATTGTATGAAATGTTCTGCACGAATAATACAAACACAACCAATGAATCACAGATAAAAAACAACCGAACCGCAAGATGCAACAAATAATTATATGGAGGCGGTCAAACTGAGTTGCAGAAGGATAAAACATAAATATTTATATTATCTAGTAACAAAACTATTATGAAAACAACCCATCCATCCATAGCCATAGGATATTCAAAAACAACATTATTGTTTAATTTACAAAGTTTAGCCGCAGGCGGAATTCTCGCGATTAGAACTATTTCACAATCCAAAACAGCTTAGACACATGCAATGAGAATCCTCTAAGTCCGCAGAAAAAAGGAAATGCTCTGAAACTATAGAAAATGCACCGCCAAAGCCGAGAAACATCATCGCGACCACTCAAAGAGCTAAATCGTCATCAATGCTTACGTGGTATTGTACAAGTATTACGCTACAAAAAGGACTCTGAAGAAGAAAAACTTAAATCTAGATATATATTGATCAGGCGACTAATCCATCGACCGTCCATCGCTGGTCTGCCGTGGTGCTGCCACATGGCCGCAGCTCCAACTTGTCCGCACCCACCGCAGTCAGACACTTGTCCGACTTATGGTGCACAAACTGCGTGCCCTGGAGTAAAGGAAATAATACTCTATCCCAGAATGGCAGGTTCAAAGCAGAATACGAAAAGATTACAAAAGAATACATTAGTGTAGACTGTGTAGCTTCGTCAATTCGTCTACTATTTTTGTCAGTCGAGACATACAAGTTGCACTTAATCGAAGGATGATAGGGATTTGTTGAATGAAAAGACGTCCATATTATGAATTCTCATCAGAAACCTCCGAAATTTTCCCAGATTCCGCAGAAAAGAAGGTAGTTTATGAATTTGTCACCATTAGGAGTATGATAACGTGAAAAACGCGATAAAACTGACCATATAGGTGAAGACGTGCTTCGGGTTGGCCTTGCCGGTGCTACATCTCTCCAGTCGGAGCGAATTGTCCAGTGAGAAGGCGGCGCCCGATGAGAGACACAGATCGTCCGATCGCAGCTCCCCCTTACCCGTGAACGACCACACCTAGAATGACACAATAACTTTGTATTCTTTGTAAACATGTGTATTACCAGCAGCTGATGATTAGAAACCATATGGGAACCTGGCCGTGAGACTTAGTCAGTGTAAGATGGTAACTAACAATATGGCACTTTTGGCGAATCAGAAAGGGCAAAATAGTTCTAACCCACTTAGAATATAGACTCCACATAGAACTGAGAATTGATTGGATGATGATGTTAGGTACGTCAGACGACAGTTTTTCACGTCCGAAGGAATGAACGAAATCACGCAAAGTGCAAGAGTGTAAGTGGAGGTTTGGGAGGAAATGTGGATTGTTTATCATGTTTTCCATAGCTTTGTGCTAATCAATTGAAACTGGACTGAACAAAAAATATGTGTAATTTGTATGAACCCATACCCGTAAAAGAGGTGAAATGCCGATACCTAGGGAAGGAAGTAGTAAGTAAAAGAGTGCTATTCATTTTGTACCTGAGTTTCAGCCATAAATGGATTCCAGCCGTTCTAAATTCATGAAACACCGAGTTCAAACTAGCAAACAACAATGAGATGAAAATGTTGTATGTACGTTGACATACGTTCAGGAAAAGAAGAATAACGTGAGTATTTGTACGCAGGCAGCCGTTTCAGCCCTATTGTTACCCATTCATAGACGAAGGTAGGTTAAAGAACATACCACTACGTCAAAATCTTATTTTTCAACTAACCGACAACATTAACTATTGAATACATCTGGAAAACCCGTACCTGATTTCCACCGGATCCGTGACAATCGGCCATGCCCGCATTTCCATTGTCCTTCTTTCCCAGGGTGTCGATACACTTTGTATTCCCCTGAAACAAGGCCATATAAGGTCAATCAAGCTACTCCATCGACATTGCAATAAGAACTTGTCTAAATTTTTAGTCAATCCAACTAGACCGATACGAGTAAATCACATAAACGTAATGGTGCTTTGTGAAAACATGTATTCATGCATGCATCTTTCAAACAACATCAATTATACTCATGTGACGGTCCGTGGCGGTTCTCAGGCGAAACTCGACCATGATTGATCTTCATCGACAAATACTAACCTCATTGGCAATAAACCCGAGTGATTTGTAGACAGCAGGTACAGGAGCTTCAGGATAGATAGTTTCCAGGTACCTAAAAGTAACCAACATTACTTGGTAGGAAAGTATTGATATTCTCTGCATCATTACCTAGTAGTTCACCAAGTTCACGGGTCCAAATGACCACAATAACAACCAAGGTAGTGTTCTACAACCTATTTTTCACACAACGAACGGTAACAACAACAACCCACACATAGGTAATTATGTTAAAACGAACCATTTGAACGATTTACAGTGAAGATCGCTTCTGAGTTTCAGACGACCAGACACATCGCCAGCATCCACATGACGTGCGGCTGAAAGAAGAAAAATATAAAAGTAATTACTAATGTAATTGATAAAACCATTTGAATCACTAACAAAAGTCTTTCTTCGCGTATTGATTTCGTCTGAATCTGAATGAACAAAAAACGTAAGCAAAACTTCGGGTCACACGTTATTACTTTGTGACGAGTGCAATGAAAATTACATATCCGTTTTCAGATCGACCTAATCAGTACAACCTGCAATGTATGATTATCCAGGAACGGCACGTACAACGTACACAAATATATTGCCTTCCCACACTCTTACCTGGTACCATTTTGTAGAAGAACTGCTTGTAGTCGTCCATCCAAACCTCGGCAGTTCGCGCGGCGTTGTGATGAATGACCTGTTAAAGGAAATGCAATGCTAAAATGACATCGAGTCATCGAGAACAGCTGAGCGTAACAATTTATGATGAAATCAGTTACAAGTTACAGAATTCAGTATTTCGTACGACTCAGAGATGCGTATGAAACATCGTTAGACCCATCCATTTGGAGATGTAACACGTAACTTGCTACAACGGTGAAATAAAATCAAACCAATACCAACCTTGGCGGTTCCGCCTGGGAACGTGTAAGGTGTCTGTTTTCGGAACACGTGTCCGACTCGAGAGCAAGGATGAATTTCCAGTGAACCACCACACATCCAAACCTGGAGAAAGTCACGATACGTAAATCAACATTTTTTTGTAGTAATTAACCACGTATGTGAAACGGCTGAATGCGTTAACTGTCCCATCGCTTGGAATGCCTTTCGTCCTTTCATTCGGTTTATCCATATTACAGGCCCACTAATAATGAACTACCATCTACCAAACACCAAAACTACACAAATCAACCACAGAAAAGTGACAAAAAACGAGAAAATCAAATAAAAGCTAGCAACAAAACTGACTCTGAACGATATTTCCAGATTCTCTCCGCCCCACACTTGCATTCCCTCGTCGTATGATCCAATGTCGTAGAAGAACTGCTTGTCAATGGCGAATAGTCCTCCGGCAATGGTGGGCGTCCTGAAACAAGGAGATAAATCAACATTAGGTTCCCATGGCGAAACATGATTTACATAGTAAACATATAATATGAATATACAAGTGATACAAGTACAATAAAGCATACAAACTGACTGAATAGGCTGGGATCGATCTCCATTTCTTCTGTTGATTTCTCTCTTCGGCACCGGATACCAGCGGAAGTTGAGATGCCAGTTGAATCCTCCCCACGTCGTGTCCGAAGCTGTCACGTACTCAAATGTGTCATCTGAAAATCAAATTAATAAATCGAAAAAATTCAAACACTTCGAATTATGATACACACGGCGACGTTGTCCAGCTAGAGAAGCACAAAAAAATTATATTTCAAAAGACCGCTAGACACGTTTGGGATATCGAGAACCTAATTCAACCATACACCAGCAAGGTTGTCCGAATAGTCAGAAAAATTCGAAAAACGGACTACTCTTCAGCCGAAAACATGAAAATCGGTCTACTTTTGATGATAAATTCTAAATTTTCACGTGTTCACATCTGAAAACGGGTTACTTTTTGTCGCTTAGTCAGACCTTACTGGTGTATGAATTCAACGCCTTCAAACAGACAATAACAATAACGAATTCAAATATGCATATGAGCAACTTCTATTTTTATCAAGGACGAGTATTACAGTAATTAAATGAAGAAAATATACCAGAAATGACGTCAATGATGGGTGCAACCACTCGTTTCCTGTCGTCTGCCACACGCTCTATCAATGGTTCCAACCATCCCTCAGTCACCTGGAAAATAAGCAATGGAGAAATTATAGGCATGGCATAGCTTTTCCCGAAATGAGTTTTGACGCTGCACCTTGTATGCTATCCTACCCCGCGTGCTTGGGTTTGCAGTTTTACCCCACTGTTTTTCAGTCGAAAATGGTACAGTATTTCGTGTATCCAGATCAAACTACAGACTAAAACTAATGTGAAGTCACTCCTTATGAAACTAAAGTATACCTCCACGTGTGCGTCGAGGAAGAGCAACACCTTTCCCTTGGCCATTCCACTTCCAGTCAATCGGGCACGAATCAGACCACTTCGTTTCGGGAGATGAACGATGTGAATTGGAATCTAAACCAATATTACATTAAAAAACATAAAGTAAAACTTTCAATTCACCAATAAATACAAAGTTTAGGTTTTCACTGTAAATTTCCACGCCTTCACTTTATATTGATGTTTCCTGATATCAAAGTTTTCGAGTCGATTATCGAGAAGAACTTCAACAATCTAGTGGTTACTACTAATTACTAATCATCAATAATCTGGTTTGTTTCAATTTATCGATTGATAAAACCAACCGGCAACCGTCGCACGTACGCATCCAGCGGTTTCTTGAGATAGTCTCTGTCCGACAAATCGTCCACCATAATGATCTCCTCGATGAGGTGCAGTGGAGACCTAGAATGACAGTAACTTATTTGAGAACTCTTACTTACAAACTGAGAGAACTTTGTTGAAACTGAAACTTAAACAACACCCTCAATTTAACATGTTGTCTAAACTGCTCCACAGAGTTCTAATCGTACCTGTTGATTACAGAGTGAAGGGTTCGGAGCAAGGTGGTCCAAGCCTCGTTGTGGAATACAATGATGATGGACGTCTTCGGCAACACTGAACCGTCATAGTTGGCAGCATTAGTGCGACACCTGAACACGAACAGTTATCTCGAGAAACATCACATTTCCAGCGAGAACATTGAAAACAAAACATTTTAAATAAATATATCTGACATTTTAGAAATCCGTGAAATACAGCTGTAAATGACAATTTTACTGCACGTTACTAGCCACCAGGTAACAAAGTCAAACCCACCAGTTTGCCTACACTACAATAAAGCACACAAAAGTGCTGGTGAACTACACAAATCCATATCAGTTTCGGAACGAAGAAAAAACTCAAGAACACTCACTTATCACTTCGATAATCAGGCAAGCTACGATTCACTGAGATCATCTCACTTGCAACCTGGAAAAAATTAAGTTTTTGGATTATATTTTATTTGCCTGTTCGGTTTTTGGACTATTTTTTTATTTGAATATTAAAACTCATACGTAAAATTCAATGTTTTCCCTCATCTAAACTTGTCATCTGAAACCTTAATTCTACATCTACGGAATGAATGGATATTGAACAATCCCAACAACAATCCCAACAGTGACAATACAGCCTTCGTGAGTGGGCGACGATTCAGCTAAAACACTTCAGGCTCATGTCTCGTATAAAACACTGTATGAGTAAGTTTCTTGCAAATTTGACCAATCATACTTTATCCATACATAGTATCTATTGTGAAGTTATAAACTATCAGTTGAAGTTCATACTTGAGTGATAGATAGTACCTTAACGCATTTTAGCTGAATCGTCGCCCACTCCCCTAATGATTTCGAAACATACCACATTGAACTGGTTCTCGAGGAATCTCGTGTCCTTCTCTTTTGTCAGTTCGGCCGGTACCTCCACACCAGCCCCACTCTCACCGTGTACGGGCACACCGAATGAGGCCACTGAAACAAAACATGGTCATATTCATTGCACACCGAATACACCAGAGACTAGATGTAAGTAGTTGACATTAAGTTGATAGAACATCAAAAATTATGACCTTTATATTTGCTTTTTTTTGAAATATGATGTATTCATCATGTGTCACGTAATTATATATTTGAACAGCAGTAAAGCTGTCACATAAATTTAGTGTCACTGCAATCTGCAACCCACTGTTCAAGCGAACTAAGAACTTTGAATCAGTTAAAGGTTAAAGGAACTCTGATTAGGTAACTCTCTACATATGTGTCACGTAAAAAAACACACACGTGAAAACCTACCAGACAAGAGTTGGTTGAGCTGTCGTTGTACGGCTGGTTCTATGGTGGGCAGCGCCACTGGGCTCTTGGCTCTCTTCAGCCGATCTGCCTCATCAACTGCCTTTCGGTCTCCTCGTACAATCGGTCTGCAACACATAGTTTATGCCACGAACACTTATATGATTCTGAATATGTTTCATATTTATATCCAGAGTGTCAAACACGAAATGCATCCCTAAAGGAGGTTTTACTGAGTAAATCATAATCTATTCTTTTCTCACTGAACTTTCCTCATATTTCGATAGCTACCAATGAGAAAGTGACTCGTTGAATCGCGAAGAGATATTCATTTAGATTTAATTTATACCAGAACTTCTCGAAATGAACCGGTTTTTCACTTGAACACTACTTTATCATAACTATGGAACCTTTTTTCAATCTTTCTGGTTATTCAGTCGAGCAGTACATTTGCAAACGTTTGATCAAAACTCACTGTCGTTGTTCCTGTTGCGTGTTGGTGTTGCCTGCGCCGCTTCCCGTGTCCAGATAGCTGAACAGGATGATGACGTCGATCATCATCCAGACTATACTCGTCACGAGGATCGCCCGGCACACGGCCGACCGACATCGCATTCTGCTGCTGGACCTAGGAAGAGTGGACAGTGAATACGAGGGTACAAGATGGAAGAAAAGGACAGAAGAAGGAACATAGAGAGAGATAGAGAGATTAGAGAGTATGTGTGAGAGAGAGAGAGAGAGAGTATGTGTGTGTATGTGTGTGTGTGTGTGTGTGTGTGTGTGTGTGTGTGTGTGTGTGTGTGTGTGTGTGTGTGTGTGTGTGTGTGTGTGTGTGTGTGTGTGTGTGTGTGTGTGTGTGTGTGTGTGAGAGAGAGAGAGGGAGGATAACGATCTGATGATGTGAGATAGAGGGTCTTCAAGTTTCACACGCCAGTATCAAGCCTTCTTCAAAAATGGGCGAGAATGAAAGATATTATTTCGGGATCGGGGGTTGCGGGTAGAGATTGTGAATCTACGCTTGGCCTACGCTGCCTAACCACATTGTGACCAATCAGACAACAAAAGCTCGGCCATATGAGTCAACCAAAACTGAATACAAACTACTAACAGTAACATTGAGAAGTACAAAACTGGATATTGGTTAACCAGTAAGTATAATCAGCAGTGTGTAACGAAAACCAAGCTTTATTGGACAGAATGATAAACTCTGAGAGAACTATGCGTAAAAATATAACAAAATATTCTCTATTAATCACAGAACCTGTGTTAAAACTGAGCTAAAGAAAGATAGGAAGCACCTCAAATATCACATTTTCGATCAATATATCAAAGACATCTACTATATAATATCTATGAAAGGGCACAAACTCGTTTAATGAGCAATGTAAGTAGTAAGTGATGGGAATATGCGAAGGAACAATGTATTGCGAAAAAGTGCTATGCATGAATAATTAGAATCAAAGAGAGATTAATGATATTATGTCGATAAGTTAATGAAAATAAATAGTTATACTGTCTGCAACAAACATTAACAAAAATGATGAAACAAACTATGAATATAAAAGATGACCGATTCAAAGGTCTAACAAAGTCTTTGGTTAGAATGAAAAATCGATCAAGATGAATGAAAGGGCTTGACTGAATAATTCACAATCATACATGCGCTAAAGCCGACTGGGGTGAAAAATGATCGCTGACGCGTCATCGAAAAACTGAAATGTGACTGCGTTAATAAAACACAAACCATCTAGTCCAGTTTTTTCAGTTGTCAAAGCAACAATCAAGACAACAAAACATTAACTATACCATCAGCCTGTTCTCAGAGAATGATATGATAAATATATGCTAATAACGTGCTTAATCAATACTCCACGCGCACTGAAACTGGCAAAAATACTGCCAACAGTTACGTGGTAGTCAGTTAGTTATCTAGATTGGATCGAAATAAAACCGTTCTCAGTACCGGCTACCAGCGGCTAGTGAAGGTCAGCAAGGCGGTATGCGGCTCGCGCGGCGAGAGAGGTGAAACTAATAAAAAGTGAATGTTCGCACTCTGACAGGCCTATTCAAACAAGGAAGACGTGGGGATCGAGTGCGCACTACCTGTGGCCGGCAGGGTCAACCGACCGACACAGCAAAAACAAGTACAATGTAACCACGCGGACACGACACCCAACTACAAAAACCATATCTTTCTCCATCGCATTCTCATCGAATCTAGAAAAACAATGGCGGTATTTCATGCCGAAATGTTTGTAAACCAATAACATCAGAGGAACACAAATAAACCGCACCGCACATCAGAGGAACACAAATAAAGCTTTTTTGTAGTACTAAATTCGAAAAAGCTTAGGGTTGAACAGTTCTGACCCAATTTTTGGGGTTGATGCCCATTACCAAGTTGTAGTTTGTAGTTTGAACTCAATACACGCCGTATTCCACGAATTTCGACCAAAGACTAAACTACAAACACATCAGAGTAGGGCAGCATCCACCGTGTAAGTTTGTACTTGGGCACGGTCCATACTTTTCACGTCGGCGTATTACGCCCGAGTTTTTAGTGTAGATTCGGTTTTAGTTTAGTGCGTTTTTAGTGTAGTTTGCTCTGAAAAAAGGGAACCCTATACACACGTCAACTGACCTGAAAGAGTCTAATTTTTGGAGGTAGGCACTGCGAGGCGGCACGAAACAAGCCAATCGGCCAGATCCCGGCCACAACACGAAATACGCGCCTCCACCGAAGGGACAGCCGGCGCATTCAGCTGTTTCCATTCACACCAGCCGTTCGCGATAGGAGTCACCTGAAAAAAGAACAAGCTCGAAAAGGAAACGAGACCTACCATTCGTCTATCAGTAACTAAACTTGGTTTAGAGGTTGGAGTAAAAGAAGATTTCCAATTAACGCATAAAATACGTTGCCAGTTTTCGAATATCGAATTACGCTGAAATAATACGTTTTCAAAGCTATATTGAGCGAACCACCCGACATTATGTAGTGTTTAAGCAAGTAACAGTAACGTAAACGTTACATGCGTTTGTTCCTACAAACCATTCTACTTTGCTACTCTTGTAGTAGGAAAATTTCTCAAATACACGGTACGGTAACACACCTGCACAGTCTCTCCCATGCCGGCTTCGAAGAATTCCCGGACAGCTTCGTGGGCTTCGCGACTCCACACGTCCACACCGCCAATTGGAATCACGCCGGCTATCTGGATGAAAAGCTCATAATGAGAGAAAACAACAACATTAGCAACATATCAACATTATATGGTTCCTACCGTTAGCCTTAATGTTGACGTTACACAACGTTACTATGGTCTAGAGCCTAGAGCGCCGTACCGTTGTACACACAAACATTTTCCACGAGAGACGAGAATTTCTTCACTTCTCAGCTTCTCACCATTCCCGCTGATTGTTACAGGCAACATAAACGTGAAGAAGTGAGTATTATGCTCACCTTGCATTTAAACAAGAGCATTTTCCTGAAGGGCGTCTTGCTGTTCAGTTTCTTCATAACGTCGCCTCGTACATAGTGGAAGGCGCCCACGTCGATCAGATAGACGCAGAACGCCATTCGGTCTGAACAAAATTCTGTTCTCTCGGGTTTCATTTCCTTTGCACCCACAGTGTACCCAAGTTGAATTGTTGAATACACTGTGGGTGCAAATCATACCTAGAATACTTTAACATCAGGTCGACAAAAGTGAGCATAAGCAACACCAAAAAGTGAGTATGTGAAACTAAAAATGCCGTATTTTTGTCAACACTCATAGTTTCTAAGACGCATGTGGCCCCAAAAGTGACCATGCGCCGATCGAAATCAGCAAAAGTGAGCATCAGTCAGTATCGAAATTGGGGGGTATTTTACGTATGGTGCAAATACAACTCCACATGTTTTTAATTAGCCATTCATGAATTGTGAAAATTAACCAAATAACCCACTCCATATACATATTTTTGAATCATTTTTCGTATTCAACTCACGTCTATCCTCGCTAGGTACGTACCTTTCTAATCTTCACAAAACTACATCTACTGAACGAATAATCACTCAATCCCAATCTCACCAACATACACCAGTAAGGTTCGACTAAGGAGTGCGTTTTATTTCCCTTGAAAATTAATGATTTTTCCCCCAAAAAGAGTAGCCCATTTTTCTGAGTATTCGGGCAATTTTACTGGGATATGTCCCCAATCTCACCAATCTTCGATGCCCTGACGCATTGCACTCGTTCCCATCGTCCGTCCACCATGGCCGCATAGAATAGGCCCGGCTGGGGGTTCTCGGTCAGAGACGCCTCGGCCAGCTCACACTCTTCCGCCAGCTTACTGTACATGTAGTCCGGCATCGGGTCCTCAACATACAACACTAAGGGGCGACTGTTGGACGGAAAGGTGTCCGTTTTGCATTTGAAAACGTAAAAACGAATGATTTTGCATTAGAACTAGACGTTTCTCGTTTCCGCCCAAAAAGTACCTGTTTTCAAACTTTTATAGCTATTCGGACGACTAGACTAAGGTATGGACCCGCATTCAGATTTATCAGTTATGATTTTATACTTTGCTCGACAATTTTCTAATACATTTTAGTTTTCAAGTGGGCTGAGGCTTCAACTGTATGGTCTCCTCTGGGTGAGAAAAACGATGAAAATATGACTATCATTCGCTGAATAAATATGTAATAACTAGTATAGATTGATTGATGACCTACCAGCGAGACCTGTCGAAGACTAATATCCATGGGTCCAGCTGCGAACAGTGCGTTGGCCGGGAAGGTGGTGGATGGCATCTGGGATACCTCCATCGGACGAATATCGGCCTCGCCCAAGAACAGACCCGAGCTGGGCGTCGAGCTGGCAGCAACGACTGTCGGCGACGACTGTCTGAAACATATATCAGTAAGATTCCACTCTATTCAACGAAAAAGAGTCCGTTTTTAGATTTCAAGGTGTGACAATGATTTAGCCAACAAAAAAAAATTTTTGGCGAAAAAGTAGTCCATTTTTCGATTTTTTTACTCGAACTCACTTTACTACAGATACTACAAATGAACTCACTTTACTACAGATACAGTTTCCTTTCCCTCGGCAAAACGATTCTGCGCTTCTTCTTTAATGCACTTTCCGTCCATTGTCCAAAGTTCAGCTACAGCTGGCTGTATAGACTCATCAACGGCTGTCAACTGAAATAAAGATATAACTCTCATTAAATAGACTGATTTCACACTTCGAACAACAAGGTGAGGGCCTGAGGAATACGCCGAACAGAAATTCGCAGCTAATGTCATAACAAAGTGAACTAATCAGTAGAACGCGCAGTTAAGTACTTCTTAGTATATCTACAAAACCACAATCTCTCATGTGCTAAAAACTACAATCCAAGAAGTTCACTCTATATTCACCTGTACTTTCACAGGAACCAAACTATCAGACTGGCTGCCGACATTTTCGAACAGGATCTGCTTGACAATTACGTCAATTGTTTCACCCCTGGTCGATTCCTGGAGACCAAGTGACACTTTGCGGCAGAGCGCTGGCACTAAATAGAAACGAATTTAGATGACAAATGGGAAATGGAAGACCTTCCGATATAAAAAAAACGAACAATTGATACTATAATGAATGTCACTGCTCATGTTTATTACAATAACCGATATCTTTCGACATTTTGAGAGAGCGTATCAAAAACGATAGATGAACAGCCAGTTTTCACGATTGAACTAATAACTTGGTCTACTTGACATTAGAAATAAACCAACTTTGCATCATGCTGGTATGCGGGTCCGGCAGCAAACGAATATCCCGCACGGAAAATGACCCTCTAACTCCGACATCACTGAAGAAGCACTTCAGCTCACCCTTCCGAGGCAGTTCCTGAAATCACAACAAACTCCCTATTCCATATTGATGTGGAACTCAAACTAATTCACAGGCTCTCTGCTGTCTTAGGACAAAGACTGTAAAATGTTTCAATGAAAAATTGTTTCTATATCTCTTTGACTGACAGTTCGACAACATAAATTACAAACAACCACGTGTGAATTTAGATAATGGTGATCTAAATTGATCGAAATGAACAAGGTATGGGAAAGAGTGTAAGACGAGCACCAATCATCTCCCGCGGCAATTATAATCGAACGAAGGTAGTTCAAAATAAATAACTGTCCGAACAGGGGGCAAAAAAACCGGACGGCGCAATTACCTCGGCCACCACCCGGAACCAGTCTCCACGTGCGTCACATAGAGCGTAGGCCCCGCCGGATAGAATCTCCTGAAATATCAGTGGACAGTTAAAGGGACCGTTCCTCTTTAATTTGGAGGTTCGAGCTGATTAGTCGATATTGTTCAGATTAAAAAACCGAAATCATTCATATAGGTGTCGACTGCCTGTCTTGCTCCGTGTTCTCAAAAATGTGGCGCGACCACGCGCACGTACATACACCGCCGAGTTCACCTACGTACAAAATTTTCAAAATGTCCATAAAATTACGAAACCATAGTCAAAGCATGGCCAAAATTACCAATTTGAAATCTGTGAAAAAAGTTTTCTGAATATCATGAAAACTACAAAGCAGTGATAGATTAAGGATTGCTGCATTACAGTAACCCAAATCCTGTTGGCTTCTTATTTGCTCCGTAATAATGTGGTTTTTTGAACTTTTTGTACGTACGGTATGAACTTTTATCTCAAAACAGAATAAATGACTTTTTTCTTTTCTCGAAAATTACCTACATTGCACATTATAGAGGTACGGTCCCTTTAATGTGAAAATGAGAATTTCTTTTGAAATCTACTATATAGAACTAATTCCAATTACTTTTTTGTGAAGTTAACTATTTTCGACCCAAGATAAAAGAACACTGACATATTATCGCTATCGCTATCATCGATTATTTTTTAAGCTCTGCATAGAAGTAAAAAAAATTAACTGGGGTATTAAAAAAGTACACTGTGTTCAGTTACATCAAATTATCAAGAGTTGTAATTACTGAACACAACATCGGAGCACCCCATTTTTAAAGTTTACTCACATAAATTTGTACTTTGTAGTCAACATCGTCATTTGCGTAGAACTTGGCGAGGTCTTCTTTATTATCGAGAAATGTTTTCTCATCGGCTGCCGCTCGAATGTAAAAATCTTCGGAACTATCGAAGGCAACTACCGTAACATCCGACTTGGGGGCTAGAGAATCAGAGTGGCCAGAGAGCTGGAATAATAAAATGGTGACATTCCCAAACATAGGGCGACTTTGTTGGATACTCCATTTAATCACCCGTTTTTCTCACAATCCGAACCTCAGGCTACCCTAACTCAAAGAATAGTCACACTTTACTGGCAAAACCTAATCTCCCACCCTGTCCTGTAGTTTGGTTAGCAGGGATGACCAAAGTTGGTACGCGGACAACTTTTTCAGGGGGGGGGGGGGGGGTCGTTTTCGGCCCAACATTCAAGAAAATAATAGAAATTCGGGACGATTTTGATAAGTTCAATCTTCGAATTGGAATATTTTGGGTTCAGAAAGCCTGTTTTTGACTATTTACCATTGATTTTTGATTTTTGAGGGGGGGGGGCGTCGTTCCGGTTGTCAGGCCGGTCAAAATTTTGGTCATCCCTGTTGGTTAGCCAAGTGAAACATTTGATAATTAATAGATTTATGTATACAACGAAGTCGTCTCACATATGTCCCAAAATCAATCGATGTTTAGAAATTTACGTTTCGAGTAGAGCTACCTATACCTACAGTTTGGATTCATAACAGCAACAAGTGAACTATTCCGAATAATAAACGCAAGTATGAATAAATACTGATCCTGACAAGAAAGACAACAGCAAAAGGACAAAAATCACTAAACAGAATATGCATATAAATGTAAAATTAAAATTCTATCGAATAACACGTAACACCAGTGCACAAGCTGAACCAATACTAATCGGCGCTTTCACTCTTGTTAGCAACATACGCGTATCAGTGTCTGAAACAAACCTTCTCTGAATGTTGAAGAGGATATTGATCTTTCCGCTTTTTAATCAACTCTGGATCCTGAGTAGTTTTGTTCGAAGAGGAAATGACTGAAAATTGAATTTACACGCGTGCACTTTGTGATTGTTATATTGATTGATCTGACTAATCTAAATATGACACACTGTACAAATACGACCACAAAAACTAAAACACCAACAAAACAAGTGTGAACGTCACGACAGTCAAACAAACCGTTTTTCACGGCTGGTTCGAGTATTGATGCTCTGCTAAAAGCAAGGGTCAGACATCTAGATAACTGGAGCTAAATTGTCTGTTTTAGTGTTTGAACTTCATTTGGATTCATAAATATACATTTGACAGACAAACTCCAGAATTGTATCTCTCAGCTCTGAAAACCGAGTGAGGGCTAAAGGTGCTCTTTGAAGAATACTCAGAAAAAGAAGAACGCGCAACGGATCAGGCGATCAGGATAGAAAAGAACTGGGGCTTTGAATCGACTTTTCACGGAGAGGTGAGGCTTGGCGAACAAAACCATCGCTGCTTCGATGGGACCAACAAACACAGTTTCTATGGTCGAAATAGAACAATTATATGATATTCAGTGTGTATTTTGGATAAAAAAATATACGTTATATTTATATCTAATCTAAAACCAAGATTTTCCAGTGCGCATTGTTTGTTTCCGAGAGCGAGTTGACCCGCGGATGAGCTGTTCGCACACATGAAGTTTTTCGATTAGCCAGAAAATTTCAGAAAGAAAACAACTCACTTCGCACGTTCGTCAATGGCACTGGCGGTCGTTTAAACGAGCTCGTATTCGATAGTCGAACGAACAGAATAGTCAGCGGACCACGAGTTTGTGCTTCAAACTCTTCGGCAGCGGCTACCTAGCACGATATGTCAATCAAGAAAGGCGGAATATAGAACAAAATACGCAGAGAGAAAGGGGGTTTGGGGGATAACTTTCGCAGGACTAAGATTGGAACTGAATTAATGAATTTGTTATTTACGTTTGTTAACAAAAGTTACATCATCATCTTGTTCTTACGCAGCATGAGAAGAGAGAAAAATCCGTACGACTGATTTAAATGTGTCCCTTTTCTCTGAATCTTTTGCAGTTTTGTTGGTTAACAAGTATAATATCTTTCATCTTCTTACCTGATCCAGCCAATCCGAAGGTAGCTCTCTTCCAAGACCTTTTGACACGTACCTGTAAAACACGAAACTATGGTCTGAACGGAAATTAGAAAAATCATGATTTTAGAAAGCTTTCATCCTCGGGTAGGGTCTAATCTCGGGAGCTCACGCTTAGGTTCTCACTGCCGAAACAAATCAAGCAACACCAGCATTAGTGTATAGACGAAAACGAGGAAGTATGTAACATTGTAATGTATACTATAGCTTCTGTACAGATCGTTGCGGAGAATTGAGCGCATAAATGACCGTGAATCGATGATAGTAGGAAATTGAAGAGTAGCGGGATAGATCGGAAATGAATAGGATAACAAACATGGCGCAACGTCCGGCAGACAACCAGAGAAAGGCGTTCGTTCGCGCGCCAACGACAAATATGAGCCTCATTGTTTGCAAAGCACAAGTAGCGAGCCGCCAAAGGCCTACCCCTTATATTGTATACTTTATGAACTTTGAATCTTTTTGCAAGAACCGGAACTTACAAGCCTGCAAAATTTTACTTGTATGGCATATACACATGAAAAAAAACTGCTAACTACCTGAGTATCCGATTGAAAGAACAACGTAATTTATCTAGAATAAAATGTTTACCAATAATCGACTTGAACTAACTCTTCTTTGTACTTCTCTGCCAAATGAGTAGAAGACACCCCTTTCGGAAAGTTCTTCTTGATCAATTCATATAGAAGTTCCCTTACTTCTTCCATCTCCTCCGAAACGTCCATGTCTGTATCACCTAAAAACTGATGATGGAAAATATGAGATATTTACCTTCCATCTTCCACCTTCTCAAGTTTGAGCGAGAAACCATCAACGAATCAACAGAAACGCAAAAGTACCCTTTTAACTTTTAACAAAACTTTTCCAACTTCCCCCGCTATATGAATTCGAGTTTCGTGTTCAGTCAGCGTGAGAGAAACACATCAAAAGAACCCACAAACCTTTATCAAAAATGGTAGATGGCATGAGACCTTCCAGAGTTAGGAAACGATGAGATGAAGGGACTTCCATCCCGGTCATCACGTATCTAAAAGGATGTTAGGATTGGGGTAGAATGAACAGAGAGTTTGAAATAAAAGAAATTACAGACCAAATGTTTCCATTGATCGCTAGACAAATTATGCAGTTGATGCATGCAGCATGCATCAGCATCGGTGCTATAGACAATATATTGAACGATACATTAATCGAAATAAATAATTGCTATTTGTAGATAGACTCCAGACAGTGAACAATTCAAGCCCGATTTATCTTCTTGACGCCCTAAGGTATTATAAAAAGATGGCTAGAACTGCGACACGAATACAATCACAATCGATATGACGAGAACAGAGAAGTTTTGCACTGCACAATGGCTTCTATATATCGATTTACCTCAACACAACTGAGCCCGGTATTAATGCAAAGTAGAATGAAGAATTTTGCTTGTCCAGATCGATTTAAATTATGTAAAATATTAAATTTACAACAATAATAATTGTCGAAATGGAGCTGAAAATATGAGACGTCGAAATCAAATGGTTGGTCGAGCCCAGCCGTGTAATCACACACTCTTTTGAACCACACGTCTTTATTTCTAAAGTTGAGTTGCTTTTTTAAATTTAGAATTTGTCATAAAATAAACAGTGTTTTGATCTTATATGTCACATTCAATGAGACAGTCTATTCGCTATTTGTGCCAAAGTATATGTACGTGATATGGTCGGTTATTCTACTGCTAACCAACACAATTTCAATTCAGAATCAGTTTAATAATCTTTCCCCCCTCGTCTTTTAGATTGTAGGGGTGACTATTTCAGCTCAATCATTAAATAAATGTTCAAGGTTCTTTCTTTCCAATGCAAGCCAATAGGGTGTATGTTTCTCTTTCCAGCTGTGCGTGTAGTTTGGTCACGTTGCTTCTTTTCGGTGCAACTTCGTAATATATGGCGTGTATCGAGTTCAAACTACAACTCAGGTGTGCTCACCCCCTAAATAATATCTTTACAAGATTATAGTATACATTGAGTATCATATCTTCTTTCAAAACATATTCTCTCGTTCACGTAGTCACATTACACATTGTTATTACAGATGAGCGCACTCGAATCCGAGGGACCTTCTACTCCCCCCGAAGTTCCTAACACTATCGAAACACATTCAGAGGACACATTGTCGAAGGACGGTACAACCGAAGATGTATTAGACGAGGTTTCTAAGGACGTCGTTGAGAACAAAACATCGTTTGATCAGCTTTTTGCGGATCGATATACTTTGGTGAGTTGTTTTTATCGGAACTTTGTCGTATCGGTATTTCGGTTTTTTACCGTATTCGGTTAGGTTTGATTGATTTGGAAGCAGAGTATTGAACCCTGATGCTTTTTTTTCTATTTACTTTAGTAAAATCTGAGGAAAAAATAGCGCCCTCCCCCCCCCCATTTTCTGTGACAATAGTAACCAGAAGATACGGCGATACGGTAGATATGAAAAAAAGTTGTCTCCCACCTTATGTGATACTTTTCTTCCCACTCTTTAGGGTTGGTAAACTGGAACTCGACTCAGCTCGACTTTCAGAACTCGACATTTTAGGTTAAAAGTTAAAACACTCAAAACTCTACTAGACTCCAAATTTTCCACTTGAGTTGAACTCGAAACTTTCCAATTGAGTTGAACTTAGGTTGAACTCGAAATATTCCAATTGAGTTGAACTTGAGTTGAACTCGAAACTTTCCAATTGAGTTGAACTTGAGTTGAACTCGAAACTTTCCAATTGAGTTGAACTTGAGTTGAACTCGAAACTTTCCAATTGAGTTGAACTTATGTTGAACTCGAAACTTTCCAATTGAGTTGAACTTGAGTTGAACTTGAGTTGAACTCGAAACTTTCCAATTGAGTTGAACTTGAGTTGAACTCGAAACTTTCCAATTGAGTTGAACTTATGTTGAACTCGAAACTTTCCAATTGAGTTGAACTTGAGTTGAATTCGAAACTTTCCAATTGAGTTGAACTTGAGTTGAACTCGAAACTTTCCAATTGAGTTGAACTTGAGTTGAACTCGAAACTTTCCAATTGAGTTGAACTTGAGTTGAACTCGAAACTTTCCAATTGAGTTGAACTTATGTTGAACTCGAAACTTTCCAATTGAGTTGAACTTGAGTTGAATTCGAAACTTTCCACTTGAGTTGAACTTATGTTGAACTCGAAACTTTCCAATTGAGTTGAACTTGAGTTGAATTCGAAACTTTCCAATTGAGTTGAACTTGAGTTGAACTCGAAACTTTCCAAACTAAAAAATGGTAATATTGAATTCCATCAACAACCACTACTGATTGGAATCGAAAATATCGAGTATTGTGATTTGTAGTTATGACTCTCCTTGCCAGTAAATCGTTATTATAAATCATTTTGTTATACTGATAAGTTCATTTTTGATGATTGCCTTTTTCAGACGAATGAATCATATGCAAAAATTGCTAACGGATTTGATCCCGTAGTTGTTATTCATCCTTGGACGAACAAACCGAAGCGAGTTTTCGACTATTCAAATAAGTAAGTGGACGAAATGATCACTATGTCGAGATCTCTGAATGTGCTGAACGTTGCGATTTACCCTCATCTCTCCATCTGTCAGGTTTCAATCTTGGGAAATCAAGCTAAGTGACAGATATATACAAGGGACAAGCCGATTGTTCTGTATGAAGCCAATCCTATAAAAATTCCGCAGTCATTTATCTCTCCAAAGTGTATCACCATAAAAACCATATCAGAATTAGAGATGGTCACCGAATAGTATATATCAATGTTTTTAGTTTCGGGTATCCCATGATACCTACACAAAATGACGAAAACGAAACTATGTGCGTAAATACCTTCTTTTGATTGATTTAGGGGTCAGGATTACAGCATATAAATAGATGATATAGTCTATCTAAATAAAAAAAGAATCATCGTAGTCTAGAATTATCAGACCTTCCTGCTTTCTTATCTAGTGTGAATGCAACTTCTTTCAGTCGTGGCGGCGGTGGATGGCGTGGTCGGGGAGACTGGAATCGCAATAACCGAGGTAGAATAAAGTAGAATGTTTATTCGCGATTGCACATGTGTCTTTCCACATTGGTATATGTGGCACTCCGATTACGAGAAAACGGAGATATAGAAGACAAACTAAGAAGCAGAGTATAGCATTTATGAGGTACTATCTCTTCTCTATTATCTCAAAACTGTACAGGAAATTCAGCTAACAGCTGGTCTGCTTGTCTGGCAGCAGCTGAATTTCCCAACGGAAGTGTGAATGATTAGAATCAGTTATGATTCGAAAAGGAAAAATAAAGAACTGGAACATATGTATTAAAGAAGTACGATTATGTGGTCTAATCCCAACGCTTCAGTCCTTTAAACTGCAATACATTTTTCTATTGCAGTTTTAAGGACCGTTGACACGGGATTGGTCCACATAATCGTCCTGCTTGAAATTGATTTTTCGGCTCAGAACAGTGTACATCCTCATTTTATTGATTAGAAACATCTTGAAGGTGGCTGGCGGGGTCGTGGCGATGGACGGGGTCGTGGAGATTGGCGTGGTCGAGGTTGGCAGGGAAAGCGACGTTACGATGAAGGGGGACCTCAGTACAATTCCGACGACAGAAGAGTACATTATCCAGGACAATACTGATGGCGATTCATCTGTTCTGATTCGCTGTTACGGAAAAGCTGCTTCTTGACAAGTTGTGATTTTGAGCACTTTGGTTTCTTTACTGGTTGATGCATAAATCTTGTCTTTCGACTTGTATTCGTTTGGTTGTATAAAAATAGCACTTTAATTTGATCAGAAACGGAACGGACAGAAATGTTGTGGTACTTACCATTCTTCTACACAGAGAATAGGTGTCTATGCATTTGTATATTTTTGTTTTTCTTTCAAAAATATGATGTACAGGTACTTTATCAATTCCCATTACAGTTTGTCTACTCATAGTTCTATGGCACAGCAATATCGGATCTCGGCGTTGTTACCCAAATTTAGATAATTACATGGTTTCATTCGTATAAGTGGCACCAGTCCAATTCGACCTGTTTCGACTAATTTTTCGGTAAAGGACAATTTGTCGGCTGGTACAGTATTGTGTGTGCGTGTCAGTAGTGACACGCACTGTAAATAGGAACACCTCCACCGCTGCAACGGCGAAAATTCGAGGAGCTCACTCCGAACATGCCCTGTATTTCACGAAATCGCGTTTAGTTGAAACAGTTCAAGAACCGAACGGTTCGGAAAAATACTGTATTTTTTAGTCGAGACGCCAAAAAATCGATTTGTATTCCCACCATGCTGTATTTTACTGTAAGTACAGTAAAATACTGTAACACAACCAGGGACGTTCCGAGTAGTGAGTTGACCTATCGTATTCAAAGTACTAAATGGCGCCATAGTGCAGAGAAACACTCAAGAAAACTTAAAAAGCGAATAGGCCTATCATCATCCTCTGGTGGGGCGACCCCACCTAACAACACAACAGTGGGAGGGAACAACAAACGGGGCCGAAAGGTAACCTCTTACCGCAGCTCACTGCGCAACTAGTGTCAAACCAAGTTTTCTCAGGGACGCCCCACAAATTGCGTGGACGGCATTACAGGAAAACGCAACATGTGGTAGTAAGGCGCCACAAAGGGACACAAACAAAAACTAGAACCAAGATAGGTTAACTTTTTCAATAAAAAAGGAGATGTAAAACTTAAGAGAGGGTGGGTGGGTGGGAAATCGAAGAGAAAATAGAAAGAGTCGGTGAAAAGTTACCAGAGCTGCTACCAATTATGTGTGTGCGGGTCAGTAGTGACACGCACTGTAAATAGGAACAGAACACCGAAAAGATATATGTTCATTCGAGAGAATACGCCATGAAACAAAGTAGAAAATGCGAGCCGCCGTCCCTGACTCAGTCACATCGGGAATCCCTCCTCGATCGCAAACTGGTAGGCGACGCCTGTAAGAGCTGAGTTACTGATGAGAAATGTATTACGTAAAGCTTATTGATCTGCATAAGTATGATTGAAGAAGAATGAATAAGTTATCTACTTGTATTCGGGGTAATTAGTATGAAAGAGCTATGATACCGTATTGTAAGTTAATGACGACATGAACTACTCATATGGCACTTGCGGTATACAGCGACCGATCTAGAAGTTTCTAAAAAAAGTACGAACTTCGGTGTGTTTCTTTATTCGTGTTGTGGCGTAGTAGAAGAAGTACTCGCTATCTCCTTTCGATAAGTAGCTTTATTGGGAAAATTCTTTGCATCAAAGAACGGATAACTCATATCACCAGTTGATTGACAGTGAACATTTGAACTTAAATTTTCCCGCCAATAGAGCGTAGGTTGGCGCATTTCGCGTGAATGGCGATAATTTCGTAATCCCAAAGTTATTGATTAGATTTAGGCATTTAGGTCGGATCTTAGGCGGCGTAGATCGTTTTACATTATTATTGAAATTCTGTAGTATATATTCTATTGTTCTTCTCAGAATAATTATTAGGATTATCTATACGTAGTTTTCCTAATGCCCATTAGTTGCAATAACATTACATGTTTATTTTGTTTGGGGATTCTATTAATTTTACTTGTTGACAGAAGTTTAACAAACACTATTCACACTAATTATCATATTGAGAATGTGTTTGAGAAGGCAGACGTCTCACGTCATTGGGACTTTCCTAGCAACTAAATAGATCACAGCGTTTTCACCAGCCTTGTTTTTTGTGAGCAGTATGCATTAGATGAAAATCCAGAAAACTATCCGGACGGGACGCAAGCCCGCGCAGGCAAGATCTGACGGTATGCACATGCTGCATACTGCCCCGAACTTCCTATTTCATTAAAATCACTTCTTGGCACATTGGCACGTAAGGTACGCGTCCGCGTGTCGCGTTACGGCCGAATGAAAAGACGCGAAACAGGCCAACTCTAATGTGGCGGCGGAGAACGCTGTGAGATTCGGCTAATTTATTCAAAATTTATTGTCTTTCTTCTTTGATAGTAGATTTTCGATGGTAGGTAGTGCTGCTACTTTCTCTGCTACGCTGCCGAATTTTAACAAGTTGCTGACTTGTATGTGTAGACTTGTATGTTCAATCTAATTAATGACAATGCAATATGTTTACAGTACAGAGAGTCAGTATGGCAGCCGCTACACCTACTAAAGCTCAGAAGATCAAATTGATGTCGAATGACCATGAAACCTTTGTTGTGGACTCCTGTTTGGTCAAGAGCTCTTCTCTAATCAACAACATTGTCAAGGTAGGTGAGAGGAGGCGGAGGGGGGGGGGTCATGGACTACTATAAACCAAAACCAGTGATGTGTAATTTTAAGGAAAACGAGTGTGCATTCATTATGAACAAAGTTTGACTAGTTATTCGCTCGAGTAACATATATAGCGTAGAACTGTGACCGCATAGAGCTGTTTGAGTATTAAGTTTACGCAATATGCTATTTAGATATTCAATGTGTGTTCTGAATTTCTACAATGTTCCAGGATCTTGGAATTGATAGTGATGAGTCTCCCGCTATCCCTCTTCCCGAGGTTACCGCGGCCACGTTCAAGAAGGTGATTCGTTAGTTTCTTTTTCGAATTTTGTAACATTCTTGGGAACCCCTTATTACTTATCTGTCATTATCGCAACTGTTTTTTTTATAGATGAGTAACGCATCTTGGAACAGATAAGTTTCAAGTAAATGATTATTGAAAAAAAATCAAAATGTTATAATATAAGTTCGTGAATATGCTCATGAAGATTTCCACTCGGTTCAAAAGTATGTTGAATTCCGGTCGAACAGTAATATTAATAGAATAACTGCGGAGTGGTCGCAAAAATTTCTCTCAGCATTTGAGGTTGGCTTTTGCAGATTCTTGTCTGGTTGGAGCACCACAAGGACGATGCAGAGAATGATTCTGATGAGATTTCTGCTTGGGACGCTAAGTTCCTGAAAGTAGATCAAGGAACTGTCTTTGACATCATTAAAGTGAGTTCATCGTGCGTGCGCATAGTTTACGCGAAGAAGAGTGGTGTAACATGAAAAAAAGATGACTGGCCAGATGAACTGCTAGGTGACACCGGTAGTTGTGCCAGTACCGGGCAACTTTTAGGCAAAACAAAATTATCTGATTTTTCTATATTTATCGCCATTTTAACTGGCAGCGATCTTGACGTGTCATTAAGTGTTCGTTTAACAAGGCAATGCCAGATGCAAGTTTGCTGATGTTCGATTACAGGGCGAACTCTTTATTTAACCCGGTATTTCGTTAATCCTCTCAGTTAACCGTTAACCGGGTTAACTCTTTTGTTAACCACTAATTAACCCAAAATCCATTGTAAAAAAGGGTTAACAAGTGGTTAACAAAAGGGTTAACCCGGTTAAAGAAGGACGATTATGTGGTCCAATCGCAACGCTTCAGTCCTTTAAACCGCAATATATTTTTCAATTGCAGTTTAAAGGACCGATGTAACGGGATTGGTCCACATAATCGTCCTTCTTTAACGGTTAATGGTTACCTGGTAGGGTTAACGAAATACCGGGTTCCTTGTGGAATTGGCCCGATTACAGTTTATTCACAATGATCACCATTTTTTTTAAATATGTTTCAACCAGGCAGCCAATTTCCTCGGTGTCAACAGTTTGCTCAAGATGGGATGCATGACTATTTCCAACATGATCAAAGTTAGTGTATAATTCTTTATATACACGGAGAACATATATACGGACAGTCGGAAGTATCAAACTAACTCTATATACCAAAGACAAATCTCGCACAGCGCTTTGCGCTGCGCGCGATATGTTGGTATGTTGTAGATAATTATTGGAATCTTAGTATTCCAACCAGTTAGCAGTTGTACATACATATCGGAATCTTAATATTCCAACCAGTCAACAGTTACATACTCTATATTTTTTATTTTTCTGTTCAGAAGTGCAAGACTACGGAGGAGATGCGTAAGCTGCTCAAAATCAAGAACGATTTCTCTCCAGAGGAGGAGGCTCAGATTGTCAAGGAGAACGCCTGGTGCGAAGAGTGATACACCATTCTTATTCTCACATAGAATCTTGCTTGCTCCGCTAATATTGTTGTTATAACCTTGTTTCTTCATTGATCTTACGTCTCACTTTCACCTCTACTTCTTATGCACGCTACCCACCCATGCTCGATATTGTTATTTTCTTATTGACAATGAATTGTGTGGTATATATCTTGTCAGTGTTCAACGCGTTTTATACCGCTCGAATTTGTATTTGATGTTCTCGATGTTTCGTGGTGTCTTTATAACACGTATCATTCCCATATAGTATGGTGACTTGGGAAGTATTAATTTTTTGACTTGCGTGGATTCAAGTTGCCCTGCAAAGTATGTTTCCTTCTCGAACCCATACCCTTTTTCCTGCTGCTAATTGCGCAGATTGTTACCAGCTTTTTGAAATCGTTCTTAGTTGCATTGAGGTCTTCTCAGTATACGACCAGTTGTTTCGTTTAGTGATCTATTCGAACCTTCATTGGAAGTTTCTTACATTCTTGCTTGCGTGTCAAAAAATTTGATTTTGAATTCAGTTACAGTTGATATTTGTGTTTACAGTGGGAAGTATGGCGGCTGTCGATCCTATAGATCAGACTTTGAAATTGATTTCAAAGGACGATGAAACTTTTGTTGTGGACCGCAGTCTGATGAAGTTTTCTTCTCTAATCAAGGTGAGAAAGACAATGAGGTTATCATTGAAACTGGGTATGGTATTTATTTAGTTTTAGGTATATGATTTTTGAGTTCTAAGTTTATGAAAGGAATCTTAGATGGAAATTACAAGGCTAACATCTTTTATTTAATGCGCGTTTTGGTGTTACCAGACCTATTTTACCAAAAATGTAAGTTCATGTGAAAAAGTGCGTATAGTTATTTTATTCCTTGCGCATAGTTATTTTATTCCTTGCGCCTAGTTTTCCGCTATTTTGTTTTTTGTATCGTGATGGTGTTTAGTTTATAACTAAGTATTCACGTATCAAGAAAATCCATTGCCAGCATGACAGCTAAACGTGACCTGTCGTCTATCTTTTTGGATTAAAATCTTTTTTTTTAAATTAAAAATGAACTGCGCAAATTACCGATCCCAGGAGGCGAGGACGTTCTGTTTTTGGAGACCTGTTATCCAGCACAGAAATGTTATCTTCTCAAAGTGCTGTTTTGAGAAGTGGTATTCGCTTTCGTTATATCCAACCACTGTTGCGCTAGCTATCCGACCGAGCGAATATGTGGTGCACGGTAGATACGCAGTTTTCTTGAGTTCACAACTCCGGGTTTACACAGGTAAATCCAGAAAGTAGATACAGGTGCTCTAAATTTCAATTCAGCTTTCAACATTTCGCAGTTTGCAGGGTTTTAGTTCTGATAGTCACGATGGAGAAGCTGTCTGCATACCCGTTCCCGAAGTGTCTGCGCCCATTCTGAAAAAGGTAATTCTTTCGACTTCCGACACAATATCAATAGCACAACTATTCATTTTCTGTATAAACATGATTTTTCTTCGAAATACTGAATGGTTCAAAGTATTCAAAAAGGAAATGTAAATCTGCTCATTAGTAAAACTTTTTCTCGGAACGTTGGCGTGCCTTCTAAGGCAGTTTTGGTTGGCGTCGCGATAGGTTGGCGCCTTATTTATAATATAAATAAGTTAGTCAAAGTTATTTCGCAGATTCTCGAGTGGTTGGAGCAACATAAAGACGATGACGAGAATACGATATGGGGCGATCATCACGCAGCCAGGGATATTGATATTCCTATTTGGGATGCGCAATTCCTTCAAGTCAGCCAAGAAACACTCTTCGACTTGATGATGGTCAGTCTTTGTGCACACAAATAGGAGAACTGTAGGTACGTCTGAACGTTTTGGTACCATGGCTGCTGAATATCTATTTACGATGTGTCACAGTGTCACTGCCAGCCATCGTTTACTTGGTTTCCCTACGTTGTCAGCAAGCAGCGCTCTTCAGTTAACCAAGTTTCAAATAACTACTTCTTTTGACAAATAATTTTTTTAGAAAATATGTTGTTTTCTGCGCTAGCTCTGTGCATGGCTTTTTCGTTGAACTATGTTATGTTTTCGTCTAGGCGCTCCATTTTCTCGGCATCCAAAGTTTGCTCGGAATATGTTGCAAGACAGTCGCAAATATGGCCAAGGTAAGCGACTATTGTGAAAGTAAGTAAATCGAGTGAATGTTTGCGGAAGATATCAAGGTGTAGGTGAAGGTGTACGCGAACTGCAGACCATTTATAATCTTCAGAATCTTAGATGTTCGAACCAGGTAGCACTGCTCTGCTGTTCTGAATTCTGATGGCTAAATACTGATAGCCACGTCTTCTCGCTGATTATTCTTCTTTTCAGGGTAAAAGTACGGAAGAGCTTAGGAAGTTGTTCAATATTCGTAAATGAGGCTCAGAATCGCGAACAGTTTGCATGTTTAGAGGAGTGATAATTTTTTTCGTATCAGTTTTCCTGTGTTTTATTATCTGTTTTACCCCGACTCACTATTGTTACTCTCACTGACAATAAATTGTTTTTTTTTCGTAGTTTTTGTTATCTTCACGCGTTTCACTTCGCTGAATTTCTAATATAATTGTCCATTGATGTTTTGTATCACCTTGTGTAGTACGCCTTTCATTCATGTTATTCATCGCCTGATTTCATTCATGTTGAGGTAATTAATAGGGAGGGAGATATTTTAGGATATGAATTCTGCCGCCACTGTAAAGCTCGTCTCTAGCGATGGACAATCTTTCGTTGTGGAGCGCAAGGGGCTGATGAAACGCTCGACTCTGATCAGGAACATTATCACGGTGAGTTAGTGAAAACATATACACCGCCAAGGGTCTCATATTTGTTTCAAAATTTTGCGACCCATCTATCCTTCCCGAGCCGCGACCTCTCCAAAACTGCGATTTCTGCAAAAATGTCGCCTATTCACGGTTAATTCTGTGTTGAATTGTCAGTTTTAAACTCGTGACCACTACTTTTAATTTCTCCGTGACCCTCTATCCCATGGGAGGCCTTGGCGGTGTATGAAGAACATACAGCCAAATCGGGTGATATTTACAAACATGAGTCACTTTTTCGATCACCGGGTAGTGTTGTGTTGTATGTTTAGGGGATTATAATGATAGCTGGGCTGCCACTTTTTCATGATGATATCATAGTTTATAGACGAGCAGTCGCTGAGTCGTAGTAGTAGTAACCGAAATATCACTAACTGAAATAAGGAGGGTGTTGTATACATAATCATACCTACAATAAATTTGACAGAAATGGTTGTTGATCATACTGTATATTGTACAAAACGTAAAAGAAGACCTGACCTAAACATTCGACAAAAGATCTGTGTGTCGATTTCATACAGCAATAACATATTCGTTGATAACAAACTGTTTTGTTCGCAAACATTGAGATATTGCTCATTCACAGGTGAATTCTATATCTAACCGGGTTTTTAGGTAACCTAACCCTTTTTTGGTAACCTATTTTTCAGGTTACCTCAGTAGGTAACCGGTTGGTAACCTAAAATGAAAAACCGGTTACCTGTTTTTCTAACGCAAAAGGTGGTTTTTACCGTTAGTTTAAACGTTAACCGGATACTAAGGTAACCGGAAAAAGAGGTTACCAAAAAAGGGTTAGGTTACCTAAAAACCCGGTTAGTTGTAGAATTGGCCTCACATTTGCCTGTATTCAGGAATTAGCCAGCTGCAGGTATAGCATACCAAGAACAATGGTCACTTATTTGGTAGTAAAAAATGATACAGTTGGCACGGTGTGTCACATACTCCATCTACCCACCAGTTGTCGAATAAGAATATAAAATTTAATTTATGTTGTTTTGGAGTTCTCTAGTAGGCAGATGTGGGATTTACTTTCTGTTCAGGACTTGGGAATCGGTGAAGATATCGGAGAAGTACCTGAAGTTCCTTTGCCAAATGTGAATGCCATGGTTCTGCAAATGGTAAGTTCTTTTTTTTCTCTATTTTGTCTTTCATTTAGTAATGGTTCTGCTTTCAATTTATATAATTATCAAATGAAAGTGCAAACCATGTGAAGGGGAAATGGATGTTGTTAATCAACCATACCAACCAGTAATGCATGCATCAATTATAGATAGGCACACGTATTCTAAAATGTAATCAGGTTGCATGTGTAAAAACACTCTTTGCTTTCCTCGTTTGCTTTATGAACATTCCAGTTGAATAGGCAATTTGCTTTATATTTCAGAAATGGATTGTTTCAGATTCTCAAATGGATCAACGCACATATCGATGACGTCGCTCCTTCGACTGATCCCAACGAAGTTGATGGAGAAGTTTCGGAATCGGATGCCGAGCTGATCAACGTCGATCAGACTGCTCTCTTTGATTTGATGCTGGTAAATTTTTTCACTTGTTCACCTAATGTTTGCACTGCAAAGAGCTTATGGGTGGGGTAACACTCCAATTTTTCTTTAGTCAAAGGCTAGAATCACTTGGCGAAGCTGGGTTTGGGTTGCCAGTCGATGACATTGCTTGAACTCGGACTCGGGGTTTATTGGGCCCTCCTAGAGCCGGTTGTTAGTATTGTTGAACGTGAGTGTTCTCTTGCGAGCCAAGTATTACAGTAAGGGTTCGTAGGTTCAAGGCTGTTTTTCTCAATGTGAATATATTATCTTCAGGATTTTTGGATACTCCTAATTTTGTTATTTCTATAAACGCAACTGTTTTTAGTGTATCAATTTTTCAAAACATTATAGCATTTGGTGTGTTGTACTATATAGGGTCTACTTCACAGTTTCAACGTGTTAAACGAATAATATACGATAAACTCGTTGTTATCACTTGTTTCAGGCTGCAAACTTCATGGATATCAAGGGGCTGCTTGACGCATGCTGCAAGAAGGTCGCCAACATGGCCAAGGTAATTCATTATCTAGTTATATATGTGTTTATATGTCCTTTAGATGTATCGCCAACCTGATCTGGGGCCGTCTTTACCATGTTATTTCTCTCCTATTCTCTCTTCTCTCTGTGGACCTCTTTATTTTTCTCGATTTTTGTCTTCTCGTTCTCGACGTTAAAACACTAGGTATTTTTTCAGGGAAAGTCAGTGGAGGAACTGCGCCGTACATTCAACATCCAAAACGACTTCTCACCGGAGGAAGAGGCTGAGCTGCGCAAGGAGAACGCTTGGGCCGAGCAGTGATACCTTTTCTCAATTTACTCAAGTGGTCGCATACTCTCACACTTGATCTCACTTTTCTGCAATTTTTACCCCTTTTTTCACACATTCAGTACTCAGTTCTGATTTATTCACTAGTTCATTGTCCTTGCCCGATATTTTTGAACTCACAACTGATAAATTTTGTGCTTTAACTAAGTGTTGGGTATACTACCAGACCATCAATGACTGTTCATTGAGTCGATAAAATTATAAGAAGATAAGAAGATACTTGAAAGAGATCACGTCTTTTCCAATGAGATGTTCGGCCGAATTGCGTTTTAATGAGACATTGGAACAGAAAGGATTGTATAAAAAAGGTCCTTTTAGACGAAAAAAGGAAGAAGTCAAAAGGTTTTTCATTGTGAACCACCGAAAAATACCAGTTCTCCGATTTTCCTCACGATTTCATGAAAGCCGAATCTTTACTTTTCTTTACTTTTATTAGGCATTTTTACTTTTCTTCCATAAATGGAAAAATTCCTGTTAATTTGAACGCCTTGCATTATTGAAATAGTTTCATTGAACACTGTGCGGTGAGCATTCATTGGTGCAGACAAAAGCATAGCCACGTCAGTGAAAAAGATGCGAGTAAAAAAAGAACAAAGGTGCCATATTCACAGAGGTGATTAGATATATTCTAGTTTTCTTTGGGTTTCTGAGTGAAGTATCCTTCAATCATGGTGCAGGTGGGGTCAATGTAGTTGGCGTAGATGACCTGAGCTCCGCGGAAGTGGGGCAGGTAGAGGTACATCAGGAACACCGCCTGAAATTCGAAAAATTATAGTTTCTTCAAAGTAACTGCGAATTTTACTAGAGTAGTTTGGGATTTATAGGTTGTTTTGAACAGTCGCAATGTTTGCTTCGTGTTCAAATTTCAGGCCTATGGGACAACAAACTACAACAAAATTTTCTTCACCAATAAATAATTGATAAATTCCCCTCAGAAATGATTCTTGACCATAGCTAAGCTACCTACCTTAGCCAGCCAGTAGAAGGGAATGGAGCTGAACATTGTGAAGTCGAAAATGGAGAAGGACGAGAAAACAATCCAGTAGATGAGCCATGTGGTGTCATCTTCCTTGGAAGGGGAGCGGACAGCCTGGAAGATGGGTGGATTTGGAGAGAGAGCGGGTGGTTATGGAGAGAGAGCGAGAGAGAGAGAGAAATACAAGAGATAGAGAGGGAGGTGCAAAAGCGGAGAGAACGACGTAAGAGAGCGAAAGGTTCAAAACATAGGTGCTATGATCCGGTTATCTGACCGAGGCATGTGGAGAGGGCGTTTAACTGTTCAAACCCTCAAACCGACACTATCCCACTTATGGTTTTAGAAAATTTAAAAAGGTTTAAAAAGGTAGGAAACGTGAGAATTTGAGAGATGTTCGATAGACGGAGACAGAGAAAAGACATAGACAACGCAAAAACATTTATATTACTAGCGAAACATCGTAGTAAAGCAATATATGTGATTTCAAAGAACATTTGAAAGTGATATGGTTCAGTTCAAATTGTTACCGAATGTTTCCTCCCCATTTCCAGCCAGCACCGGCCACCTACTGTATTCTACAGTAACCCAAGGTGAACCACTGTAATCTATATTAATATTAACCCATGATAAAAAAAACAGTAACCCACCTTGATGGAGCACCAGGCCGGGTACACGAATCCTATAATGTTGACGACGATTTGAGCAAGATTTCCAATTAGATAGTAGACGGTTAGAAAGGCGACAGTAGTGTAGAGCAGCTGAAAGATGAATTCTAATAAATAAGAGGTAAAACAAAGAAAAGGCAGGCCAGCCAGTTTTGTAGTGGTGACGAGAGGGTGTGTAGGTCAGACAGACGCATACTGTCTAGCCTGATCTTACACAGTCTTTTTAAACCACCATGACACATTTTGGCAGATTATTATTGTGTGTTGTAGATTATTGAAAGACCGCTTAGATGCAGAATAGAATGCTTTCCTCATCTTCTATCCATAAAAATCAATGAAAACGTGTATCTAACAAAATCGACCTTCCTCTATAAAAATCAATAACCATGTGAAACGTATCCCTCACCTATTAAAATCAATAACCATGCGGAACGTATCCCTCACCCACAAAAATCAATAACCATGTAAAACGTATGTATTCTACCCCTCACCCACAAAAATCAATAACCATGTGAAACATATATATTCTACCCCTCCCCCCGCAACATCAATAACCATGTGAAACGTATATATACTACCCCTCCACCCAGAATAATCAATACGTATGTGAAACGCACATTCTCTCTCTTGAGGCCGGTCTTGGTCTCAACCTTGGAGAGGGCGTCGTCCAGCCAGGGATGCGTCTTCTTGTCGTACATCTTGTCCGTCACGGGGGAGAGACGTTGACGGACGGTGGCAAAGACAGAGTCGAGGAGGGTAGACATGGCTGCAAAGGAAGAGATAGAGAGAGAGGGAGGGAGAGAGAGAGAGAGGATAAGGATAGAGAAAGAGGGTTAGAGAATGAGAGAGCGCGGTCCGACCAAACAACAGTTCGAAATTACACGCATTAGTTGCAGTTTTGGTATTTCAAGTGATTTTATGTTCTGTTTTTTTTCCGTTTAGCGCACCTCGTTGTCCATCAAATGAATAAAGGTATTCAGCTCAACCAGCTGGCCAATGGGCATTCGATTCAGGTCACACTTAGTTCTTGGAAACATTTCTAGATGTACTCTTCCTGCTCCAATCTTGTTTGCTATACTACGAATTCGGAGAGAGTGAATGAGTCAGTTATGAGCGGTGTTGATAATCGATCGATCAGTGAAACTAAAAAAAGTCGCGACTTAATAGACCGTAGCAGAAACAACCCAACAACTAGTAAAATAAGAACAAGCTTTCATTTGAGAACAAAACTACTCTCATGAGATGATCCTAAGAACTTTATATTGTAATTCCAAGTCATTAATGAGTACTAGTCAATCGATCGAAGTATGAAGTGAGCATAGTGCATAGATAAGTTCGACACGCAGAGAAAAACTTGTACGCTGTAACGGACTGCAACTATCCCCTACAAAAAATTACTCTTAAAATCGATACAGAGGATGTTTTAAAAGAATAACAAGTATGGGAACCATATGCAAAAAAGTTGTATTCGATCATTTGTTTCGATAAAAGTGAAATGTTCACAAACCTTCATTGAACGTAGACATGTTTGCGGTAGAATGGTGTTCCAACTAACTATACGTAATCTTTATCAGTCAACCGCGTCGATATGATAGCATGTTGACATTTCAGTTGCTTCATGTTTGTAAAACACAGAAAAAACCTCTTGATACTTAAGTACTCTAGTAGTAAATAGAAGTGCTGTTTACGTGAAACGTGAAAAAAAGAAGTTACATTATACTACACTTTTAGATGGTCAAGAGAGGCTTGTTTGATCGAGTCGGTTTGTGTTCAAACTACAGAAACGTTGAGCGAAAGAATTGGATGATGAATAACTTTCTTTATGAATTCTTGATTTCGACTAAAGTTGTGGAGGAACAAACTATGCGTAAAACTGAGAATGGAAAAATGAACGCAAGAGATTAAAACCATAAAAATCAATGCAGAAGACTGTGCTGGTAACTAATTTATGCACTTCCTTTTTGAAACTACACTTCATAGTTCGATAGCAATTTTGGAGAGGAGAAAAACGACTAGAAAACTTCCTCCTTTGAAGTAAAATGTACACTTCGCTTTAATCTATCGTTTTCAGAACATATTCGCTATCTAAGGTTAATAACAACTAACAAGCTTCTATCTGAGGTAGTTTAGGGTTTATAGGACTACTTCATTTATTCTTATAAATTCAGAAAAAAAAAACTTCTGGCCTTTGGAATTTTGGATTGAAAAACTTATAAGAGTCTTGAATATTCTACGAAATGATGCAATTACTAGAATTTAAGTGGAATTTATACACAGAAAATAATGAGAATAATAAAAATAGACGATCCTCGATATAAAACCGCACCGCTCTCTGTGGCCGAGTGCTCAATCTGGTCGTTTCCCACAATAATTGACCCCTGTGTTGACTCTTCCGACCTACAATAATCGATCAGGTAGATCAAAAACCAACAACATTTTGCACAATTCTCTGTTGATTTTTTGCCCACTTTTCTGTAAAAATTAGTAGGAGCAAATACAGTTTAATTATATAGACAATGAGCATACATTTTAGACTATTATAGTTTGAAAACGAAAAAACTTCCGCTCGCTTCGTAAAAATGTGTTTATGTGTCCTAATTTTCGGGTTAACTCGGTGAAGAGGGAATAGACAAGTTTCGCTTACGATATCCACTTGTCCCAAAAACTTGGTTAGAAATCATGAACATATTAATAAAACAATTCATTGACCAATGCATGGTCCACAAAACTCACAATGGTTGTATGATGGAGAAATCGTTAACTTCTTCCATTTGATGACCTTCTCCAAGCATAATTCTGCAAAATAGAGCAAACTTCTAGAAAGACTAGGAAAATATTTATATAGTTACTTCAATTGAAACCTACGATCTAAAGAAAGCCCTATCATACATTATGAAAGCTTGATTGACGTATTTGGACATGAATGGTAATTTATGGTAAGATATCGTTATATCCAACCACTGTTGCGCTAGCTATCCGACCGAGCGAATATGTGGTGCACGGTAGATACGCAGTTTTCTTGAGTTCACAACTCCGGGTTTACACAGGTAAATCCAGAAAGTAGATACAGGTGCTCTAAATTTCAATTCAGCTTTCAACATTTCGCAGTTTGCAGGGTTTTAGTTCTGATAGTCACGATGGAGAAGCTGTCTGCATACCCGTTCCCGAAGTGTCTGCGCCCATTCTGAAAAAGGTAATTCTTTCGACTTCCGACACAATATCAATAGCACAACTATTCATTTTCTGTATAAACATGATTTTTCTTCGAAATACTGAATGGTTCAAAGTATTCAAAAAGGAAATGTAAATCTGCTCATTAGTAAAACTTTTTCTCGGAACGTTGGCGTGCCTTCTAAGGCAGTTTTGGTTGGCGTCGCGATAGGTTGGCGCCTTATTTATAATATAAATAAGTTAGTCAAAGTTATTTCGCAGATTCTCGAGTGGTTGGAGCAACATAAAGACGATGACGAGAATACGATATGGGGCGATCATCACGCAGCCAGGGATATTGATATTCCTATTTGGGATGCGCAATTCCTTCAAGTCAGCCAAGAAACACTCTTCGACTTGATGATGGTCAGTCTTTGTGCACACAAATAGGAGAACTGTAGGTACGTCTGAACGTTTTGGTACCATGGCTGCTGAATATCTATTTACGATGTGTCACAGTGTCACTGCCAGCCATCGTTTACTTGGTTTCCCTACGTTGTCAGCAAGCAGCGCTCTTCAGTTAACCAAGTTTCAAATAACTACTTCTTTTGACAAATTATTTTTATAGAAAATATGTTGTTTTCTGCGCTAGCTCTGTGCATGGCTTTTTCGTTGAACTATGTTATGTTTTCGTCTAGGCGCTCCATTTTCTCGGCATCCAAAGTTTGCTCGGAATATGTTGCAAGACAGTCGCAAATATGGCCAAGGTAAGCGACTATTGTGAAAGTAAGTAAATCGAGTGAATGTTTGCGGAAGATATCAAGGTGTAGGTGAAGGTGTACGCGAACTGCAGACCATTTATAATCTTCAGAATCTTAGATGTTCGAACCAGGTAGCACTGCTCTGCTGTTCTGAATTCTGATGGCTAAATACTGATAGCCACGTCTTCTCGCTGATTATTCTTCTTTTCAGGGTAAAAGTACGGAAGAGCTTAGGAAGTTGTTCAATATTCGTAAATGAGGCTCAGAATCGCGAACAGTTTGCATGTTTAGAGGAGTGATAATTTTTTTCGTATCAGTTTTCCTGTGTTTTATTATCTGTTTTACCCCGACTCACTATTGTTACTCTCACTGACAATAAATTGTTTTTTTTTCGTAGTTTTTGTTATCTTCACGCGTTTCACTTCGCTGAATTTCTAATATAATTGTCCATTGATGTTTTGTATCACCTTGTGTAGTACGCCTTTCATTCATGTTATTCATCGCCTGATTTCATTCATGTTGAGGTAATTAATAGGGAGGGAGATATTTTAGGATATGAATTCTGCCGCCACTGTAAAGCTCGTCTCTAGCGATGGACAATCTTTCGTTGTGGAGCGCAAGGGGCTGATGAAACACTCGACTCTGATCAGGAACATTATCACGGTGAGTTAGTGAAAACATATACACCGCCAAGGGTCTCATATTTGTTTCAAAATTTTGCGACCCATCTATCCTTCCCGAGCCGCGACCTCTCCAAAACTGCGATTTCTGCAAAAATGTCGCCTATTCACGGTTAATTCTGTGTTGAATTGTCAGTTTTAAACTCGTGACCACTACTTTTAATTTCTCCGTGACCCTCTATCCCATGGGAGGCCTTGGCGGTGTATGAAGAACATACAGCCAAATCGGGTGATATTTACAAACATGAGTCACTTTTTCGATCACCGGGTAGTGTTGTGTTGTATGTTTAGGGGATTATAATGATAGCTGGGCTGCCACTTTTTCATGATGATATCATAGTTTATAGACGAGCAGTCGCTGAGTCGTAGTAGTAGTAACCGAAATATCACTAACTGAAATAAGGAGGGTGTTGTATACATAATCATACCTACAATAAATTTGACAGAAATGGTTGTTGATCATACTGTATATTGTACAAAACGTAAAAGAAGACCTGACCTAAACATTCGACAAAAGATCTGTGTGTCGATTTCATACAGCAATAACATATTCGTTGATAACAAACTGTTTTGTTCGCAAACATTGAGATATTGCTCATTCTTTGCCTGTATTCAGGAATTAGCCAGCTGCAGGTATAGCATACCAAGAACAATGGTCACTTATTTGGTAGTAAAAAATGATACAGTTGGCACGGTGTGTCACATACTCCATCTACCCACCAGTTGTCGAATAAGAATATAAAATTTAATTTATGTTGTTTCGGAGTTCTCTAGTAGGCAGATGTGGGATTTACTTTCTGTTCAGGACTTGGGAATCGGTGAAGATATCGGAGAAGTACCTGAAGTTCCTTTGCCAAATGTGAATGCCATGGTTCTGCAAATGGTAAGTTCTTTTTTTTCTCTATTTTGTCTTTCATTTAGTAATGGTTCTACTTTCAATTTATATAATTATCAAATGAAAGTGCAAACCATGTGAAGGGGAAATGGATGTTGTTAATCAATCCATACCAACCAGTAATGCATGCATCAATTATAGATAGGCACACGTATTCTAAAATGTAATAAGGTTGCATGTGTAAAAACACTCTTTGCTTTCCTCGTTTGCTTTATGAACATTCCAGTTGAATAGGCAATTTGCTTTATATTTCAGAAATGGATTGTTTCAGATTCTCAAATGGATCAACGCACATATCGATGACGTCGCTCCTTCGACTGATGCCAACGAAACTGATGGAGAAGTTTCGGAATCGGATGCCGAGCTGATCAACGTCGATCAGACTGCTCTCTTTGATTTGATGCTGGTAAATTTTTTCACTTGTTCACCTAATGTTTGCACTGCAAAGAGCTTATGGGTGGGGTAACACTCCAATTTTTCTTTAGTCAAAGGCTAGAATCACTTGGCGAAGCTGGGTTTGGGTTGCCAGTCGATGACATTGCTTGAACTCGGACTCGGGGTTTATTGGGTCCTCCTAGAGCCGGCTGTTCGTATTGTTGAACGTGAGTGTTCTCTTGCGAGCCAAGTATTACAGTAAGGGTTCGTAGGTTCAAGGCTGTTTTTCTCAATGTGAATATATTATCTTCAGGATTTTTGGATACTCCTAATTTTGTTATTTCTATAAACGCAACTGTTTTTAGTGTATCAATTTTTCAAAACATTATAGCATTTGGTGTGTTGTACTATATAGGGTCTACTTCACAGTTTCAACGTGTTAAACGAATATTATACGATAAACTCGTTGTTATCACTTGTTTCAGGCTGCAAACTTCATGGATATCAAGGGGCTGCTTGACGCATGCTGCAAGAAGGTCGCCAACATGGCCAAGGTAATTCATTATCTAGTTATATATGTGTTTATATGTCCTTTAGATGTATCGCCAACCTGATCTGGGGCCGTCTTTACCATGTTATTTCTCTCCTATTCTCTCTTCTCTCTGTGGACCTCTTTTTTTTTCTCGATTTTTGTCTTCTTGTTCTCGACGTTAAAACACTAGGTATTTTTTCAGGGAAAGTCAGTGGAGGAACTGCGCCGTACATTCAACATCCAAAACGACTTCTCACCGGAGGAAGAGGCTGAGCTGCGCAAGGAGAACGCTTGGGCCGAGCAGTGATACCTTTTCTCAATTTACTCAAGTGGTCGCATACTCTCACACTTGATCTCACTTTTCTGCAATTTTTACCCCTTTTTTCACACATTCAGTACTCAGTTCTGATTTATTCACTAGTTCATTGTCCTTGCCCGATATTTTTGAACTCACAACTGATAAATTTTGTGCTTTAACTAAGTGTTGGGTATACTACCAGACCATCAATGACTGTTCATTGAGTCGATAAAATTATAAGAAGATAAGAAGATACTTGAAAGAGATCACGTCTTTTCCAATGAGATGTTCGGCCGAATTGCGTTTTAATGAGACATTGGAACAGAAAGGATTGTATAAAAAAGGTCCTTTTAGACGAAAAAAGGAAGAAGTCAAAAGGTTTTTCATTGTGAACCACCGAAAAATACCAGTTCTCCGATTTTCCTCACGATTTCATGAAAGCCGAATCTTTACTTTTCTTTACTTTTATTAGGCATTTTTACTTTTCTTCCATAAATGGAAAAATTCCTGTTAATTTGAACGCCTTGCATTATTGAAATAGTTTCATTGAACACTGTGCGGTGAGCATTCATTGGTGCAGACAAAAGCATAGCCACGTCAGTGAAAAAGATGCGAGTAAAAAAAGAACAAAGGTGCCATATTCACAGAGGTGATTAGATATATTCTAGTTTTCTTTGGGTTTCTGAGTGAAGTATCCTTCAATCATGGTGCAGGTGGGGTCAATGTAGTTGGCGTAGATGACCTGAGCTCCGCGGAAGTGGGGCAGGTAGAGGTACATCAGGAACACCGCCTGAAATTCGAAAAATTATAGTTTCTTCAAAGTAACTGCGAATTTTACTAGAGTAGTTTGGGATTTATAGGTTGTTTTGAACAGTCGCAATGTTTGCTTCGTGTTCAAATTTCAGGCCTATGGGACAACAAACTACAACAAAATTTTCTTCACCAATAAATAATTGATAAATTCCCCTCAGAAATGATTCTTGACCATAGCTAAGCTACCTACCTTAGCCAGCCAGTAGAAGGGAATGGAGCTGAACATTGTGAAGTCGAAAATGGAGAAGGACGAGAAAACAATCCAGTAGATGAGCCATGTGGTGTCATCTTCCTTGGAAGGGGAGCGGACAGCCTGGAAGATGGGTGGATTTGGAGAGAGAGCGGGTGGTTATGGAGAGAGAGCGAGAGAGAGAGAGAAATACAAGAGATAGAGAGGGAGGTGCAAAAGCGGAGAGAACGACGTAAGAGAGCGAAAGGTTCAAAACATAGGTGCTATGATCCGGTTATCTGACCGAGGCATGTGGAGAGGGCGTTTAACTGTTCAAACCCTCAAACCGACACTATCCCACTTATGGTTTTAGAAAATTTAAAAAGGTTTAAAAAGGTAGGAAACGTGAGAATTTGAGAGATGTTCGATAGACGGAGACAGAGAAAAGACATAGACAACGCAAAAACATTTATATTACTAGCGAAACATCGTAGTAAAGCAATATATGTGATTTCAAAGAACATTTGAAAGTGATATGGTTCAGTTCAAATTGTTACCGAATGTTTCCTCCCCATTTCCAGCCAGCACCGGCCACCTACTGTATTCTACAGTAACCCAAGGTGAACCACTGTAATCTATATTAATATTAACCCATGATAAAAAAAACAGTAACCCACCTTGATGGAGCACCAGGCCGGGTACACGAATCCTATAATGTTGACGACGATTTGAGCAAGATTTCCAATTAGATAGTAGACGGTTAGAAAGGCGACAGTAGTGTAGAGCAGCTGAAAGATGAATTCTAATAAATAAGAGGTAAAACAAAGAAAAGGCAGGCCAGCCAGTTTTGTAGTGGTGACGAGAGGGTGTGTAGGTCAGACAGACGCATACTGTCTAGCCTGATCTTACACAGTCTTTTTAAACCACCATGACACATTTTGGCAGATTATTATTGTGTGTTGTAGATTATTGAAAGACCGCTTAGATGCAGAATAGAATGCTTTCCTCATCTTCTATCCATAAAAATCAATGAAAACGTGTATCTAACAAAATCGACCTTCCTCTATAAAAATCAATAACCATGTGAAACGTATCCCTCACCTATTAAAATCAATAACCATGCGGAACGTATCCCTCACCCACAAAAATCAATAACCATGTAAAACGTATGTATTCTACCCCTCACCCACAAAAATCAATAACCATGTGAAACATATATATTCTACCCCTCCCCCCGCAACATCAATAACCATGTGAAACGTATATATACTACCCCTCCACCCAGAATAATCAATACGTATGTGAAACGCACATTCTCTCTCTTGAGGCCGGTCTTGGTCTCAACCTTGGAGAGGGCGTCGTCCAGCCAGGGATGCGTCTTCTTGTCGTACATCTTGTCCGTCACGGGGGAGAGACGTTGACGGACGGTGGCAAAGACAGAGTCGAGGAGGGTAGACATGGCTGCAAAGGAAGAGATAGAGAGAGAGGGAGGGAGAGAGAGAGAGAGGATAAGGATAGAGAAAGAGGGTTAGAGAATGAGAGAGCGCGGTCCGACCAAACAACAGTTCGAAATTACACGCATTAGTTGCAGTTTTGGTATTTCAAGTGATTTTATGTTCTGTTTTTTTCCGTTTAGCGCACCTCGTTGTCCATCAAATGAATAAAGGTATTCAGCTCAACCAGCTGGCCAATGGGCATTCGATTCAGGTCACACTTAGTTCTTGGAAACATTTCTAGATGTACTCTTCCTGCTCCAATCTTGTTTGCTATACTACGAATTCGGAGAGAGTGAATGAGTCAGTTATGAGCGGTGTTGATAATCGATCGATCAGTGAAACTAAAAAAAGTCGCGACTTAATAGACCGTAGCAGAAACAACCCAACAACTAGTAAAATAAGAACAAGCTTTCATTTGAGAACAAAACTACTCTCATGAGATGATCCTAAGAACTTTATTGTAATTCCAAGTCATTAATGAGTACAATGGTCAATCGATCAAAGTATGAAGTGAGCATAGAGAAGTTCGACACGCAGAGAAAAACTTGTACGCTGTAACGGACTGCAACTATCCCCTACAAAAAATTACTCTTAAAATCGATACAGAGGATGTTTTAAAAGAATAACAAGTATGGGAACCATATGCAAAAAAGTTGTATTCGATCATTTGTTTCGATAAAAGTGAAATGTTCACAAACCTTCATTGAACGTAGACATGTTTGCGGTAGAATGGTGTTCCAACTAACTATACGTAATCTTTATCAGTCAACCGCGTCGATATGATAGCATGTTGACATTTCAGTTGCTTCATGTTTGTAAAACACAGAAAAAACCTCTTGATACTTAAGTACTCTAGTAGTAAATAGAAGTGCTGTTTACGTGAAACGTGAAAAAAAGAAGTTACATTATACTACACTTTTAGATGGTCAAGAGAGGCTTGTTTGATCGAGTCGGTTTGTGTTCAAACTACAGAAACGTTGAGCGAAAGAATTGGATGATGAATAACTTTCTTTATGAATTCTTGATTTCGACTAAAGTTGTGGAGGAACAAACTATGCGTAAAACTGAGAATGGAAAAATGAACGCAAGAGATTAAAACCATAAAAATCAATGCAGAAGACTGTGCTGGTAACTAATTTATGCACTTCCTTTTTGAAACTACACTTCATAGTTCGATAGCAATTTTGGAGAGGAGAAAAACGACTAGAAAACTTCCTCCTTTGAAGTAAAATGTACACTTCGCTTTAATCTATCGTTTTCAGAACATATTCGCTATCTAAGGTTAATAACAACTAACAAGCTTCTATCTGAGGTAGTTTAGGGTTTATAGGACTACTTCATTTATTCTTATAAATTCAGAAAAAAAAACTTCTGGCCTTTGGAATTTTGGATTGAAAAACTTATAAGAGTCTTGAATATTCTACGAAATGATGCAATCACTAGAATTTAAGTGGAATTTATACACAGAAAATAATGAGAATAATAAAAATAGACGATCCTCGATATAAAACCGCACCGCTCTCTGTGGCCGAGTGCTCAATCTGGTCGTTTCCCACAATAATTGACCCCTGTGTTGACTCTTCCGACCTACAATAATCGATCAGGTAGATCAAAAACCAACAACATTTTGCACAATTCTCTGTTGATTTTTTGCCCACTTTTCTGTAAAAATTAGTAGGAGCAAATACAGTTTAATTATATAGACAATGAGCATACATTTTAGACTATTATAGTTTGAAAACGAAAAAACTTCCGCTCGCTTCGTAAAAATGTGTTTATGTGTCCTAATTTTCGGGTTAACTCGGTGAAGATGGAATAGACAAGTTTCGCTTACGATATCCACTTGTCCCAAAAACTTGGTTAGAAATCATGAACATATTAATAAAACAATTCATTGACCAATGCATGGTCCACAAAACTCACAATGGTTGTATGATGGAGAAATCGTTAACTTCTTCCATTTGATGACCTTCTCCAAGCATAATTCTGCAAAATAGAGCAAACTTCTAGAAAGACTAGGAAAATATTTATATAGTTACTTCAATTGAAACCTACGATCTAAAGAAAGCCCTATCATACAATATGAAAGCTTGATTGACGTATTTGGACATGAATGGTAGTTTATGGTAAGATACAAGGAAGGTCGCCGGCGGCTAAAGCCGCCTCCGCCTCCCTTGTTTTTATTCCGGGCTGGCGAGAGCTTATAGGACTATTTGTTTAATTTCTCCTCCATTTGCCGAACTAACGTTTTTCCCAACCATTCAAATCACGTTTTTCTCAACAGGAGGCGTCATGCCTTCTACTACATAGATCTCTCTAACAGAGAGCGCGGAGCTCTCGCTAACGTAGGGCGCGAAAGCTCTAACTCACGTAGAGCGCGAGAGCTCTTCTTCTCTTCTTATCATAAGGCACGGGAGCTCTCCCTAACATAGAGCGCAAGAGCTCTTCTTCTCTTCCTATCATAAGGCGCGACATCTCTTTCTAACATCGAGCCCGACATCTCTTCCTAACAGAGAGCGCGACATCTTTCCTTAACCTTAACATAGAGCGCGACATCTCTCTTTAGCATAGAGCGCGACATCTCTCCCCAACATAGAGCACGACATCTCTCCCTAACATCGAGCCCGACATATCTCTCTAACAGAGAGCGCGACATCTATCCTCAACCTTAACATAGAGCGAAACATCTCTTCCTAACATAGAGCGCGACATCTCTCCTTAACATAGAGCGCGACATCTCTCTTTAACATAGAGCGCGACATCTCTCCCTAACATAGACAGTGAGAGTTCTCCCCATCATAGACAGCGCGAGATCTCTCATAGAGCGCGACATCTCTCCCTAACATAGACAGCGAGAGTTCTCCCCATCATAGACAGCGCGAGATCTCTCATAGAGCGCGACATCTCTCCCTAACATAGACAGCGAGAGTTCTCCCCATCATAGACAGCGCGAGATCTCTCATAGAGCGCGACATCTCTCCCTAACATAGACAGCGAGAGTTCTCCCCATCATAGACAGCGCGAGATCTCTCCGTAACATAGAGCGCGACATCTCTCCCTAACATAGACAGCGACAGTTCTTTCTATCATAGAGCGCCAGATCGTTCCCTGAATAAAAAATATTTTCCCAGCAACAGCCGGTGACAGAAATTTCCGAAATGAAAATCAGCAAAAGCACGTATCGCTCACGCGCTTCTCCCCAAAACCAACTACAAAGTGCAACTTTTCGCTCATTTCTCGACCAAAAGGGCAAATGCATCATTTGAAATCACACACTTTTTCCTTCAAACAGACAGACCAAACTACCCATTTATATTAGTAGATGGTCACCCTTACTAACCCTAAAAGATCAACCTTAAAAAACTATCCTATTCCATACATATTTAATATAGTCGATAGGCGATGTTGGATTTGAAGACGATTTGACACTGTTGCATCTCATCGATTTTGCATTGGATGATGCATGATTTAATGGTCTTCGATTGAATCAACAAACTTTTCTGAGATTATCACGTTTTTGAATTCAGAGCAACGAGAAAATGTGTACTGGGTGCGAGGCGGAACGGGACGTAAATATACTTCTTGAAACATTCAGTCACGTGAAAAGTGTGAATTGCATAGGAGTTTTCCTTCATAACAACTCAGGCAAAAAAGATGTTTCCGAAATAGCTCTGCAATGTGCGGAAAAGCAACCAGGAAAACAGAGCCCTAAAATTAATCCGGATCGTCGGTAAGAGTGGCATGAGAAATATGAATGAGAAACTAGAAATGGTTCTCGCAACTAATGAAGTTCGGAACAGGCGGTGATAAAAACGTCAGTGCGACTGAAATACTAAATAAACTGCCCGACCCATAAAATAAGATTACTATGGGATCACGTTCCCATAGCGTTTTCACAAACTGTGGGCATATGAATTATTATATGAATGAATCTGTCACTAGCATGGGCATGTGAAACAGTGAAACGTGACACACAGTCCATGTTGTAACCGTGACGAGAAAAACTATAGCCTCTTCCACGAACTCGTATCCAGCTACAGTATCCGGAGAGACCGGCGAACAACCTCCGATGTCAGAAAGCTTGTAACAATAACAACTCATGTATTTCTAACATCTAGACTGGTTTCGGTATTGTAGATGACTTCATCATCCCTGGACTTCATCATCCCTGGTTCTAGAAATAGAACATGAACGACCATGAAGTACACGTTCTATGTTGTAGCGTCATCTCTTACGTGTTTGTTCTATTTCCAACTAGTATAGATCAAACTCTAAGGTTAGGTATTCATCATTATGACAAAGTATTACCGTATTCCTTTAGAAAACTGCTTCATTTACGTTGGTTTTTTCGAAATTAATATCACTTTATTCAGGTATACTTTGTTAATCTTCATTATTACAGAGATAGAGCAATGTTCTCTATTGTTTGAACATAACAACACACTGTGAAACACGAAGGCTTATGGGGAGAGACTTATATAAACTTAAAAATCCGAGATCACCTCTGAGAAATTTGTCTCTCCTAGTTCAGTAGCTCCGTTCAGAATCGAGCTACACCTAGCTAGAACTATGGATGCGCTGAAACTGTTCAACACCGAAATCTTCTCATCAAACCTGCTCTCAAACGTCTGAAAGAGCCTGGTTTCTTCCCTTTCCCTTTTCCGGAGTTCAACATCATCTAGAATGATTCGCAAAACCTTTGGTCCCCTTTTCAACCTTGAAAGCACCGTTTCTCTGTAACTGTGACGTTTGCGTTAACATTCTAACTCGTTAAAGAATGAAAGACTGAAAAGATACATAAATCCTTTAGAGCTGTATTTTATTATTTTCTGAGAATAGCGTTACGTGAATACTACAGAAGGAGTCGCGTATGAAAACGCAGACACACCCGATAAAATATGCAATGCCCCTACAGTCTATCATTAGTTACACAGCAATGACGGAAAACCTTCAGTATACTCAAATTTTTTAAGATCTTTGGCCCTAGATCACTGGTGATCTCTGTGTATTTTATGTTTGTGTCTCATGTTGTTTTGGTCTCTCTACCCTTCTTACCCACTTACCTCTAATCCTCTACAAGTTTGCTCACCTTCAATATCTTGGACAATATGTGACGCAGAGCGCGTGAAACGGATGAGGAAATTAGAACAAGAAACAGTAAATAGTCTATTTTCTGAGATCGCAGGAAGGCGCATACAGCTCACGACCACCTCATGAGCTACAGTCCTTTCCACTTCTGAGTGGACTTCGCAACGCAACAACACAATTCCCAGTTGTTTCAATATAAATTTCTGTGTTATCCACTATCATATAGAAACACTTATTTGAAAATACGTGCTGCCAAACTTGACTAGAGAACGAACGTAACTATTCTACGGCGAGAATGGCAGATCACTTCACACCTGATCCCATACGCAGAGTTTTTCATGTCTGCGCGAATACGAGAGCTTTTGTCGTTTGAACCATTAATGTACAACATTCACCTGGTACTCAACTTTCTCGCATGAAACGCCAAATTTGTATTCTTTATCTCCACAAGTGATGTTTCATTTCAATACATAAAAGTGTGTTTTGATATACTATTCTTTAACGTTTTATGTTTTTCCAGCCCAAATGTTGATGCGTATATGTTGGTGGGTGATCGCAGCCCTATCCGTCCTTCTCAACCTCATCTTCCTGGCTGTGTTGTGGTGGTGTCCCGCCAAAACCCTCGGATCTTTGCGTCGATTCCTATTCGGCTTCATTCTAATCGATATCATTTATGCCATTGTCTATGCTCTAGTTCTACCGGTAAGCAACTGTAGTTGACTAGATTAACTATAGCTATAGCTATACTGGAAGTATAATGAATAGTCAAGTAAAGTAAGCATTCTAATGATGCATAGTGCGATTAGTTATTGCACGTTTCCGAGTTCTGCTGTGTTTAACATGTTTAACGTGACTGTGCAAATGACCTACAGTATATCAGACAATTTCTCTTGAGTTTCAGAGAAGGCTGTATGTAAAAGTATCCCAATGAAGTGTCCTACTTCTTTTCAAACATTTGCGGGGTTTGCGCGTCCGGTTACCTTCGTAAGCGCGTGGTTTTAGAATCAAAACTTTACAGTTCACTGAATGCACTAAAAATGAACATGGAACTGAAAAAACCCATCAGACCTATCAGCTCGTTTCTGCTGTTTTTAGACAGTTTGCGCTGTATTCTTTTCTTAGAGTGAAAATTCTTCTGTGCTTGCGGATCAAACTACAAAGTGTAACCGATACATTTCCAGACGGCTTCGACAAGCAACGGAAGTGTGGTCATATTCGCAGCCGGGGTAGTGGGAGTGGAGAATTGGGGTCGTTTAGGAATTCTCTGTTTCTGTGGTCTACTTATTATTGTTTCTCTACTCATTCTCAACTGCTTCATCTACAAGTTCATTCACATGTGCAGGTAGGATCTTATCGTAGGATTCAATCGATACACATGTTCTCTTCTGTTCCAGCTATACTGCTTTCACGTTTGAAATCTAAGGACAAATCGGTAGTGCGGGCCATATATGGCCGTATCAAACCATTTTTCACATGCGCTCGCTAAGTGTGAACACTGAATTTTCTCTGCAATGTAGAAGTTTTCGGACAGATTTTCGGACAGAGTGAAAAGTACACCTGAGATGATGAAAAAGAAAAGTACACCTGAGATGATCTGCTCACCAATAATCTTACTTTCTCATAAAACAATCTCACTTTCTTACCAAAAATGTTACTTTCTTACCAAAAATCTTACTTTCTCACGAGACATCTATGTTTTTTTCAGGATGAACCTGATCGCTAAGTACCACTCTCCAAAGTGGGTTTTCCTGCAATTCCTCGGAAGTTTTATTGTGGCTGCTGACTGGATCTACGTATGTGACAATGTGTTCGAGCACAATGACGTATTCGTCACAACTTTTGCCGAAATCGCCAAGAAGGACTTTGGAATAGAAAACATCACCAGAGTTGGGTACATGGGAACAAGCACACAGGTGACGTTTTCAAATTTTCCGCATGTGTATTGATTTTTTGTCATTTAAGTTACAAAAAGAGTCGTAAAAGAAGGCAATCGCCAATCCCATTTTTCTCTCGAAAATTTCACTCGAAACTCGAAACTGAAAACACTTAGATCGAGGAATAATTGAGTTTTATTATGGGGGTGAGGGTTTCACTAATTTGAATTGTTCTTACCGATGGATAATCTACTTCCGGTCATTTTCAGCTGATTTGGAACAATCCGAGACACTTGGCCATGTTCAGTCAGCTGGCAGCTGTCACAATCGCCATTTTCTTCATTATGATCTACTGTTCCCGCAGCATTCTCGCATTTATCAAATCGAAAATGGTCGACTGTGAAAATGCGCACGAATTGCATCTACAAACGCTTCACCTACTTGTCGGTCAGGTTAGTATACCGTATGTAAATGTAACTATGAAACGTATTGTGCGCGCAGGTCCCCAGATAGCTCGTAGGTTTCTAAGACAGAGAAAGAGAGAGCTGGGTTCATTCCATTGTAAGATTACTTCTACAATCTTTCAATACTTATACTCTAACTAAACTTAACTAAACTCCATTTGATTGATTCCTTTGCAGTGTGCCCTGCCGATCGCTTCCCTGCTGACCCCCATCCTCCTAATCGTCTGTTTCACCGCCTTCTCCCTCCAGACAAATTACGCGACGTCGTCCCTCATAGGATTCTGTTTCTCCGTCTTCCCCCTCTTCAATCCAATGGTCAAAATGTCCTTCATCAAAGAGTACAAGCTGTTCATTCTGAAAAAGCTGAGACCGAAAACAGCCCCGGTCAGCCACAACCCGGAGTTGGTGCCGAAACATGATGGGAGTAGTGATCGTCATTTCTAATAATTTGGCATATAGTTATCGTTATACCAATGGAATCTCAGTATTATCTTGAAGTATTTTATTACAAAAAAAACTGACTACAACTAAAAGCCTGGAATGATTGAAAACGCAGCCAAATTCCTGTTGAGATATCAAAAAGGCTTCAATTTCACGGTTCGAGTTAGTCATTTTCCGTAGTAGACACGAAAAAATAGCATACATTTTATGTTCGTACCTCAAGATTTCAATTGTTCAAAAATGTACATGCATGTGATGTGGAAATGAAGAATATATATTGAAGATACATTTTTACTTTGTTTATTTCACAAAAATCAGTTACAACGACGGGAGAAAATTGTTTTTTTAACGTATTCTGGCCAAACCTGTTTTTACATGATTCTACCTGAATTTCTGAACTCAGTTACTTTCAACGTAAACTTCGAAACAAAACCGGTATGCTATACTCAGTAACTCTGAAGCAAGAGAAACACCCACATGCCAACACATTCAAATACGTTGAGAACTACATAGAGCACTTGTTTGTCTGCCACATTATAAAGCTCTCAAAGCAAGCCTGTGTTTGTAGTTTGATTCCATTCTTTTCCATTGAAATCAGTGTATTCAGATCAAACTACAAAAAGGACTATTCCTATAACACTGCAACTGTGCCTACTGTCTCTCAATGCGGAATATCAAGTATTGGATCGCAAATAAACAAAAGTTATTTCAGGTATGATACAAAAGTAAGTTTTAGTACCGCTGGGGTGCCCAGGCCTGCTGAGAAATTTTTCTTTGGAACAGTGGAATTCCTCGTACGAGTACCATGATGTTGTTGATGGCTGACTGAAAAAAATCAATAAATTGCAAATTATAGAGTTGAAAAGTGCTCTGTAGTTCATTATCTGTTTCTCAAACTACTCACTACTCTTCAATATACTTTTCTTCTGTATATGAGATGAAACTTCGTGGACGTTTCTCATAAAAAAGTGACCTACGGTTTCACACAGGATGTGTCTAAACTGTGGTGTAATCCGCATACCGCAGAATTTTCGAAATATGAATAAAACACACTAGGATCAAACTACAAACACAGCTTAAGGCAACATGAACCGTTTTTGCTCGGCCTTACCAGAAGCGACCCCCCACATTGGTAATTCCGAATCAAGAATTCACGATTTCATTTTCTAGGCAGATTGAATGTTCATTTTTGCTGTTGAAGTATTTGAGGTGACATTTTCATATAATCTATTTGGCGCGAAGAAATTACGACAAATTAATTTATCCCCTACGAATGGCGAATACATTCACTAGACCCATAAAAAAGTGACTCATGATTTCAGAAGTGCAAGTAATTTGTGATCAAATAGTGGACTAGGGCTATAATCATTACCTTGTATCATTGGCTATTACGGTACATTCATTATCGGAAACTACTAAAAACTCAGTTTTTTTTTCAAATGATAATAAAAAATGCATACATCAAAATCAGATCAAACTGACTGGTTCGCTTAATATGATAAAGACTGAAACTTAGTTTTTAGGGTTAGCTCTTTTCAAAGCAAAAATATACGTAGAAGGTTGTTCCATATCGCTGTGTTTGTAGTTTGATCCTGCTGTTTCTCGGTCAAAAATGAAAAAAACTAAGTATTGAAATTCATTTACGGAGAAAGACGTGATTGTATGAGTAAACCTATGTTATTCTAATGTACGTATTTAGCACATCATGTTATACTAAACGTATGTACTCATCAAAGTATGTTGTTCTAATGTATGTATTTACCTTCCAATGATAAAGTACTGTTAGTGGCAGGAGTACTGGATAGTAGTCGAACAGAAATGGCAGCCAATCGCAAATGGTGGAGATGTCAAAGTCGAGCAGGGGTGCCAGACAGCACAGATAGAAGGGCAGATGCACGGTGCCGAACGAGATCAGGGCCTAAGAACAAATACTTGTATTAGGTTATTTTATTTGAACAATATATAATTGTGTCACTAGGACTTTTGGGTTAATGTGCTCAGTAAGAGATATACTCAAAACCGTTTCGACCCTGATTCAAGATTCTGGATTCTTTATGGATGGTGGAGATGGAAGAGGATTCTTGAATCAGGGTCGAAACGGTTTTGAGTACATCTCTTACTGGGCGAATTAACCTAATCAAATACTTGTAGTTTGTAGTTTTAGTTCATAAAAATGAACCAAGTTCTGTAACTTGTAGTTTCACTTCCGGCAACTTCTAACATTTCGGACGGAAGATTCCCGAATGGCAGCATATAAACGAAAGTTAGAATGGATATTTTTCATTGAAAAAACTAAGGTTTTCTGAAAGCTGTTCGTTCCCACATTCTGCGGAAGAGTCGAGCAACAACTCGTGAAGTTTTATATTGAATACGAAGACGAACATGTAAACAACGACTTGAAAGTTCGTTTGCACCCAATTCTCAATGGAAATGAACTCAGACCATCCCCAGCCAATTGGCCAGCTACTTCCGTATCGGCGCCGACGAGAGTGAGCAGATCAGAGAGACGCAGGTGGATCAGACTATATACGGCCCCAGTGATCTCCATACGCTCTTGCTCTTGTTGTTTGCTAATCGCAGAATATTGGCGCCAATGTTGCTGATATGGCATTAAAAGTATATAGTCTTTATTAATATCACTTAACTGATACTCCTACAGTATTGTTACAAAACTTCCAGTTTCTTCTAAAACCACGTAGAATCGAGAATCGTTTCCATTCCATTTTACATTCCCTATTACAAAAAGTGTGCTCGTCATTGGAAGGTTGGATGGTGTACTGTAGGGGTCAGTAGGAGTGATGTCGACTATACCTGAGCGGCGATAGTCTTCAGTGTCTTGCGTTGGAGGACGAGAGTTCGTTTGCTGGTCTTTCCCATGGGAATGACTCGCGACCAGGCGACGGCCGTGTAGACAATGACAACGGCCGCCACCATCAACACCGTCAACACGTAGATGATGGAGCCGTAGATGAACGGGTCCTTCTTGAACGTTCGGATGTTCGAGACGGGGTCCGCGATCTCCTTAAAACTGAGTTGATAAAGTTGAACGGAAAACTTCTAATAAATCAAAAAGTTACATTCTTGCAGTCTTTGGCATGTGAAAGTGATTGAAAAGATTATCAAGACTTCGGTGGTCCAGCCTGCATAATGTAACAAAAATGAGCAGGCGCAGCAAGCAACAACTTCTACGATCGAAAAATGACATGGAGGTTCTATTGACCATCTGTCCGAGTCTCAGTGACAATGACGAGATTTATAACCCACCTTCAGTGATGCTACCAGAAAAGAGGTATTTCCCAGAGTGTTGATGAAGAAGGCAGTTTTATAGAATCTGTCCACTTCGAGCCGCGTCGGCATCGCCTTGTATCCGAAGTACAAAGCCGAGGTCGTCGAGAAAAACAGGGGAATGGCGATCAGGTAGGCGATCCAACTACTGTCCCACTTGTTTCGCGGTTTCAGACTGGAAGTATAGTTGCCATTTGCACGATGTGGACACAAAAACTATTCATTCATACGGTACTGTCCATGTCGGTTTGACGGCGACTATATGTTTTTTTTTTGAATTTCCTGCGTACTGATGATCCCAAAGTGTTCGAAAGTATTTTCGAGAAAACTGAGTTTGACTGACGATTGCATACTGTAGGAGTTTTAGTAGGAATGATGAACAAACAATATAGCCCGTCGTTCTATCGAGTCGAGGACGTAAACTTCTGGAGGAATGGTAGCGAAATAGGTGGTTGGCTCAGAACACAGCCCAAAATACAATATACAGTACTTTTTTCGCCTTACATTCCAACTTACTGAATGAGATATCGATAGCAGAACTGAATAGTCGGATTGACAGCGGTTATCAGAATCATCATGACGAAGAGAATGAGGAGATAGACGCCGGTGGTGAAGTCTGTGTAGATTCCCGCCTTCACGAACAGAACCGTGTCCTCGTCGTAGAGCACGGCGATTTTCTGAAGTTAAGAGTATTTAAATTGGTATTTTTATAAGTTTTACATGCTAATGGTTCAATCGAACAGAAAGTCCAGAAGAGCAACTTTTCCTCGAGCATACGCTTTCTAGTTCTGGGTTTTTACCCGGAATACGAGTCTCACGAAAGAGCGCGGTGAGCGAGAGACGGAGAGTAGAAGTGAGCTGCTACACTATCTCGATCACCGGGTTGTGTTGTATGTTTAGGGGATTATAATGATAGCTGGGCTGCCACTTTTTCATGATGATATCATAGTTTATAGACGAGCAGTCGCTGAGTCGTAGTAGTAGTAACCGAAATATCACTAACTGAAATAAGGAGGGTGTTGTATACATAATCATACCTACAATAAATTTGACAGAAATGGTTGTTGATCATACTGTATATTGTACAAAACGTAAATGAAGACCTGACCTAAACATTCGACAAAAGATCTGTGTGTCGATTTCGTATAGCAATAACATATTCTTTGATAACAAACTGTTTTTTTCGCACCCATTAAGATATTGCTTATTCACATTTGCCTGTATTCAGGAATTAGCCAGCTGCAGGTATAGAATACCAAAAACAACGGTCACTCATTTGGTAGTAAAAAATGATACAGTTGGCACGGTGTGTCACATACTCCATCTACCCACCAGTTGTCGAATAAGAATATAAAACTTTATTTATGTTGGTTCGAAGTTCTCTAGTAGGCAGATGTGGGATTTACTTTCTGTTCAGGACTTGGGAATCGGTGAGGACATCGGAGAAGTACCTGAAGTTCCTTTGCCAAATGTGAATGCCATGGTTCTGCAATTAGTAAGTTCATTCTTTTTCTATTTTGTCCATACGTAAAATACCCCCCCAATTTCGATACTGACTGATGCTCACTTTTGCCAGATTTCGATCGACGCATGGTCATTTTTGGGACCACATACGTCTGAAACTTTGAGTGGTGACCAAAATACGCCAGTTTTAGTTAAAGATACTCACTTTTTGGTGTTGCTCATGCTCACTTTTCTCGACCTGATGTGAAGATATTTCACGTGTGATTTTGTCTTTCATCGGGCGCAGCGCTCCGCGCTGTGCAGATTAGTTTTTGTTCAAAGGTCTGCAGACAATACAAAACTGTTTATTACAATTTTCTTCAAAGTACGTCAACCATTTCCCTAGATATTTGCATGAATTACTGAAGGGCAACACGTCTACAAGAAATTAGGTTCACGTTCCAAGAAAAAAATTGTTGAGAGGAGTTAGAGGACCCAACGTCTCGCAGAAATGGCTTCCGTGCGGGGCGGCGACGGCGGCGACAAAACTGTCCGCCTCCTCAAATCTGGGCATAGTTTTGCTCAACATCAACTTATTCCGAAATTTCTTACACTGTTAAAAAGCCATAAAAAAGTTGAGGTATACGTATTTTTCAGGTGTGTCGTAAATTTGAATATTACGTGTGAGACGACCGAAAATGGTCTCGCAAAAATTATGGATAGACCGGTTTTGTGAAAATAAAAATGAAAGAAGAGTTAAAAGTGTAGTAGGAATCATTTTTCCAATGGAGATCTCATGACAGGCGGGTACAGCTTGGTTTTCATTCCTATTCACATGTCTGAATGGCGGATTGGATAAAAGCTCTATTTACGCACGGCGAACGGAGGATTCCTGCCTGGAGCACAAAATTTGCTATCACTTGAACGAGGTTACAACTACACAAACGTTCTGAACTACGGCGCGGTTTAAAACTCCAATAGAAAAACATAAAATTCCTTGTTTAGATTATTGTTCAAAAATATCATTTTTATCAAAAATGACTGTTACTTCGTAACCATAGAAAAAGAGTTCAATTAGTATAAAAAACGAGTGTAAAGAAAGTAAAGATTAGTTTTGGATAAACATGTACAAGAAATATAAAAGAAGTCCAATAAAAATATTTTGAGGAAAATGCTAATCTCGCTTCTCTTGAAAACAACGGAGTATAAGCTAGATTATTGTGAGTCGCAGTCAGAAGTTTTCTTCCGGTAGCAAAAAACTCGGTATCCTTTTTTTGAATTTTTAAACCGAGCGAGATTAGACTTTTCCTCAAAATATTTTTATTGGACTTCTTTTATATTTCTTGTACATGTTTATCCAAAACTAATCTTTACTTTCTTTACACTCGTTTTTTATAGTAATTTAGTAATGGTTCTGCTTTCAATTTATATAATTATCAAATAAAAGTGCAAACTGTGTGAAGGGGAAATGGATGTTGTTAATCAACATACCAACCAGCTATGCATGCATCAGTTATAGATAGGCACACGTATTCTATAATGTAACCAGGTTGCATGTGTAAAAAACTCTTTGATTTACTCGTTTGCTTTATGAACATTCCAGTTGAATAGGCAATTTGCTTTATATTTCAGAAATGGATTGTTTCAGATTCTCAAATGGATCAACGCACATATCGATGACGTCGCTCCTTCGACTGATGCCAACGAGACTGATGGAGAAGTTTCGGAATCGGATGCCGAGCTGATCAACGTCGATCAGACTGCTCTCTTTGATTTGATGCTGGTAAGTTTTTTCACTTGTTCACCTAATGTTTGCACTACATAGAGCTTATGGGTGGGGTAACACTCCAATTTTTTATTAGTCAAAGGTTAGAATACTTGGCGAAGCTGGGTTTGGGTTGCCAGTCGATAACATTGCTTGAACTCGGGGTTTATTGGGTCCTCCTAGAGCCGGCTGTTCGTATTGTTGAACGTGAGTGTTCTCTTGCGAGCCAAGTATTACAGTAAGGGTTCGTAGGTTCAAGGCTGTTTTTCTCAATGTGAATATATTATCTTCAGGATTTTTGGATACTCTTAATTTTGTTATTTCTATAAAGGCAACTGTTTTTAGTGTATCAATTTTTCAAAACATTATAGCATTTGGTGTGTTGTACTATATAGGGTCTACTTCACAGTTTTAACGTGTTAAACGAACAATATACGATAAACTCGTTGTTATCACTTGTTTCAGGCTGCAAACTTCATGGATATCAAGGGGCTGCTTGACGCATGCTGCAAGAAGGTGGCCAACATGGCCAAGGTAATGCAAAATCTAGTTATATATGTCCTTTAGATGTATCGCCAACCTGATCTGGGGCCGTCTTTACCATGTTATTTCTCTCTTCTCTCTGTGGACCTGTTTATTTTTCTCGATTTTTGTCTTCTTGTTCACGACGTTAAAACACTAGGTATTTTTTCAGGGAAAGTCAGTGGAGGAACTGCGCCGTACATTCAACATCCAAAACGACTTCTCACCGGAGGAAGAGGCTGAGCTGCGCAAGGAGAACGCTTGGGCCGAGCAGTGATACCTTTTCTCAATTTACTCAAGTGGTCGCATACTCTCACACTTGATCTCACTTTTCTGCAATTTTTACCCCTTTTTTCACACATTCAGTACTCAGTTCTGATTTATTCACTAGTTCATTGTCCTTGCCCGATATTTTTGAACTCACAACTGATAAATTTTGTGCTTTAACTAAGTGTTGGGTATACTACCAGACCATCAATGACTGTTCATTGAGTCGATAAAACGTCTTTTCCAACGAGATGTTCGGCCGATTTACTTGCGTTCTAATGAGACATTGGAACAGAAAGGATTGTATAAAAAAGGTCCTTTCAGACGAAAAAAGGAAGAAGTCAAAAGGTTCTTCATTGTGAACCACCGAAAAATACCAGATCTCCGATTTCCCTCATGATTTCATGAAAGCCGAATCATAGGCATTTTAACTTTTCTTCCATAAATGGAAAAATTGCTGTTAATTTGAACGCCTTGCATTATTGAAATAGTTTCATTGAACACTGCGGTAAGCATTCATTGGTGCAGACAAAAACATAGCCACGTCAGTGAAAAAGATGCGAGTAAAAAAAGAGCAAAGGGGGTATATTCACAGAGGTGATTAGATATATTCTAGTTTTCCTTGGGTTTCTGAGTGAAGTATCCTTCAATCATGGTGCAGGTGGGGTCAATGTAGTTGACGTAGATGACCTGAGCTCCGCGGAAGTGGGGCAGGTAGAGGTACATCAGGAACACCGCCTGAAATTCGAAAAATTATAGTTTCTTCAAAGTAACTGCGAATTTTACTAGAGTAATTTGGGCTTTATAGGTTGTTTTGAACAGTCGCAATGTTTGCTTCGTGTTCAAATTTCAGGCCTATGGGACAACAAACTGCAACAAAATTTTCTTCACCAATAAATAATTGATAAATTCCCCTCAGAAATGATTCTTGACCATAGCTAAGCTACCTACCTTAGCCAGCCAGTAGAAGGGAATGGAGCTGAACATTGTGAAGTCGAAAATGGAGAAGGACGAGAAAACAATCCAGTAGATGAGCCATGTGGTGTCATCTTCCTTGGAAGGGGAGCGGACAGCCTGGAAGATGGGTGGATTAAGGTTATGGAGAGAGAGCGAGAGAGAGAGAAATACAAGAGATAGAGAGGGAGGTGCAGAAGCGGAGAGAACGACGTAAGAGAGCGAAAGGATCAAAACATAGGTGCGATGACCCGGTTATCTGACCGAGGCATGTGGAGAGGGCGTTTAACTGTTCAAACCCTCAAACCGACACTATCCCACTTATGGTTTTGAAAATTTTAAAAAGGTTTAAAAAGGTAGGAAACGTGAGAATTTGAGAGATTTTCGATAGACGGAGACATAGAAAAGACAATGCAAAAACATTTATATTACTAGCGAAACATCGTAGTAAAGCAATATAAGTGATTTCAAAGAACATTTGAAAGTGATATGGTTCAGTTCAAATTGTTGCCGAATGTAACCTTCCCATTTCCAGCCAGCACCGGCCACCTACTGTATTCTACAGTAACCCAAGGTGAACCACTGTAATCTAAATTAATATTAACCCATGATAAACTACAGTAACCCACCTTGATGGAGCACCAGGCCGGGTACACGAATCCTATAATGTTGACGACGATTTGAGCAAGATTTCCAATTAGATAGTACACGGTTAGGAAGGCGACAGTAGTGTAGAGCAGCTGAAAGATGAATACTAACTAAATAAGAGGTAAAACAAAGAAAAGGAAGGCCAGTCACTTTTGTCGTGGTGACGAGAGGGTGTGTAGGTCAGACAGACGCCAACTGTCTAGCCTGATCATACACAGTCTTTTTAAACCACCATGACACATTTTGGCAGAACATTATTGTGTGTTGTAGATTATTGAAAGACCGCTTAGATGCAAAATAGAATGCTTTCCTCATCTTCTATCCATAAAAATCAACGTGTATCTAACAAAATTGACCTTTCTCTATAAAAATCAATAACCATGTGAAACGTATGTATTCTACCCCTCACCCACAAAAGTCAATAACCATGTAAAACGTATGTACTCTACCCCTTCACCCACAATCCAACCCAAAAATCAATACCTATGTGTAAAACGTACATTCTACCCCTTTACCCACAAAACTCAATATGTGAAACGTACATTCTACCCCTTTACCCACAAAACTCAATACCTATGTGAAACGTACATTCTACCCCTTTACCCACAAAACTCAATACCTATGTGAAACGTACATTCTACCCCTTTACCCACAAAAATCAATACCTATGTGAAACGAACATTCTACCCCTTTACCCACAAAAATCAATACCTATGTGAAACGCACATTCTCCCTCTTGAGTCCGGTCTTGGTCTCAACCTTGGAGAGGGCGTCGTCCAGCCAGGGATGCGTCTTTTTGTCGTACATCTTGTCCGTCACGGGGGAGAGACGCTGGCGGACGGTGGCAAAGACAGAGTCGAGGAGGGTAGACATGGCTGAAAGGGAAGAGATAGAGGAAGAGGAAGGGAGGGAGGGAGAGAGAGAGAGAGAGGGAGGGAGATAGAGAGGGGGAGAGAGAGAGTAGGTAGAGAGTGGAGTGGAGAGTGAGGGAGGGAGAGAGAGAGAACAGTGCCAAAGACGGAGTCGAGGAGAGTAGACATGGCTGGAAGGGAAGATATAGAGAGAGAGAGAGAGAGAGAGAGAGGAAGGGGAGAGAGAGAGGAGGGGGGAGGGGGAGGGTTGATAGAGAGATGGGGGAGAGGGGAGAGAGAGAGAAGAAGGAGAGAGAAAGAGGGTTAGAGAATGAGAGAGCGCGGCCCGACCAAATACAGTTCGAAATTGCACGCATCATTAGTTGCAGTTTTGGTATTTCAAGTGATTTTATGTTCTGTTTTTTTTCTCGTTTAGCGCACCTCGTTGTGCATCAAATAAATGAAGTTATTCAGCTCTACCAGCTGGCCAATGGGTGTTCGATTCAGGTCACACTAAGCTCTTGGAAACATTTCTAGATGTACTCTTCCTGCTCCAATCTTGTTTGCTATACTACGAATTCGGAGAGGGTGAATGAGTAAGTTATGAGCGGTGTTGACAATCGATTGATCTAGAGTGAAACTAAAAAAAGTCGCGACTAAATAGACCGTAGCAGAAACAACCCAACAACTAGTAAGATAAGAACAAGCTTTTTCTTTGAAAAAAAAAACTACCCTCACGAGTTGATCCTAAGAACTTTATATTGTAATTCCAAGTCATTAATGAGTACTAGTCAATCGATCGAAGTATGAAGTGAGCATAGTGCATAGATAAGTTCGACACGCAGAGAAAAACTGGTACGCTGTACGGACTGCAACTATCCCCTAGAAAAAATGACTCCTAAAATCAATACAGCGGATGTTTTAAAAGAATAACAAGTATGGGAACCATATGCAAAAAAGTTGTATTCGATCATTTGTTTCGATAAAAGTGAAATGTTCACAAACCTTCATTGAACGTAGACATGTTTGCGGTAGAATGGTGTTCCAACTAACTATACGTAATCTTTATCAGTCAACCGCGTCGATATGATAGCATGTTGACATTTCCAGTTGCTTCATGTTTGTAAAACACAGAAAAAACCTCTTGATACTTAAGTACTCTAGTAGTAAATAGAGAAGTGCTGTTTACGTGAAACGTGAAAAAAAAAGTTACATTATACTACACTTTTAGATGGTCAAGAGAGGCTTGTTTGATCGAGTCGGTTTGTGTTCAAACTACAGAAACGTTGAGCGAAAGTATTGGATGATGAATAACTTTCTTTATGAATTCTTGATTTCAACTAAAGTTATGGAGGAACAAATTATGCGTAAAACTGAGCATGGAAAAATGAACGCAAGAGATTAAAACCATAAAAATCGATGCAGCAGACTGTGCTGGTAACTAATTTATGCACTTCGTTTTTGAAACTACACTTCATAGTTCGATAGCAATTTTTGGAGAGAGGAGAAATAAGACTAAAAAACTTCCTCTTTTGAAGTAAAATGTACACTTCGCTTTAATCTATCGTTTTCAGAACATATTCGCTATCTAAGGTTGATTAGGGTTTATAGGACTACTTCATTTATTCTTATAAATTCAGAAAAAAAAACTTCTGGCCTTTGGAATTTTGGATTGAAAAACTTATAAGAGTCTTGAATATTCTACGAAATGATGCAATTACTAGAATTTAAGTGGAATTTATACACAGAAAATAATGAGAATAATAAAAATAGACGATCCTCGATATAAAACCGCACCGCTCTCTGTGGCCGAGTGCTCAATCTGGTCGTTTCCCACAATAATTGACCCCTGTGTTGACTCTTCCGACCTACAATAATCGATCAGGTAGATCAAAAACCAACAACATTTTGCACAATTCTCTGTTGATTTTTTGCCCACTTTTCTGTAAAAATTAGTAGGAGCAAATACAGTTTAATTATATAGACAATGAGCATACATTTTAGACTATTATAGTTTGAAAACGAAAAAACTTCCGCTCGCTTCGTAAAAATGTGTTTATGTGTCCTAATTTTCGGGTTAACTCGGTGAAGATGGAATAGACAAGTTTCGCTTACGATATCCACTTGTCCCAAAAACTTGGTTAGAAATCATGAACATATTAATAAAACAATTCATTGACCAATGCATGGTCCACAAAACTCACAATGGTTGTATGATGGAGAAATCGTTAACTTCTTCCATTTGATGACCTTCTCCAAGCATAATTCTGCAGAATAGAGCAAACTTCTAGAAAGACTAGGAAAATATTTATATAGTTACTTCAATTGAAACCTACGATCTCAAGAAAGCCCTATCATACAATATGAAAGCTTGATTGACGTATTTGGACATGAATGGTAGTTTATGGTAAGATATGGTCACCCTTACTAACCCTAAAAGATCAACCTTAAAAAACTATCCTATTCCATACATATTTAATATAGTCGATAGGCGATGTTGGATTTGAAGACGATTTGACACTGTTGCATCTCATCGATTTTGCATTGGATGATGCATGATTTAATGGTCTTCGATTGAATCAACAAACTTTTCTGAGATTATCACGTTTTTGAATTCAGAGCAACGAGAAAATGTGTACTGGGTGCGAGGCGGAACGGGACGTAAATATACTTCTTGAAACATTCAGTCACGTGAAAAGTGTGAATTGCATTGGAGTTCGAAAACTATTGAAAGTAGAGTTTTTCAGATTGATTATCAAAATTTTCTTCATAACAACTCAGGCAAAAAAGATGTTTCCGAAATAGCTCTGCGATGTGCGGAAAAGCAACCAGGAAAACAGAGCCCTAAAATTAATCCGGATTGTCGGAAAGAGTGGCATGAGAAATATGAATGAGAAACTAGAAATGGTTCTCGCAACTAATGAAGTTCGGAACAGGCGGTGATAAAAACGTCAGTGCGACTGAAATACTAAATAAACTGCCCGACCCATAAAATAAGATTACTATGGGATCACGTTCCCATAGCGTTTTCACAAACTGTGGGCATATGAATTATTATATGAATGAATCTGTCACTAGCATGGGCATGTGAAACAGTGAAACGTGACACACAGTCCATGTTGTAACCGTGACGAGAAAAACTATAGCCTCTTCCACGAACTCGTATCCAGCTACAGTATCCGGAGAGACCGGCGAACAACCTCCGATGTCAGAAAGCTTGTAACAATAACAACTCATGTATTTCTAACATCTAGACTGGTTTCGGTATTGTAGATGACTTCATCATCCCTGGACTTCATCATCCCTGGTTCTAGAAATAGAACATGAACGACCATGAAGTACACGTTCTATGTTGTAGCGTCATCTCTTACGTGTTTGTTCTATTTCCAACTAGTATAGATCAAACTCTAAGGTTAGGTAGTCATCATTATGACAAAGTATTACCGTATTCCTTTAGAAAACTGCTTCATTTACGTTGGTTTTTTCGAAATTAATATCACTTTATTCAGGTATACTTTGTTAATCTTCATTATTACAGAGATAGAGCAATGTTCTCTATTGTTTGAACATAACAACACACTGTGAAACACGAAGGCTTATGGGGAGAGACTTATATAAACTTAAAAATCCGAGATCACCTCTGAGAAATTTGTCTCTCCTAGTTCAGTAGCTCCGTTCAGAATCGAGCTACACCTAGCTAGAACTATGGATGCGCTGAAACTGTTCAACACCGAAATCTTCTCATCAAACCTGCTCTCAAACGTCTGAAAGAGCCTGGTTTCTTCCCTTTCCCTTTTCCGGAGTTCAACATCATCTAGAATGATTCGCAAAACCTTTGGTCCCCTTTTCAACCTTGAAAGCACCGTTTCTCTGTAACTGTGACGTTTGCGTTAACATTCTAACTCGTTAAAGAATGAAAGACTGAAAAGATACATAAATCCTTTAGAGCTGTATTTTATTATTTTCTGAGAATAGCGTTACGTGAATACTACAGAAGGAGTCGCGTATGAAAACGCAGACACACCCGATAAAATATGCAATGCCCCTACAGTCTATCATTAGTTACACAGCAATGACGGAAAACCTTCAGTATACTCAAGTTTTTTAAGATCTTTGGCCCTAGATCACTGGTGATCTCTGTGTATTTTATGTTTGTGTCTCATGTTGTTTTGGTCTATCTACCCTTCTTACCCACTTACCTCTAGTCCTCTACAAGTTTGCTCACCTTCAATATCTTGGACAATATGTGACGCAGAGCGCGTGAAACGGATGAGGAAATTAGAACAAGAAACAGTAAATAGTCTATTTTCTGAGATCGCAGGAAGGCGCATACAGCTCACGACCACCTCATGAGCTACAGTCCTTTCCACTTCTGAGTGGACTTCGCAACGCAACAACACAATTCCCAGTTGTTTCAATATAAATTTCTGTGTTATCCACTATCATATAGAAACACTTATTTGAAAATACGTGCTGCCAAACTTGACTAGAGAACGAACGTAACTATTCTACGGCGAGAATGGCAGATCACTTCACACCTGATCCCATACGCAGAGTTTTTCATGTCTGCGCGAATACGAGAGCTTTTGTCGTTTGAACCATTAATGTACAACATTCACCTGGTACTCAACTTTCTCGCATGAAACGCCAAATTTGTATTCTTTATCTCCACAAGTGATGTTTCATTTCAATACATAAAAGTGTGTTTTGATATACTATTCTTTAACGTTTTATGTTTTTCCAGCCCAAATGTTGATGCGTATATGTTGGTGGGTGATCGCAGCCCTATCCGTCCTTCTCAACCTCATCTTCCTGGCTGTGTTGTGGTGGTGTCCCGCCAAAACCCTCGGATCTTTGCGTCGATTCCTATTCGGCTTCATTCTAATCGATATCATTTATGCCATTGTCTATGCTCTAGTTCTACCGGTAAGCAATTGTAGTTGACTGGATTAACTATAGCTATAGCTATACTGGAAGTATAATGAATAGTCAAGTAAAGTAAGCATTCTAATGATGCATAGTGCGATTAGTTATTGCACGTTTCCGAGTTCTGCTGTGTTTAACATGTTTAACGTGACTGTGCAAATGACCTACAGTATATCAGACAATTTCTCTTGAGTTTCAGAGAAGGCTGTATGTAAAAGTATCCCAATGAAGTGTCCTACTTCTTTTCAAACATTTGCGGGGTTTGCGCGTCCGGTTACCTTCGTAAGCGCGTGGTTTTAGAATCAAAACTTTACAGTTCACTGAATGCACTAAAAATGAACATGGAACTGAAAAAACCCATCAGACCTATCAGCTCGTTTCTGCTGTTTTTAGACAGTTTGCGCTGTATTCTTTTCTTAGAGTGAAAATTCTTCTGTGCTTGCGGATCAAACTACAAAGTGTAACCGATACATTTCCAGACGGCTTCGACGAGCAACGGAAGTGTGGTCATATTCGCAGCCGGGGTAGTGGGAGTGGAGAATTGGGGTCGTTTAGGAATTCTCTGTTTCTGTGGTCTACTTATTATTGTTTCTCTACTCATTCTCAACTGCTTCATCTACAAGTTCATTCACATGTGCAGGTAGGATCTTATCGTAGGATTCAATCGATACACATGTTCTCTTCTGTTCCAGCTATACTGCTTTCACGTTTGAAATCTAAGGACAAATCGGTAGTGCGGGCCATATATGGCCGTATCAAACCATTTTTCACATGCGCTCGCTAAGTGTGAACACTGAATTTTCTCTGCAATGTAGAAGTTTTCGGACAGATTTTCGGACAGAGTGAAAAGTACACCTGAGATGATGAAAAAGAAAAGTACACCTGAGATGATCTGCTCACCAATAATCTTACTTTCTCATAAAACAATCTCACTTTCTTACCAAAAATGTTACTTTCTTACCAAAAATCTTACTTTCTCACGAGACATCTATGTTTTTTTCAGGATGAACCTGATCGCTAAGTACCACTCTCCAAAGTGGGTTTTCCTGCAATTCCTCGGAAGTTTTATTGTGGCTGCTGACTGGATCTACGTATGTGACAATGTGTTCGAGCACAATGACGTATTCGTCACAACTTTTGCCGAAATCGCCAAGAAGGACTTTGGAATAGAAAACATCACCAGAGTTGGGTACATGGGAACAAGCACACAGGTGACGTTTTCAAATTTTCCGCATGTGTATTGATTTTTTGTCATTTAAGTTACAAAAAGAGTCGTAAAAGAAGGCAATCGCCAATCCCATTTTTCTCTCGAAAATTTCACTCGAAACTCGAAACTGAAAACACTTCGATCGAGGAATAATTGAGTTTTATTATGGGGGTGAGGGTTTCACTAATTTGAATTGTTCTTACCGATGGATAATCTACTTCCGGTCATTTTCAGCTGATTTGGAACAATCCGAGACACTTGGCCATGTTCAGTCAGCTGGCAGCTGTCACAATCGCCATTTTCTTCATTATGATCTACTGTTCCCGCAGCATTCTCGCATTTATCAAATCGAAAATGGTCGACTGTGAAAATGCGCACGAATTGCATCTACAAACGCTTCACCTACTTGTTGGACAGGTTAGTATACCGTATGTAAATGTAACTATGAAACGTATTGTGCGTGCAGGTCCCCAGATAGCTCGTAGGTTTCTAAGACAGAGAAAGAGAGAGCTGGGTTCATTCCATTGTAAGATTACTTCTACAATCTTTCAATACTTATACTCTAACTAAACTTAACTAAACTCCATTTGATTGATTCCTTTGCAGTGTGCCCTGCCGATCGCTTCCCTGCTGACCCCCATCCTCCTAATCGTCTGTTTCACCGCCTTCTCCCTCCAGACAAATTACGCGACGTCGTCCCTCATAGGATTCTGTTTCTCCGTCTTCCCCCTCTTCAATCCGATGGTCAAAATGTCCTTCATCAAAGAGTACAAGGTGTTCATTCTGAAAAAGCTGAGACCGAAAACAGCCCCGGTCAGCCACAACCCGGAGTTGGTGCCGAAACATGATGGGAGTAGTGATCGTCATTTCTAATAATTTGGCATATAGTTATCGTTATGCCAATGGAATCTCAGTATTTTCTCGAAGTATTTTATTACAAAAAATGGAATGATTGAAAACGCAGCCAAATTCCTGTTGAGATATCAAAAAGGCTTCAATTTCACGGTTCGAGTTTGTCATTTCGCGTAGTAGACAAACAAATAGCATACATTTTATGTTCGTACCTCAAGATTTCAGTGTGAACAATTGTTCAGAAATATACATGTGATGTGGAAATGAAGAATATATATTGAAGTTACATTTTTACTTTGTTTATTTCACAAAAATCAGTTACAACGACGGGAGAAATTTTTTTTTTTTACATATTCTGGCCAAACCTGTTCTTGCATGATTCTACCTGAATTTCTGAATTCAGTTACTTTCAACGTAAACTTCGAAACAAAACCGGTATGCTATACTCAGTAACTCTGAAGCAAGAGAAACACCCACATGCCAACACATTCAAATACGTTGAGAACTACATAGAGCACTTGTTTATCTGCCACATTATAAAGCTCGGGAAAATTGAAGTATCGCCCCACTAGAGTCCCCCCCCGTAGCACTTCAACCCACCCAAGCTAAAACCTGAAAATCTAGGAGAGGGGGGGGGGGGGTCAAACTTCAACGAGTGGGGGGGCTGAACTTCATACCGGAAATGTTTACTTTCTACCCCCCCCCCCCCCCCCCCCACCCTCAAACGTTTGTATTGCAAGTGATAAATTGAATTATCACCCTCCGGTGGGGGGGGGTCAAACTACAATTCCCCAAACGCAATACAAATTCAGAAAGGTGGGGGGTAAAAAGTCTTGTTCCCTAAAGCTCTCAAAGCAAGCCTATGTTTGTAGTTTGATTGCATTCTTTTCCATCGAAATCATACAAATAGGACTATTCCTATAACATTGCAACTGTGCCTACTGTCTATCAATGCGGAATATCACGTAATGGATCGCAAATAACTAAAAGTTATTTCAGGTATGATACAAAAATAAGTTTCAGTACCGCTGGGGTGCCCAGGCCTGCTGAGAAATTTTTCTTTGGAACAGTGGAATTCCTCGCACGAGTACCATAATGTTGTTGATGGCTGACTGAAAAAAGTCAATAAATTGCAAATTATAGAGTTGAAAAGTGCTCTGTAGTTCATTATATGTTTCTCAAACTACTCATTACTCTTCAATATACTTTTCTTCTATACATGAGATGAAACTTCATGGACGTTTCTCATAAAAAAAGTGACCTACGGTTTCACACAGGATGTGTCTAAACTGTGGTGTAATCCGCATACCGCAGAATTTTCGAAATATGACTTGTAACTGTGTCTGCAGTAACAGACTAGTATTGTAATAATTTAATTTAAGAATTGCATGTATTTTCATAAATTTGATTAATGAATAAAACACACTAGGATCAAACTACAAACACAGCTTGAAGCAACATGAACCGTTTTGCTCGGCCTTACCAGAAGCGACCCCCCACATTGGTAATTCCGAATCAATAATTCACGATTTCATTTTCTAGGCAGATTGAATGTTCATTTTTGCTGTTGAAGTATTTGAGGTGACATTTTCATATAATCTATTTGGCGCGAAGAAATTACGACAAATTAATTTATCCCCTACGAATGGCGAATACATTCACTAGACCCATAAAAAAGTGACTCATGATTTCAGAAGTGCAAGTAATTTGTGATCAAATAGTGGACTAGGGCTATAATCATTACCTTGTATTATTGGCTATTACGGTACATTCATTATCGGAAATTACTGAAAACTCAGTTTTTTTTCAAATGATAATAAAAAATGCATACATAATCAGATCAAACTGACTGGTTCACTTAATATGATAAAGACTGAAACTTAGTTTTTAGGGTTAGCTCTTTTCAAAGCAAGAATATACGTAGAAGGTTGTTCCATATCGCTGTGTTTGTAGTTTGATCCTGCTGTTTCTCGGTCAAAAATGAAAAAAACTAAGTATTGAAATTCATTTACGGAGAAAGACGTGATTGTATGAGTAAACTTATGTTATTCTTATGTACGTATTTAGCACAGCATGTTATACTAAACGTATGTACTCATTAAAGTATGTTGTTCTACTGTATGTATTTACCTTCCAATGATAAAGTACTGTTAGTGGCAGGAGTACTGGATAGTAGTCGAACAGAAATGGCAGCCAATCGCAAATGGTGGAGATGTCGAAGTCGAGCAGGGGTGCCAGACAGCACAGATAGAAGGGCAGATGCACGGTGCCGAACGAGATCAGGGCCTAAGAACAAATACTTGTATTAGGTTATTTTATTTGAACAAAATATAATTGTGTCACTAGGACTTTTGGATGATGGTATGATTAGGTTAATGTGCTCAGTAAGAGATGTACTCAAAACCGTTTCGACCCTGATTCAAGATTCTGGATTCTTTATGGATGATGGAGATGGAAGAGGATTCTTGAATCAGGGTCGAAACGGTTTTGAGTACATCTCTTACTGAGCGAATTAACCTAATCAAATACTTGTAGTTTGTAGTTTTAGTTCATAAAAGTGAACCAAGTTCTGTAACTTGTAGTTTGACTTCCGGCAACTTCTAACATTTCGGACGGAAGATTCCCGAATGGCAGCATATAAACGAAAGTTAGAATGGATATTTTTTTTATTAAAAAAACTAAGGTTTTCTGAAAGCTGTTCGTTCCCACATTCTGCGGAAGAGTCGAGCAACAACTCGTGAAGTTTTATATTGCATACGAAGACGAACATGTAAACAACGACTTGAAAGTTCGTTTGCACCGAATTCTCAATGGAAATGAACTCAGACAATCCCCAGCCAATTGGCCAGCTACTTCCGTATCGGCCCCGACGAGAGTGAGCAGATCAGAGAGACGCAGGTGGATCAGACTATATACGGCCCCAGTGATCTCCATACGCTCTTGCTCTTGTTGTTTGCTAATCGCAGAATATTGGCGCCAATGTTGCTGATATGGCATTAAAAGTATATAGTCTTTATTAATATCACTTAACTGATACTCCTACAGTATTGTTACAAAACTTCCAGTTTTTTTAAAACCACGTAAAATCGAGAATCGTTTTCATTCCATTTTACATTCCCTATTACAAAAAGTGTGCTCGTCATTGGAAGGTTGGATGGTGTACTGTAGGGGTCAGTAGGAGTGATGTCGACTATACCTGAGCGGCGATAGTCTTCAGTGTCTTGCGTTGGAGGACGAGAGTTCGTTTGCTGGTCTTTCCCATGGGAATGACTCGCGACCAGGCGACGGCCGTGTAGACAATGACAACGGCCGCCACCATCAACACCGTCAACACGTAGATGATGGAGCCGTAGATGAACGGGTCCTTCTTGAACGTTCGGATGTTCGAGACGGGGTCCGCGATCTCCTTAAAACTGAGTTGATAAAGTTGAACGGAAAACTTCTAATAAATCAAAAAGTTACATTCTTGCAGTCTTTGGCATGTGAAAGTGATTGAAAAGTTTATCAAGACTTCGGTGGTCCAGCCTGCATAATGTAACAAAAATGAGCAGGCGCAGCAAACAAAAACTTCTACAATCGAAAAATGACATGGAGGTTGTATTGACCATCTGTCCGAGTCTCAGTGACAATGACGAGATTTATAACCCACCTTTAGTGATGCTACCAGAAAAGAGGTATTTCCCAGAGTGTTGATGAAGAAGGCAGTTTTATAGAATCTGTCCACTTCGAGCCGCGTCGGCATCGCCTTGTATCCGAAGTACAAAGCCGAGGTCGTCGAGAAAAACAGGGGAATGGCGATCAGGTAGGCGATCCAACTACTGTCCCACTTGTTTCGCGGTTTCAGACTGGAAGCATAGTTGCCATTTGCCCGATGTCGACACAAAAACTATTCATTCATACGGTACTGTCCGTGTCGGTTTGACGGCGCTATATGTTTTTTTTTTGAATTTCCTGCGTACTGATTATCCCAAAGTGTTCGAAAGTATTTTCGAGAAAACTGAGTTTGACTGACGATTGCATACTGTAGGAGTTTTAGTAGGAATGATGAACAAACAATATAGTCCGTTGTTATATCGAGTCGATGACGTAAATTTCTGGAGGAATGGTAACGAAATAGGTGGTTGGCTCAGAACACAGCCCAAAATACAATATACAGTACTTTTTTCGCCTTACATTCCAACTTTCTGAATGAGATATCGATAGCAGAACTGAATAGTCGGATTGACAGCGGTTATCAGAATCATCATGACGAAGAGAATGAGGAGATAGACGCCGGTGGTGAAGTCTGTGTAGATTCCCGCCTTCACGAACAGAACCGTGTCCTCGTCGTAGAGCACGGCGATTTTCTGAAGTTAAGAGTATTTAAATTGGTATTTTTATAAGTTTTACATGCTAATGGTTCAATCGAACAGAAAGTCCAGAAGAGCAACTTCTCCTCGAGCATACGCTTTCTAGTTCTGGGTTTTTACCCGGAATACGAGTCTCACGAAAGAGCGCGGTGAGCGAGAGACGGAGAGTAGAAGTGAGCTGCTACACTATCTAGGGACCTAACATAACTTCCTCTAAACTCTAAACATTGGTATCAAATCATGAACACACCGGAACAAGCAAATTGATCGATTAAAACTGTTTTCTAAGAGAGTGAAATGATCTGAAAGCCGTAATTGACTCACTGGATTGGCCAAAACGTTGACGAGGGTGTACAACAGGGACACAAAGCCAGTTATGATTATTTGTAGTTTGAACGCCCGCGTGATGATTTTCGAGCCATACACAGCGAAAATCATGAGAATATTGAGAATAACGGCCAGAACGGAGGTGATTGCCATACTCAGCTCTCCGTAGAGATATTTACCAGAACGGGCCATTGCACTGAAAGAATATGGTATCAATCAAATTCATAGTCAATTGTCACGTGTAAACGCGTGAAAAGAATAAAAAGTTATAAATTCTTGAAAAACTGTTATAAGCTGCTGTATAGATGAAAATGTGAGGTGAATTGTGCGCTGCTTTCTCTTCCCGATTTTCGTACGGAAAATTCCGTCAGAAACGGAAAACAACAGTTTTCTGACTTAGTTTCTACAGCGATTTGTTATAAATATGGCCTAAACAGTCGAATAAAAATATAAGAGCAATAGAAACTTTTTAAAAATGAATACTGTTACTCTAGTGAATCAACAATTATCAGTCTCAACTTCAACGTAATGGTAGTTTTTATTAGTACATTAATGTGGTCAGAAATTACTAGTGATTAGGTCCTAGTTCATTCATCTAATTGAACGGTGTTGTTCTTGAAGAATATGTGGTCCAATCGCAACGCTTCAGTCCTTTAAACTGCAATTCATTTTCCAATTGCAGTTTAAAGGACCGTTGACACAGCATGGGTCCACATAATCGTTCTAATTTAACTATGGATCGGGGAATGAGATATGAAAGTTTCAAATTCCTCTTATCATCTTGAACAGTCATACTCCGTTCCATCAATCCTTACTTTCTACAGTAATCTTTCTGTTATTCAACGGCATTAGCTAACCAACAAAAAGACTCTTAGATTTACTGGTTTCTATGCTTGTAGTATACCAGTGTGAAAGACAAAATTACGAAGTTTAACCTATCCACAATACCTACAACCTAAAAAATAAGAAAAATTTACTAGAAAGATTTACAATCTTACTGTAGAGGGTTGTTGTTGCGTGAAACACACTACACTAGCTTCTGAACTGAAAAAAACTCAGTTATAACACATTATAGAGCAACATTTACGTGAAACTGCTGGAATATTGGTAGTATTAAATACGTACTGTAAGAGTTTCAGTGGAAGCGAAAACGAATATATCTTTCATAACAGTCACCGAGTTAGAAAGAGTCGGTTCAAATACCCGTTCCGAACCATAGAAACTCGTGTAATAATGTCGCGATCAAACATATTAAAGTTACCAATCTATTTATTCCTACTGTAGAGACCTTTGAGTTTGATGAATGTCCGTAATTTGATGAGGCATTACCGTAGTGATGTTGATGACTTGCTGCTGATTTATCGTCATTAATCCAGTAGATCAAATATCGGTCTGAGCACTCAAAGTTCGAACTTCGAAACATATATGAGCCCCCTCTTGAAATTTTAACACTTTGCACTCGAAGTAAGCACCCTTCTTCGAGATTTCCACTCTATTTTTTTTCGCGTTTCAGAGCCATTGTTGGGTTTTGGTCGGCTTTTATGTGCGTGTACAAAAAACGACACCTCAATTCCAGCCGTAAAAAGCACAGGGGGCGGGACTTAGAAATGGCGGGAAAAATCAAATTCAAATGTTCTCTAATTTCTAATTTTATGGAATTTCGTATATTTTACGCTCTCACTTGAATAAACACGGGATGATCAAAGAAACGAAAATAATATACTATTACCAATAGTTGGAATAGCTCTTTTCGAATTAAATTAAAAACTATACCGATGCCGTCGACCTCAACTTGATTGTGTTCATAGAAACCGAAATATTTTGGTAGAAAATGCTTAGAAACACGAATTTCTATTTGTTTGATCTCTGTACGGTAGATAATCTCCCTTTAGCAAGTATGACATATGCAAAGTTGTAGTTTGGTCCTTCGCATATAGCATAACTCCTGAATTTCAACGAAGAACAAGTTTCTTTCAATATGTTGTTGACCCACTCGTATAATTCAGGACAGTGGTCAATATATAATTTTTTTATTGGCCAAGCCGAAACGACATGGTTTTTTACCAACAAAAAACCAAACAACAAAATTTCTTAGCATACTTACAACATAACAGATTATAAGTTCTTTGTTGACATTTGAAATGAGGAAAGGTGCATTGCTCCGAACTTTGAACTCTGAACCAATGACCGTGAAACAACTTTTTTTTAATTTGAAGAGACAGAAAATCGTCTCTCGATACGCGCTCAGTGGGCATTGTATAACACTAACATAATCAGCGAATCGGCTAGAATTATATTATGTATTTGTTGTTGCCGTATTTTCAACTGCTGCTGGAAAACAAACTGTGAGTCAGTGTGAATTAGGTGCTAACAGACCAAAAACATTCATTAGAAAAACAAATCTTCACATTTCGCTCAACTATTCTGTGAAGTGCACGAATAAAACTGACAATCCAAAAATTATTATGAGAATGGTAAGAACAAACATTAGAGAAACGAAAAACTTTACACACATCTCAAAGTCCTTGAACCACCTAATCAATATAGCCACAATCACAAACCGACGATTTCAGCTCACATCACAGTTAAGAGGAGCACTATCATCAATGAGCATGAGCGGAGAAGTTCTCAAAATAATCATAGATTAACAGAAGAGAAGCTAAACAAGAAACAGAAGACCAGTTGCAAAGAGAAACATAAAAGAGAAAAAGCATGGTATAAAGGGTCCGGGTGGATATTTTACGAAAAAAAATGAGGGTAGAGACAGAGCATACACAACATTCCACTTTTTTCCTGAGTGAAGAATCTTAGAAGATTATTCACAAAATTACTAATTAACTTTGCCCAGCAAATGATCGGGTTTTGCAATCAATTGAGAGGGCCCGAATACCAAAAACAGCTGACTCGAAGAGACGTGATTTTCATTTTTCAAGATAACATGTCCAATCCAAGACAATAAGAGCTAATAGAGAACTAATCATGCCAACTGCATTTAGCATCCCAAAAAATCTAAGTTAATAATTCTTTCTTTTTCAATCGCAAACCTCTTTTCTCTTATTATCCACATAGGACATGGGTGGGATAGTTAATTGTAGATAAGAAGTTAAAATAAGAATATTCTCGTGAAAAAGTGAAAAGTTGGAGGTACCTCCCTCTAACTCATAACATAACGCTTATTAATGAATATAGTACAAACTATAGCTGAATTTCTTGCGAAGGTGAAATACCCCTTCAACTGTCATATGCATTAAAGGGGGGCTACACTGAATTTTCAAATGAAAGATCGAACTGAGACAATTCGATAGATGCTCTTTTCTTACTAGAATGTCCAATTCAAAGCTCTGTTTTCAAAATTTCACTAATATTTTGCATACTGTCAGGGACGCAGAGGGTGATTTGGAGTGAATGAATATTGATTGCGCGCACTTCTCTGACTCTTGTGCCTTTTCGGCTAACGCCGTTAGCCAAATTCGGCATTCAATGCAGCCCCCCTTTAACGTTAACGTGGTTACGCACGTTCATATTTCTTCCACTAGCATTCAGTTTATTTACCTAGTATTTTCGGAGTATTTCTCATATCGTGTGAGGTTGTGAGATACTTGTTGTATGATCGTGTGAGGTATTTTTTCGTAGTTTCTCGAAAATCGAATTCAATGATGACAGGAGGCAGGATGACCATAGTATTCACAACCCCACACTACAAATCCGTTCTATTTCAAGTAACTTATCCACTTCAACAGAGCTTCTTCTACGTAAAAATACAATACAAAATGATAAATACCAGTGAAAAGTGCTATGTAAATCACTATCCATAATCCATCGCAAATCTTCCATATCCAGGTCGATAGAGGTACCATCACCGATATTGAACCTACAATAATTATAGTATACAGTCATAATGAGGCACGCATTAATTGTTTAGTTCACTTACATTGGTAACTTTTAGTTGAATGTCGCTGATTTGTTGAATGTAGTCGGCAATATTGTATATTCTATAACTATACTAAAACCAAGGAGTATCTTAATCAAAATTGCTCTCAAACCCAACAAGATGTTTCTGCCTTCAGAATTGAAACAGCGTTTTCAATCAAATTGCTTGGGACTTCATATGTTGAGTTGAAAAAAAACAGGTTTGCAATAATAATCCGTCACACCAGTAAGAGGGAAGTGTGACTGTTTTTCTAATCATAACCTCTTCCCGACATAAATATGTTAAAACGCAAGTTTTTGCATCGGAAACCGACAGAATCCTCCTATAGGCAGGAGTGAACCTGTAGATGTAGTTCTGAATGACGGGTATATTGCAAATCAAACTACGGAGTACGTTCAGTCAGCTGTGACTTAGCTGTGTACAAACTGTGACTGAAATACAAAAAAAACGTATATTCATTGAACTACTCAGAAGTTTACAATTTTACTTACATAAATATTTATCCGGTTATTAGCGAAAACGGAGTCATAAAAGAACAAATGTCCCCTTTCTCGAACATTGATGGCTATCCGGCCAACTTTAATGGAGAATGCCCTCAGTAGGGTTCATTATTAAAATTGCTAATTGCTTATGGAAGTTCTCAATCAAGTTCTACCACGAGTATATCTCCTGAACGAATACTGCGCAGTCCCAAGTCCCAATCAGTTTATCCTCACGAATTTCCTGGGTGAGTCAATATTCAACCAATAATTGAAATTCAATAAAGTGAGTGAGAGCCAAAACCGACAGCCAGATCCCTATCTGTGATGCAGAAAAAAATAGGGTGCCGCTTACTTCAATAAACACGCAATAGTGAGTTGGGAGTATTTTTCCGAACCAACAGAAGCTATAAAAGGGGCTGTGCTGGTTGGACGGCCCAAAATTGACCCCACTTCATACGTGGAGGAGTTGGTTTTTCAATTTTCAATTTTCATTATTCAATATTAGGGTTCGGATATTTTTTTTCCAATTTTGAAACGTCGAGTCACCAGTCGTTTGAGGATTATTAAAAATTCAGGAATAACACACCCCGAGGTTCACCCGGGAAGGATCAAGGATTTCTCTAGTCCCTCCGCAAGTTTTGTTTTAGTAAGATAGAATATAGAAAGAGTTATACGGAGAGTTTATTCTTTCATGGAAAGAAGAATCATATGAAAAATAGAAGTTAAATTTTGCTATTATTAACCTATGTCAAACGTTGCGACCATTGAAAGTAGGACGAATACGTGGTCCAAAACGTAGACCAATCCCGATGAATCGAGATTGGTCCTTCTTTGAACTAGTTTCTAACGGTTTATCAAACTAAACGTAAACTTCAAGATTGCCAACTCGATGCTACAGAAAACAAAATTGATCAAGAATTAGAAAGGGGCAATAATCGGAATCGGCCCTAGTCGGAACTGTTTCTCACACTGTCAATAACTACAACTCTTCCCTAAATGTCTGAACCAGATACCATGCAAATTTGTTGTGAACAAAATTTTGATGAAAATCAGGAGTTTCATGTGGATTACTAAATGGAAAACTGGTCGAAAACTGACATTTTCAACAGTAAAGTTCGACAATTATTGAACTTGGGGTAGATTAAAATCCTGATTTTGAAGAAATTTGGGTGAACCAATGAACGATCCAACAAAGTCGCCCTACGTTTGGTCTGAACCCCTAATTTCCCCTTACTTTGGCTAATTAATAATTACTAATCTTCTCAACCAACCTACAGCTGGGCCAACCCCGGTAGATAGTCGATCGGACTGCTTTCGTCTTCGGAAATCGTCTGAAACAACACACGAATAAATTGAAATCATAGTTGATTGACCTAATTGTGCTGTTCATACAGCATGCACCTGCTGTGAAGGAATTCTCGAAAGAAATTAATGTTTGTGAAGTTTGTTTAAGTTTTCTACAGTCTACAGATTGTAATCCTCATTTCAATACTCTATCTAAAGAGAAAGGATTGAGACGGTCTCAGTACGATACACTCACAATATTGAAGTATAACCAGAACACGGACTAGATGAATCTGAAAAAATTTGTTCAACTCCAACTGCAAGTAGCTTATTGTTTTTTCATTGTGGAATTGTTTCAGTATCAGTAGGCAGATCGGATATTTCAGCTGAAGCTGTTCAACACAGCTCTAAAAGTTAGATAATCATGATCAACAGACCCTTTGAAATAAGAAAAAAGAGCGATGGAGAATGGAGAACAAGCACTTGAGGGGGAAAATGTACAATCGCCCCCCACCGAAGAATCACCCCCCTCGTGGTACTATTACCCCCCACCTAAGTGAAATCCCAGAAAAGTCGCGCGAAGGTGGGGGGTAATTGGTAAATGGGTGGGGGACATTTGTACATCTTCGACAATGAACAATCACCCCACACAATACAAAATGGGGGGTGATAGTACATACCCGGAACTGATGAACAATCACCCCCCACTCAACCCAAGCCTGCAGTAAATAAGTATGGTGTATAATCGTCCCCCCCCCCCCCAAAGGTGGGGGGGCGATTGTAGTACAGGCCCTTTTCAACCAATTTTCGACCAGGGTGGGGAACAAATGTAACCTACTCCCCTTTATCCTTTGAGCCAGGGCCGCAAACAGTTACTGTCAAAAACATAGACAGAGAGTTCATGTCCATACAAAATAGTCGGTAACACGGTAACTCGTTGGAAAATGAGTGAAGTTATCTGATTCAAGAGAACCACCCGATGAGAATGGCCCGATCGATCCCATAAGAATCGACATGCGTTCGTCGAAATTAATTTGCCTGCTTAATAATCTCGAGCGGGCAACCCTATCATTGAAATACCCCACATAATGGCGCTGACCCACACCCATTTTACTCTTGTTTTGATTGTTTCGAATACAATCGTGTTGAATTCATAAAACAGAGCCGGTTTGCAACACGATAATCAAAGGATTGTCAAGTGTCATGCCCGTTTCTGAGTCAAAACGCACTTTTATATTTTAGCTTTTCCACTGACTTGTATTAATCTGGCACGGTAAAATGGATAATTCGTTACCGAGTAGAGAGCACAGTAAATACAAAAGAGATCAAATACGAAAAAACACACCTATGCCCTTTCCGCTGATAAGCTGCCTTTGATGAGCAATCAACTATCACACCGTTGGCCGTTGGAACCACAATCAGAAACCCATCTGCAAACCAGAAATATAAAAAAATGATATTGAAACAAAAAGTGTATATAGATAACAAATGCATTGGTGGTAAAAAGGCCAGCAAGGTCCTTGAACAGAAAACAGAAAGTCTCGCAAAATCAAATGTAGGGTGCCTCTGTTCTATGATTAACCCCCTTTTCCCCACAATTCTCATAAAAATGAACTATTGAAACTCGTCTTAGTAAGAAGAATGCAAAAACTGAGGTTGGAATTAATTTAATTTCGCACGTGAAATGTTTTCCAAATAGCCACTACAATTCAAGAAAACGGACTTTCGCTAACATCGCGGGAAATTGACAATTGCAGAAAAAACGCAGCAAACCCCAAAATGTAGAATAGAGAAGGTGGTCGAATACCAACAGGGAAGTATAGTTCACAGAATATTTCAATGTTACTACTGGAATAATTTTTGTAGGATAGGACATTGAACCCTTAATCACTATGACCAGTAATGTCCGCTAATCGTGAACGCAAAGTACTGCACCGAAACTTTAGGGAAAATATCAATTTTGAGCACATCTAGCACAAATTGGAATAACTAAAGTTGAAATGGAAATAGAAATAGAATTCTAAAAAATGGAAATAAAAAACCCACATATATATGATATGACGCGCAATTCGCCAAACGTGATCGCCTCAACACGACTGTAAACAGAACGTAATGACTACCGGTACGTTGGAAATAACGCGCACGAACTCTCCTACAGTTTAGTTGTACAACTTGAGATTAACTTCAAAAAACGTTCATTCTGTGAATACACAGAATTGAACTGTTGCCACATTACACTCAGCTCTAACATAGAAATGTAGTAGAATCCATCTCCGAAATGAGCGTTTCACATAGAAACCATTAAATAGTTCAAGTATTCATAGATCGAGTAGTAACTAGCTCAAGATACGCTTGTCGAGACGAAAAACCAAACAACTCAAACTAACATCAACATTTACCTTGTAATCTACTTCAAGTATTCATAGACTGCTTGGACTGTTTGAGCGAGTTGCTGCTCGAACTAACCCAAGATAGAGTGTTTCAGACAGAATTACCAATACAAGTCCAATTATCCGACATTTTCGGTAGTATGATCGCAATATGGTTAGGTGCCAACTGTCCCCACTACAACCTGAGTTGTTAGTTAGTTGATGCTAAAATCTACCCAAAGAGGACTATTTCAGACAGAAATACCCTTCAAGGCCCACTGTACGTAGGTTCTCTCTAGTTTGCCCTCAATATGGTATAATACAACTGTTTAAACTATAGATTGAGATGTGTCAGTGAGTGTTTTGACTGTTTGAGCGAGTTGCTGCTCGAACTAACCCAAGATAGAGTGTTTCAGACAGAATTGGCAATACAAGTCCAATTATCCGAAATTTTCGGTAGTATGATCGCAATATGATTAAGTGCCAACTGTCCCCACTACAACCTGAGTTGTTAGTTAGTTGATGCTAAAATCTACCCAAAGAGGACTATTTCAGACAGAAATACCCTTCAAGGCCCACTGTACGTTGGTTTTTCCTAGTTTGCCCTCAATATGGGTATAATCCAACTGTTCTCGCTTGAGATTGAGTTCTCTTAGTTATTTGATGCTGAAATCTACCCAAAGAGGACTGTTTCCGATAGAAATACCCCTCAAGTCGCACTATCCTCTATATTTTCATAATTGGTCTAAACCTGCTTAAATCTTAAATTTGAGCTGTTCCCACTATAGTTTGAGCTGTATCAGAGTGTTTCTGTCCAAAACAACCCATGAGAGACTATTCTAGACAGAATCAATGGACGAGTTACACTATCCTACGTATTTTCATGGTTTGGTCTCAACCTGCTTAGATTTGAGCTGTTCCCGCTTTAGTTAGAGCTGTCTCAGTGAGTTTGTACCCAAAAACAACCCAGGAGAAACGATTATGTACAGAATTAGTGAACAAGTTGAACTACCCTTAAGATTTTCATAGTTTGGTCTCAACCTGCTTAGATTTGAGCTGTTACCGCCATAGTTTGAGTTGTCTCATGAGTTTCTGCCCAAAAACAACCCAGGAGAAACGATTCTGGACAGAATTAGTGAACAAGTTGAACTACCCTTAAGATTTTCATAGTTTGGTCTCAACCTGCTTAGATTTGAGCTGTTACCGCCATAGTTTGAGTTGTCTCATGAGTTTCTGCCCAAAAACAACCCAGGAGAAACGATTCTGGACAGAATTAGTGAACAAGTTGAACTACCCCTAAGATGTTCATAGTTTGGTCTCAACCTGCTCAGATTTGAGCTGTTCCCGCCATAGTTTGAGTTGTCTCATGAGTTTCTGCCCAAAAACAACCCAGAAGAAACGATTCTGGACAGAATTAGTGAACAAGTTGAACTACCCCTAAGATTTTCATAGTTTGGTCTCAACCTGCCCAGATTTGAGCTGTTCCCGCCATAGTTTGAGTTGTCTCATGAGTTTCTGCCCAAAAACAACCCAGGAGAAACTATTCTGGACAGAATTAGTGAACAAGTTGAACTACCCCTCGTATTTTCATAGTTTGGTCTCAACCTGCTTAGATTTGAGCTTTTCCCGCCATAGTTTGAGTTGTCTCATGAGTTTCTGCCCAAAAACAACCCAGGAGAAACGATTATGGACAGAATTAGTGAACAAGTTGAACTACCCCTAATATTTTCATAGTTTGGTCCCAACCTGCTCAGATTTGAGCTGTTCCCGCCATAGTTTGAGTTGTCTCATGAGTTTCTGCCCAAAAACAACCCAGGAGAAACGATTCTGGACAGAATTAGTGAACAAGTTGAACTACCCCTAAGATGTTCATAGTTTGGTCTCAACCTGCTCAGATTTGAGCTGTTCCCGCCATAGTTTGAGTTGTCTCATGAGTTTCTGCCCAAAAACAACCCAGGAGAAACGATTATGGACAGAATTAGTGAACAAGTTGAACTACCCCTAATATTTTCATAGTTTGGTCCCAACCTGCTCAGATTTGAGCTGTTCCCGCCATAGTTTGAGTTGTCTCATGAGTTTCTGCCCAAAAACAACCCAGGAGAAACGATTATGGACAGAATTAGTGAACAAGTTGAACTACCCCTAAGATTTTCATAGTTTGGTCTCAACCTGCTCAGATTTGAGCTGTTCCCGCCATAGTTTGAGTTGTCTCATGAGTTTCTGCCCAAAAACAACCCAGGAGAAACTATTCTGGACAGAATTAGTGAACAAGTTGAACTACCCCTCGTATTTTCATAGTTTGGTCTCAACCTGCTCAGATTTGAGCTGTTCCCGCCATAGTTTGAGTTGTCTCATGAGTTTCTGCCCAAAAACAACCCAGGAGAAACGATTATGGACAGAATTAGTGAACAAGTTGAACTACCCCTAAGATGTTCATAGTTTGGTCTCAACCTGCTCAGATTTGAGCTGTTCCCGCCATAGTTTGAGTTGTCTCATGAGTTACTGCCCAAAAACAACCCAGGAGAAACGATTATGGACAGAATTAGTGAACAAGTTGAACTACCCCTAATATTTTCATAGTTTGGTCCCAACCTGCTCAGATTTGAGCTGTTCCCGCCATAGTTTGAGTTGTCTCATGAGTTTCTGCCCAAAAACAACCCAGGAGAAACGATTATGGACAGAATTAGTGAACAAGTTGAACTACCCCTAAGATGTTCATAGTTTGGTCTCAACCTGCTCAGATTTGAGCTGTTCCCGCCATAGTTTGAGTTGTCTCATGAGTTACTGCCCAAAAACAACCCAGGAGAAACGATTATGTACAGAATTAGTGAACAAGTTGAACTACCCCTAATATTTTCATAGTTTGGTCCCAACCTGCTCAGATTTGAGCTGTTCCCGCCATAGTTTGAGTTGTCTCATGAGTTTCTGCCCAAAAACAACCCAGGAGAAACGATTCTGGACAGAATTAGTGAACAAGTTGAACTACCCCTAAGATGTTCATAGTTTGGTCTCAACCTGCTCAGATTTGAGCTGTTCCCGCCATAGTTTGAGTTGTCTCATGAGTTTCTGCCCAAAAACAACCCAGGAGAAACGATTATGGACAGAATTAGTGAACAAGTTGAACTACCCCTAATATTTTCATAGTTTGGTCCCAACCTGCTCAGATTTGAGCTGTTCCCGCCATAGTTTGAGTTGTCTCATGAGTTTCTGCCCAAAAACAACCCAGGAGAAACGATTATGGACAGAATTAGTGAACAAGTTGAACTACCCCTAATATTTTCATAGTTTGGTCCCAACCTGCTCAGATTTGAGCTGTTCCCGCCATAGTTTGAGTTGTCTCATGAGTTTCTGCCCAAAAACAACCCAGGAGAAACGATTATGGACAGAATTAGTGAACAAGTTGAACTACCCCTAAGATTTTCATAGTTTGGTCTCAACCTGCTCAGATTTGAGCTGTTCCCGCCATAGTTTGAGTTGTCTCATGAGTTTCTGCCCAAAAACAACCCAGGAGAAACTATTCTGGACAGAATTAGTGAACAAGTTGAACTACCCCTCGTATTTTCATAGTTTGGTCTCAACCTGCTCAGATTTGAGCTGTTCCCGCCATAGTTTGAGTTGTCTCATGAGTTTCTGCCCAAAAACAACCCAGGAGAAACGATTATGGACAGAATTAGTGAACAAGTTGAACTACCCCTAATATTTTCATAGTTTGGTCCCAACCTGCTCAGATTTGAGCTGTTCCCGCCATAGTTTGAGTTGTCTCATGAGTTTCTGCCCAAAAACAACCCAGGAGAAACGATTCTGGACAGAATTAGTGAACAAGTTGAACTACCCCTAAGATGTTCATAGTTTGGTCTCAACCTGCTCAGATTTGAGCTGTTCCCGCCATAGTTTGAGTTGTCTCATGAGTTTCTGCCCAAAAACAACCCAGGAGAAACGATTATGGACAGAATTAGTGAACAAGTTGAACTACCCCTAATATTTTCATAGTTTGGTCCCAACCTGCTCAGATTTGAGCTGTTCCCGCCATAGTTTGAGTTGTCTCATGAGTTTCTGCCCAAAAACAACCCAGGAGAAACGATTATGGACAGAATTAGTGAACAAGTTGAACTACCCCTAAGATGTTCATAGTTTGGTCTCAACCTGCTCAGATTTGAGCTGTTCCCGCCATAGTTTGAGTTGTCTCATGAGTTACTGCCCAAAAACAACCCAGGAGAAACGATTATGGACAGAATTAGTGAACAAGTTGAACTACCCCTAATATTTTCATAGTTTGGTCCCAACCTGCTCAGATTTGAGCTGTTCCCGCCATAGTTTGAGTTGTCTCATGAGTTTCTGCCCAAAAACAACCCAGGAGAAACGATTATGGACAGAATTAGTGAACAAGTTGAACTACCCCTAAGATGTTCATAGTTTGGTCTCAACCTGCTCAGATTTGAGCTGTTCCCGCCATAGTTTGAGTTGTCTCATGAGTTTCTGCCCAAAAACAACCCAGGAGAAACGATTATGGACAGAATTAGTGAACAAGTTGAACTACCCCTAAGATTTTCATAGTTTGGTCTCAACCTGCTCAGATTTGAGCTGTTCCCGCCATAGTTTGAGTTGTCTCATGAGTTTCTGCCTAAAAACAACCCAGGAGAAACGATTATGTACAGAATTAGTGAACAAGTTGAACTACCCCTAATATTTTCATAGTTTGGTCCCAACCTGCTCAGATTTGAGCTGTTCCCGCCATAGTTTGAGTTGTCTCATGAGTTTCTGCCCAAAAACAACCCAGGAGAAACGATTATGGACAGAATTAGTGAACAAGTTGAACTACCCCTAAGATTTTCATAGTTTGGTCTCAACCTGCTCAGATTTGAGCTGTTCCCGCCATAGTTTGAGTTGTCTCATGAGTTTCTGCCTAAAACAACTCAAAAGAGAGCTCAGCACACCTAGAACAAGCAATGGTAATCGTGATCATGGTTCAAACTACTCAACTATTGATACTAGGCAATGAAATGTATACAGTGATTCTCGTTTGACTAATAAAAATATCATTTTTTTATTTTTCTCAGAAGAAGAAAATATAAATTATTAGGTTCAAGTTAAAACACGATTTCCAATTCAGTATTCCATCAATAAATCCACTTTTGAACAACAAATATCGAGTTTTCATCGAAAATGAGCAAATCAGCCAGAAATATTTGAATTGGTTTTTTCCCGCCATTTCTAAGCCCCGCCCCCTGTGCTTTTTCCGCGCGAAATCAGGCTGTCGTTTTTTGTACACGCATACTTTTAGTCTTTTAGTTATTTTCTACATTCATCTTTGAGAAAACTGATTCAATCCATACATTATTCTATCATAGCTATCAACATAGGAACTCGTCAAAAGGCTGAGGAACAAAGGCTGAAATTCCTGAAAATATTTTTATTGAAGCGGAAGAATTGTTCCATTCAAACCTACCAATTTTCAAATGGAAGGGTGTAAGCGATAAAGCATTCGACTGAAAAAAACCAATTCCTTGTCTAAACGGTTTTTAGGTACAGTCACTCTTAAAGAAGGACGATTATGTGGTCCGATACCACACTTCAGTCCTTTAAACTATAATACGTTCTTCAATTGCAGTTTAAAGGATAGGACCGTTGGCACGGGATTGGTCCACATAATCGTCCTGCTTTAATAGCGTTGAAAGTTTCTTGGTTTACTTGAATGTCGTCAAATACAACCATGAAGTAGCTAAACAAGTTCGGTTCTCACACAAACCCCCCTCTAACACATGATCACGTTGGCAAGGTAAGAACACTCCTTAAGAATCTCATTAGGGAGTCACCAAATCCTTGTTGTAGTCTGATCTCGATAAACGCCTCAATTTACGATTGGAAATAGTAGGATCAAACTACAAACACAGCGGGATAGACCAACATACTGTATCAACTTGCTTCAGAAAGAGCGTATTAAGATATATTTTGTGTTTCAATGTGATAAACCCTATTCAGTCCTTCTACTGATTAGATCAATTGATTCTTCTTCCCCTTTCTAACTTCCCCTTTCTTGACGTTTTTTTAAATGGCGAACTTATTCGGATTTAATTGAATGATGTTCACTAACGACATAAGTTAGTGTAACCCGGAAGAAATCGAACTAGACTCTGAAAAGCCACGAGACTTCGATCTATAGTATAATGAATGTTTCTTCGAACAATTGCTAGCAAGAAAAATTTATCGAACACACACACCACCGTTGTATATCAACAATGTATGTACACAACAAAACATTCCTATATCCTTATACTTACTTAACTACTACAATAGACAATGAATGCGCTGAGATGATTGTAGAATCATACCAATCTGAGAATACAAACAAAATGACTCTATATAAAAACACGTCTAAAATCATGCTTCTTACACTAGAAACTGAATCCTACAATGCTAGTACATAGTTTGACTAGTTATACAGAATGGGCTCAAAAATGGCTGCGAATAAAAGTAATGTCTAAATCAGGTCAACAACGCATACAAAGAAAACGCTTCTCATCCGTTAAGACGATGTTTGCCTAAAACTAATGAAATTTGGCGCTGTTAATAGTACATACCTTCGAAATTTGGCATAAAAACAGGCGGGACGTTTTGGCAAATCAAAAGTTTACTGTATTAGATATAGAACGAGTAGCAAGTAAGAGCTGCAGGTGAATGAATGACCGACGCTCGGCTACACATGACAAATAAGCTCCGGGCTGATACAAAACGCACCCAAATAAACTCACGGACACAAAACTACTAGTAAAAATACAGGTTGGTTCTCCATTTATCAACTTTTCCCATGGAAACTAGTCTAAATGCGCCGAGAAGTCAATGTTAGTGAGTCGATATTTATAAAAACAAAAAAGACAACGGTGCATAAACATTGCGACAAACAAATATTACTAGGGACAATGAGACGCATTAGACAGAACAGGGATGACCCCAGTAATATTAGGCTCATTTTCTTACAAAATTGGCAAATGCTGCCATTATTCAACCTTTCCCTCTTCAAAAAAGGCATTATACAATATCTGGTCATCCCTACCTGCTAAGAATAAGTAGACATCTCAAAACAGAGCACAAAGTCTCCAAAAGTGGCATAATTGTCAGACAAAAAGAGAAAAATGTAGCGGGGGACGGAGAGACTGAGGATGAGCGACTAATGCTGCGAGTGCTAGTCTGACACAAGATGGTCCCCAGATAGAATAGAGAGAGGAACGACAGCATTGAGCAGCGAAATCACAATAGACACCGGCTTTTCGTCTGAAAGAAGTTTCCGTTCTTTTTGTATTCACACTTTTCAACTAGCTTACGATTTAGATTCAACAAACAATCTATAGTCTAAAATTAGTACAAGTACAGTAACTATGACAGCTGCAAGAGCATGTAAATTTCTAATTTCACAACGTTTCTGAGAACTTCAACATATTCAAATATAGGTTTCAAATCCAGAATGTAAGAGTGCACGTTTTAATGACCACAACTATATAATACCTTAGGCGGAGAACTCAGTGGGTGGCAGCTCATTGTCATCGGCCGCGTGCGTGTCCGCGGCGGAGGTTCCGTTGACGGCGTTGGGGTTCGGGGATGACTGGGGGGTGTGGAACGACTCGGCCGAAGACCTGTCCACCAGACAGCCGTCGCCCCCTGAGGCAGCCTCAGTGTCCAGATCCAACGATTTCTGGAAATGGACCATAAAATAAATATCTATTATGCCAAATCCCACTCAGAGCTATTGGGGCCAATTTTCTGCGATTAGCAAACTTCAAAAGCAAGAGAGCATGGGGATCATAGAGGCTGCAGACATCTGCGCCTTTATGACCTGCACATTCTCTCATCGAAGGCGCTACAAAAGTATCTTGCTAATTGGCAGTGAATTGTCTGAGCATATGGTACCGCTCATTCATCGATAAAAATCAGAATTACATTTGACAAAGCAGTTGTAAATAATCCAGATGCCAAATGTGTGGTTTCCAAGTTTATTCCTTATACCAATTACCAATAGAACTCAGGGGCACCATTGGTCCAGGCAAAACAGCTACCCAACTTTATTCAACGGCTTCGTACAAATACAAACATGAATCAACTTCCGGAACTCAGCAAGTTCTGTAAAATAAATCCTTACCGGCAATCGGGTAGTAATTCCGGTTGAGCAGGGTCGCGCACACTTGGCGGCTAACACCTCGGTGGTCTCTCCCTGGAGGAATCCCACCAGTACCACCTGAAATGCATCTAAATAATATTAAAGCAGAAGAGCCAGAAAATGAGATATAGACACTTATAGCTGAAATCTCAACTAGATTGATGTGGTTATGACTTGTGACTAGAAGACACAACCTGGTGGCCAGATCAGTATATCTAACTCCCATATTCATGATCCTTTTTATTCCGTTAAAAGATAGATTGAAACTAACCGTCATATTATCACAACCCAATCCTCCCATCTGGCAATCGGGCGCTAAACAACGCGTTAACAGCTCCTCGCAAATCTGAAAAAAAAACTAAACTTATTGAATAATTGAAAAGTAAACTCCCATATTACATTACATTTCTTGCGCAAATGCGTGTTTAGAGCAAACTACACGCCATAATATCATTTAAATTCAACAAAGGATGTTTTCTGAATTCTCGAAAATTATCCACCCCCGTTGAGGGTTGAGCACAGCTAAGCTATCGTGAAAAACAAATGGAAAAAGAAAAATAGGGAAAAACAACAGAAACAGCCATACCGTTTGTGGGTCTCGTTTCTCGGCCAATCTTTCTCGGATAAAATCGATAACCTCCTGATTACTCATGACATCCCAAATACCGTCACATGCGAGCACCATGAACTCGTGGTCGGGCGTCAACTCGTCCGAAATGATTTCCGGGAAAGCTGAAAACAATCTAGGTAATCCAAAATACTTGAAGATCAATAACTCTAACAATACAAGTGATTGGTTCATTACGAATTCGAAATGAAATTTGTCATGGTGTAGTTAAGAGTTACTATTTGAAGAAAAACCAACGATACACTGGAAAAGCATAACTGTGAATAGAAACTAGTCGTTAGATTTAAATACCCTATCTTATATTTCACAGTTCTGGGGCGACAAAGGCCGAACCGCCGAACTTTAGTTACTCAGGAAGAATAAATAACCAACCGGTGACAATCTGTTCCTCTGCCGATTTCTCGTTATTCCGCTTGAAGACAAAGTCTCCGAGGGCGCGAGAGAGGGCCAGATTCCCGTTGACTCGATTGAACTCCACCCAACCACCGGCACCGATTATACGTTTCGCCTGGAATGGAAGGGTATCAAGATAAAAAAGTAGTTTCATAGTACCTAGTTCGCCAGAATTATAGATAGGTTCATTTTCATATTCGAAGGAAGGATTAGTGGTTTGCCGTTTGCCCTGTTACCAAGATAGAAACAGCAAATCGACGCAATACAAATAAAACTTGCACTATACAACTATCCAGTGTTCCGTAGTGACTTTCCCTCCTTGAAATCCGATCTGCTCAACTCAACTAGCGAGTTACTAGTTACATATAGCAGATGTATAATTTTGATGGGTGCAATGACATGACACATGTAACTAGCTTTGTGTGTAAGTGAAAACCTGATTAAGTAAAGACACTGTGTCTTTTTCATGTTTATTGCTAAAGCATCGAAAATCAAGATATGTCTAGAAACTTTTTTTCATTATCAATTACTCTCGCAAAAAAAGCTACAAAAGTCCTACATACTTTTCACTTCTGAGACTCAATGTGAATGAAAAACTTCGTTACCTCTAGTTCGTTGGCGGGCTTATGATCGTAGGACAGCGGTCGAGCCTCGCCATTTACAGAGAGAATTGCACGCGAGTCACCAACGTTGGCTGAAAACGGTCGAACTTTAGATCACCCTATAGATATTAATCAAAAACCAACAATTTTTATGGTTGACATAGAGTACTACAGGAAAAGAAAGCCATCTTCTACACAGATCTCACTTCAGAAACGAAGCCCTTTCTTCTTAATTTCCAGAATTCTGAGTCTGACATTTCAAAAAGATGAGAAACGCTGATATGTGATCGTAAGTGTATTATATTCTTGTTATTTCGAATCATTCTATCCTATCATGGCTTTGTGAAAGTATCTAAAGAAGTTAAAAACCAACCGCAAACAATATGACCATTCTTTATCAATACAACCACAGCGGTCGTTCCTGATACGTCGTCCTTCATTTCGTCATCCTGAAGCAGGAATTTGTTTCATCTTTCATCCAAGAAGTTAATTTTTTTTCGGGAAACAATCAGTTTCGAATCAACTAGATCTGGACGACATACTCCGTATTGGGAAGAAAAGATTGAAAAACCGTAAAGTAATTTCCTTCATTTAGTGATCTCATACTCTTATCAGAACTCTTTCAATAGCAAATACACTGAAGTTTGTAGGAGAAACTGTGAACGAACCTCTCGCATCTTTTCATCAATACCGAGGAATCCCTTTTCGAGCGCAGCTTTCAAGTTGCCTTCCGCTAAAATGACAATGGTTCAAGAAAATCAAACGGCTAAATTCATCACTAAATATTTAAATATCGTATTCGTATCAGTTTTTAAATTTGAATACATATTGTGTTAAGTTTTAGCTATTTCATGCTGCATAAAAATTAGAAAAAGTGTACTCATCTGAATTTCCATATGTTGAATATATGAAAAAGTGTACTCAGTACTTGCAAACAGCAGTCCATTCGATCAATATTCAAGTTTCTGGTTAAATTTGAGCAAGATCTACAACCAGACCTCGCTACTGATAGTGAAAACTAACAACGGAACTTACGGAACAACAATTTCTGAAACTACTCACCGTATTCTTTCTGCTTCAGAATGAGCTTATGCAAATTGATACCAGCGTATTGCGACACCTGTAAAAAAACGAATTATAACAAGAACCAAATCATCACCGACAATTTCAGACACAACAAACTTTAGTTAAAACCCAATTTTTAAGCTTTTTGTTCGCGAGTGGGCGACGATCCAGCTAAAACCGATTCAGCTTGCGAGGTAATTAGGGGACTTTTCAGCTAATACGTTTTAAGCTCGGACTTTTCGGCGAACTCTCATTCAGCTTGGACCATTGAGCCAGTGCCGTTTTAGGCTTGGACTATTCAGCTAAAACTTATTTAGCTTGGACTTTTCAGCTATTACCGTTTTAAGCTTGGACTTTTCAGCTAAAACTTATTTAGCTTGGACTTTTCAGCTAAAACTTATTCAGCTAAAACTGATTCAGCTAAAACTTATTCAGCTAAAACTTATTCAGCTAAACCTTATTCAGCTAAAACTAATTCAGCTTGGACTTTTCAGCTAAAAGTTATTCAGCTTGGACTTTTCAGCTAAAACTTATTTAGCTTGGACTTTTCAGCTAAAACTGATTCAGCTTGGACTTTTTAGCTAAAACTTATTTAGCTTGGACTTTTCAGGGTTGTAAAGCTCTTTTGGAATTGACATCAAATTTTCAACATTGATATTTTCAGAATTTTCACAACTCACATGTGAATTGTTGCAACTTGAACTTGAACAACTTTTTGGCATTTCGATACACTTTTGTTGGCATTTCGATATATAAAGGTTTTGTATAGTCATATCGTATAGAAATAGTCACAACCGTTTCATATAAAACCGTTCACAGAAAATTAATGACGTGACCAATGAAGAAGATGGTGAGGGATTCGGATTCTCTTCCAACTCTAGCTATAACATGACAACAACGTGCAAGAAAACACAACAAAATAGTAAAAACAACAAGAATGAGGAAAACATATTCACAGATATCAATCTCAATCACAAACTAACCTAAAACAAAATGATGAACAAGAACGCTTTCATGTGAGTTGTGAAAATTCTGAAAATATCAATGTTTGCCTTTTGATGTAAATTCCAAAAGAGCTTTCCAACCCTGAAAAGTCCAAGCTGAATAAGTTTTAGCTGAAAAGTCCAAGCTGAATAAGTTTTAGCTGAAAAGTCCAAGCTGAATAAGTTTTAGCTGAATCAGTTTTAGCTGAAAAGTCCAAGCTGAATAAGTTTTAGCTGAAAAGTCCAAGCTGAATAAGTTTTAGCTGAATCAGTTTTAGCTGAATAAGTTTCAGCTGAAAAGTCCAAGCTGAATAAGTTTTAGCTGAAAAGTCCAAGCTAAATAAGTTTTAGCTGAAAAGTCCAAGCTAAATAAGTTTTAGCTGAAAAGTCCAAGCTAAATAAGTTTTAGCTGAAAAGTCCAAGCTTAAAACGGTACTAGCTGAAAAGTCCAAGCTTAATCGTTTTTAGCCGAAAAGTCCAAGCTTAAAACGGTACTAGCGCAATGGTCCGAGCTTAAAACGTATTAGCTGAAAAGTCCCCTAATTACCTCGCAAGCTGAATCGGTTTTAGCTGGATCGTCGCCCACTCTGTTCGCGAGAGGATCAATGGTCAAACAACATGTTTATACACTTTTCCTCTTCCCCAAACACACACATGGCATGCGCTATCTGATACATAAATGCCGATCTCTACCACCATAGAGTAGGAGAAAAGAGCTCGAATTCGAAGTCTCAAGAATATATGAAGTTGAATGAATGATAAAACAAGACTGAAACTATAATGGAATAAAACTGGCTGACTAAAATGAATGGAGAATTACCTTTGGGCCGCCATGACCATCATAAACAGCATAGAATGCGCACTCGGCGTCATCGGGTAGAGAGAGCAGGTGAGTGTGCGCATCCTCCATGTCTGCAACCCCAATTTATTTACATTTAAACAAACCACAAACAATATTTTATTCCATATTTATACTGCTACCTTCTATGAATGAATAGCCAGAGAACTTCGAAAAACGGCCACACCTAAACCTGAACTTCTTTTTCTTTTCTTTGAAAACCAGAAAGGTGCACGAAATTCTATTTAATGAGACTTTTGGCCCTCAAATAACTCATTCACAGAATAAAACCATTCTTTTCAATATTCAAAATCCGAATAAATATAAAAGTGTATGTTAAAGAAGACTGACTTATCCTCCATCCCTGCATACAACTGGAGCCGACTAGATACATTTCGTTGCCACATGATGCAGATTCCTTCGTTGTCACTGGCTCACTCAATGTCTGGCCCATTAGATACTGAAAACAGAAACGATAAAAGTAAAAATGAAAATAGAAACGATAAAAGTAAAAATGAAACTACAAACTACAAATAAAATGAGATGGAAATACGAACGAAATAAGAGTAATCAATTAGGAGCCATCAAAATATATGGGAAGCGAATAGAATCAAACACTTTACCTGTTATAAACTACTAACTATCTTTACTTTACTTTACTTGTTATAAAAAACACTTTATTAATGGTAACAATTATTGAAACGGGTCCAATAGATGAACATCAATCTCAACTTCTTTACCAATTCCGATTGAGAGATTAAAATTCACCTCTTGAAATCGTAAATCACCCTCGCGACTATAAACTATTTTGCACTAAATTCTAAATTGAAATTTAAGCTCCAGGATTCAATCTACTTTCGCTTACACGACGAATTTCCTGGACCAAAATTCTTAGTGTGGGAAAACAAGAGAAAATCGTCTCATACATGAACCTTCGCTTGGGAAAATGATGCGGGAAATGAAGAGTAAACGGAAACGAGAGGAAGAAGGAATGGAAACGAAAACACATAAACAAGTCAGTACGCCACGTGGCTTGACAGTAAGACGATAACCAAAGCCACCTCTAAGCAACTAATTACGCAAAAATATCAACTGCAGCTATCTGAACTACTAGAAACATTCAATTCAACTATTTCGCATTTTGGAACAATTATTTCATTAAAATGATGATTCTCAAAAAAACTGTACTACCGTCTTACAATTGATCAATCGAACCAATCAGAGAGGCACCACAACCACATAAAATTGACATTAGGGATTAGGAACATGCTACACGTTTCTCGCAACCACCAGCTGTGAACGAAATATACGTATCGATTAAACAACCGTCTTATTCCAATTCACAACCATTATTCAGTTACCGTCTTTAATTATTTATGGTTACGTTTCCTTTATGATGGTTACATGTTGAATCACGGTTATACTTCAGATCAATGTCAAATGACATTCTTTCCTTTCAGGCCAGAGACCACAGATTAATTTGTTCCGTGACGAAAATGAACTGGGCCTGTGTCAACTTATCACAGTTGCCAGATAGTTCCTAAAGTCAAGGTCACTTGCAGTTTTTCACACGAGCCGCGGTAACTATTGCTCTCGTAGAAGAACAGACCGCCCAAACTGCCTATCTAAAGATTCCAAAGTATTACATTGATCTGTGAGAACACTGAGCAACTTGTTTAGACTCAGACTTGGGGTTTGTTCAAAATTGGTAATATACGGAGTGAAATTGAGGTTAACCTAAAAACTACGAAAATCCGCCTTTTGCGCTCTTGGTTATGGGCGGAAGTGAAATACGGTTAGCAACGATAAACAAGTGATGCTGATGAGTGATGGCAATAAAACTACCCATACCCAAGAACTAAGAACTTATCTAGATCATAGATAACAGGCAAATTTCGCCACGGATATTCATTTCTCATCAGAAATCAAAAAGAAGAATATTACGCAATTTCTTCCAGTTTTCTTCACAAATCACAAAACAAATCGGAACCCTGATGATGAACCGAAAGTAGTCTTATCAGTAGTCTTTCGATGTGGAGTGATCGATATTGGTGTTAGGAAGTCACAGGTTTTCCGGCGAATAAAATCACATGACCAACTCAAATGAGTACAATCCCATTTTATTATGACCAAATCGGTAAAGGCCGATGCGCACTACACTGGTTCACATGAAAATTGAGAGCTGCGGCCAATAGAAATTGCTATGATAGAGCAAGAGGGACTATGAACTATGATGAGATGAAGTAGGAAAACTTATTTTTTCTCAAACTCGTTTCGTTGTTTATGGCAAATCTACACTAAACTGTAGAAAAATAAGTGCACACAGACGATGGTATATTCTATTTCTACTAACTGTTTGTGATTTGAGAAGAAGTTACCGACAAGTTACCCGCAAAAAAAGATAAACAGCTCGTTCATGCCATGTGATAGGTGGAAAGGACGCGAAAATTAGAAGAACACGACATTACACACCTGCCCAGTTAAAAATTGTCGAGAGCAGAAAATTCGTCTTGCACTCAGACTTCACTTTATAAATGAAATGCTATAATTCGAATACAATTTCAGAAACAAATTGCAAAGGTAAATCGGAGACGACAATTTGCAGCCCCCACGCAAAATTAATTGAGTTCTAATCCAACGAGCCTGCTAGCGAGAAAATTTTATGAGAATAGTGACGAAATCAGATTATCATTTTGTAAATTGAGCCAGTAGCCAGGTAAGCGCAAACGTAAAAATATAGTTAATGTACGACTCTATGGACTCTAGAATGTTGAGCTAGAGTGTGAAAAGATGAGCGAATAACGCTCTTACTAGCGAAAAGCAGAGAGAGAGATCAACCTAAAGTACTCAGTCTGTACAAAATGTACCATGTATTGTTCTAACTTATTATTACTCGAGTACAGTACAGATTCAGTAATCTAAAAAAGTTCACTTCCAATCAATGCACATCACTACCTCATTCCTCATATTTTGTAAGTAGATTTTAACAACAGAGAAATACACTGCAAAATTAACCCAAATCTAGTGAATCGATAAGTTGGACGTGAGCTACGCTCCTAGGCCCAGGGTACGCCACGGCGTTCTCAACAACAGCTTTAATAAATTAGGAACTCGCGTCCTCAATTTTAGACGCTCCGCAAACGATTCGCGTGAAAATATGCGCGATACGCTACGCAGCGAATTAGTGCTGCGATCATTCCAAATTGCAGTGGGATACAGTGTCCCAGAACGAAAACTTTGTGGACGGAGCGCAATACAAGTCTAATCGCAAAAATTACTGTAGGCGAGAACGCCGTGACGCTTCACCCATGCGCCGCTAACGTTACAATAAACGCTGATTGAATTCAACATTATACTTTAAACTTTACACAACTTGGTTGAGATTCACACAAAACTAGCCATATACCAACACAATGAGATAAAACACAATTTTACATTGGCACCACGATTCCTTCTCGATGGATAATAGATATAATATTATGAAAACATTCGTCGATTTCAGGAAATTTACATACATTCAATGAATAGCTAACAGTTAGTCTTAACTCCATAACGTTGCATTGAAGTTGTCTTTAACTCCAATGTGCTCATTTATGAATGATTAGCAACTTATTATAGCTAAATAAAAACAAAATTCAGCAAAACGGAGAAATTTCAGACAAATTGGTGTCCCACGTGCTTTGCGCCAGACGCGAGCGTGTGAACCGCTCGCGTGGCATTAGAGCGTGATTTAGTATCTGATTGACAAGCAAATCTACAAAAGGTGAAACAAAAGTATTTACGAGTAATTAAAACAAATAGAGGAACTGAGATGAACTGTTTTCTGTAAGTTTGTGACGAAGATGGTATACCTCAAATGTACCAGAATATTTCACCTTCAGCTGTGTGTATTTGTAGAAGATTAGGAATCAAATTATTTTTCACCTCATTACCGTTTAGAACAGTTTTGTCGTTCATATCAAAACTTCCTTCATGCAGTACTCAATCTCGAACTTGTTTTTGCACGTTTTACGTGTGTTTTTAATACAAAAACTTGGAAATGTTTGGACATCAGAAACCCAACAACAGAAACAGAAAGAAGAAGAGAAAGAAGAAAAGAAACAGAACAAAGTTGTAGTAATGTCCATATACTAGTTCTGTTTTGAGAAATAAACTTTCTTTGGGTAGTAGTGATCGGTATGACCTAGCATGGAGTTCAGTTTGATCCGTACATAGTAAGTTGACATTCCCTGATCTGTCAGGGAGCATCAGGGGGGAAGAATTTCTCTGATTTTTCTGGGGTAAAAGGGGGGTAAGTCAGGGAGAAGATGGGGTGAAATCAGGGAAATGTCAGAGAAGTGTCAGAGATATTGAAAAATGTTGATTTACCACTTTTTTTACTATTATCTATTAGCAGAACCTTATACCTACACATTATAAAGTTTTAGTGTCATTTCGTGGAAGATACTGGTTAAAACTGTGTTCTGCCGCACTTTTGAGAAACCCGTACTAGATACGGCGCAGCCAGGGGTGCGGCTGTGCGCAATTCTTCTATTTCAAATTGTTTCAGCTCCTGTTGAAAGCGCTTTGAACCAATCGGAAAAAGTTTAACTTTGATTAGATGTGGAAGGAAACACTTTCTCTTGGCTATTTCTTTTTGAAAACACTTTGTTTTCTATAAAGAAATAAGCAGTGAAAATACATGCTTGTCTAATCTGAGGAGCATCAGTTAGCGAATATTTGGAGATGTTCATTCTCACCTTATGTTAACAATTCACCGTAAATAGTATCAAAGCAAGATACATTTCTGAATGTTGAAAAAAAATTGCTTAATTTTTCTCTGAAATTTCCCTGACTTTTCTCGGAAATTTCCCCACTTTTTCCCTGATTGCACCTCATTTGCCCCCTGTTTCGCCTCTGTCCATATCCGGATATGGACAGGGGCAAAGTAGGGGGCAAATTGGGTGCAATCAGAGAGATTTCAGGGATAATCGGAATTCAGTGTATACTCACGACTCAACCGGCCAATTCACTCAAGAATCTCGGCTCGGTTCGGTTCTCCAGTGAGCGTTCGCAGTTCGGTTCGGGAAGTACCCGGTTCTCGAGTGACACTCCCGACTCAACCGCAGCGGAATATCATACTACAAACACAGACATTAGACCAACGTATACCGTTTTAGCCTGCCTTTCTCCAAACAAGTTCTACAAGTTTCACTCTTTATTTCAAGTTCCATAGTTTTTCGTGCCTTATTACCGTTTACCAAGTACCACAGAAACAATAATCATTACTATCACCATACCTATACCACACTTGCGTACCCTAATGCGGACAGTTTTTCACCAATGATTAGCAAAAAATAATTTAGCTCATTCGTATTTGAACTGAGAAACTTTTGCTTCTTCATACCTAAACGTCAAGTTCTACAGTTTTGCGTACCCTGGTGCGAACAGTTTTTTTATTGAGTAGCAAAAAATACTCTAGCTTATTCGTATCGGATATGATAAACTTTTGCTTCCTCGTATGTGAGTTTCAAGTTCTAACAGTTTTCCGTACCCTAATGCGGACAGTTTCTTTGATGTTGTGAGAGGGGGCCGCCTCCCCTCACTCGACCTCGATTTCACTCCGCCGGCTTCTTATCAATACGAATTCAGCCACTTCAATCAATCCTCGAAACGTCCTTTCATCAACGAAGATCCGACTAAAAAGATCAAAGACACAGACGCAAACTGGATCCACAGTAACGAGGATAGGGAAGAACAAGACTAGCTAGCTGTGAGAAGAAGAGCAGGATAACATGATTGCTATACGCGCTATAATTTACAAGTTTCGATCAAAACAAAGAGACCAAACTACAAACACATTCCGAACGGCCAGCATACAACGTATGGGCTTGCTTTGGAGAAGGAGAACCCTATAGCCGGTGTGCAGCGTGAGGAGTGCATGAAATGTTGCCCCAAGTGGAGTGTGTGGTTGGGAAATACCCTTGTAACTAAACATCCAACCTCAAAATGCCACCAAAATTGTCTCAAAATGTCATTAAACGCTTGAAAATTGACTGTGACCTCAATTTCTTACCCATCACTCAATATTCAACATAGTTCTCGACATTTGTACGTGAACTCGTGATGTTTGCATAGAACTCTGTGAAGCAGACAAGACAAATATTTGGTTGTGATCTGGTAATTTTGTAGTTTGATTGCGGAGTGCTTTGAGACCTTATCCACAAACTCTGACACATTTGTTTTATTTGGCCTTCACTTCAACTTTTTAAAGTTGATTAGGGTTTGAACGTCTGACAGTTATGTTTTGATAGCGGTGTGTCTAGGCTACCGAACATAACTATGAGCTTTCCGAAACTTCACATATATCCGAAAATTGACTAGATTGTTACGGAGTCGTACTGTAGCAGTCCACCAACATGTGACAGGGAGTATTCGAATGCAAGTATAAAGTACACTGGTTCACGTATACACTGGGTCACGTGTGTTACTTCAGGTAGAAGAAAATGAAAACCTGCGAATGAAGTACAGTTTTATCATTTCCCTCGTTTCAAGTCACATGTTGGTGTAGTATTAGCGAAATGAGGTTATTTTCCTCCCTTTGGTCCAGATTGGCTGAACCCCCACGGCTATATGGACCTGATCCGAACCCGCGCATTCTTTGGAGAAAGGGGGCGGGACTCGGAGAAAAGGGGGGGATTGCATTTCAGACAATCCACAACATCTTCCGATGAAGGTTGTTTTTCTACTCCTCCTCTCGCTTAGCTCAGGTTAGTTTTTAACTCTTTATATAGTTCTCATATTTCCTATGTGATTTTTTACAGTAATCCTTGAATTAGGCAATCTGTTCATGAACATGTGAACTCACCTAAAATAGAGATCTTTGGTTATTGAACGGGATCAAACTACAAAAACAGGGGACAGGATAATAAACCCCATAGAGCTGCTTCAGAAAGAGCGAACACTGTACTACATACTCGAGTTTGCATTTCCACAATCGTGTGGTCAAACGCTTGGTTTCCGTAAAACTCAATAAGTCTGATCTGTAGCAATCCTCGGAAAACAAATCGCCGTGAACTTCTAAGATCCATAGAACGGTACGATACTAATTTCTATTTTACTGGGTCGCTCATGTTTTTTTACGAACTGACGCGCCTGCCTACATTGGTTTATCTCAAAGTTCATCAAATTCTGTCCAGTTTTCGCGAGAAAATGGAACAATTCAGTCTGAATCTGAGATTCGGTCACCAAACTAAATACAGTGATTTCGCTTTCAATTAATACACCGGTGACACTGCTGGTCAACCCGGTAGAATGAAAATAGGGCAACAACTTTATTTATCTTCTTAAATGTTCCCGAAACTGAAACTTTGAAGAAAAATACTCTTCCGATTCTGTTGCAGCGGTTCTATAGTCCTCGCCATTCCCACTGAGACCTCGGCAACGTGCCAATAAAATTTCCAGGCGGCATTTCCCCATGTTAGTGTTTTCCAAAACACCGAAAGTTTTTCTGAGCGACAGTTGCCTTTTGTTACAATGCGTGGATGGAAAATCTTCTCATAAAACCTGTTAATTCTATGAAATACATTCATTCGAAGTTTCTTTGGCACGCTGCCAAAGTCTCAGTGGGAATGAAACGAACTATAGTACTAAGTACAGAATAGGTGTGCATATTCAGCCAGACATTTTTTATTGATTTAGCCACACGTACAGCCGGAATACCCGTCAAAAAAACAAGACGTCAAGGTAAGAACGGAATTTTTTTTGAGAAAATGATGATTTGACTTTTGACCTTTCCAGTTTCTTCCCAGCTGGCAGCAGTCTATTCCAATGCCAGCCGTACCTCGGACTGTAGCAATTGGAGTAGCTGGGGACCGTGTATCTGGCCGGACAGACAAAATCAGGTGAGCATATACTGCGAACATTGACTTTTCACCCCCCCCCCCCCCCCCCCCCACCTCTCTGAGTTTGTATTGCTTTTGGGGAATTGTAGTTTGACCCCCCCCCCCACGGGGGGGGGGGGGGTGATAATCTAATTCATCACCTACAATAAAAAAAGTTTGAGGGTTGGGGGCGATATACTTCAATTTTCCCCATATAATATATGGGGACTAATTCACAATTGAAGGTTATAGTTATACAGCTAGTGACCATATCTTCGCTGTAGTTTGATTTCGATACACGACTTGCTTTTAGAATATCGACCGGGAAGCAACGGCATCAGACTACAAATACAGCAGAATAGTGCAATATATCGTATAGGATTGTATTAGAAAGTGCGAACCAACACAAGTGCAACACAAGTGTTTCAGCTAGATTACAAAAACAATACAATTATAGATTAATGTTTCAGGTGTCCTATTTGAAGCAAGTCACTCCAGTCTGCCAGAAGCATTGGTTCTACACCTTTGTGAAGCGATATGAGAGCGTGAGTTTGTATTTCCAAATAAAGTTGGGGGCTGTATAGTTTTATTTTTCAAAACTCACGAGTTTTTTTTGACATTCTGTCCCCATGAAGTAACTGAATATTACAGGCACTTGACAATTTCTACAACTACATGCAGTTCGTTCTAAAGTCCGAGAAGCCGTGCGGTCTGTGTTCGTACAAACAGAGCTGCGGCTATGGAGGACCCAAGCGGTGCAACGCAAGTCCATTCACGTGAGTTTACACGTGTCATATCACTTGTATACTTGTTTCAATCATTAGTGAACTTGTTGTGATTATCGCTGGATACTCGCATTATGCACAAACATCTTAGATTTTGTTCCTTTTATACAAGAACTTTCATATTTCGTTCATAGTACTGAATACGAAAACACAAAATCAGAAAGCTTTCGAGATTCTTGTCACGTGTCAACTGTCAGAAACCTGTCAGAACATCTCCAATGCATGTACTTGTTCACACGGCGTGGAAAAAACTGAAGCCTGACTGTATATACGTGTTTTGCTTTAGCGTAGAGGGTGGTCGACCGGTGGTACCCTTCTTCGTGGCAGAAAGAGTCTGCTCTGCCCACGACCTTGGCGGTCACAGTCAGGTCGACTCGTGTGTCGTCGACTATGACCTACTCAAGGTGAGTTAGTGGGTACCATTTCCACAACTAACAAGGTTTTGAAGTAACCTAACTTTTGTTTATTAGCTTTCGGTTACCCAACCAGATAACTGAAAAATGTTATCAAAAACCCTTCGAAATAGAAGTCACCGTTAGTTGAACTACTACAAAGAACTGAACCATTTTAACTTCATGACTCTTCGTGGTCTGACCTGAAACCACCGTATATACTTCAATTGGCGCTGACAAACTAAGATCAAACTACAGACACATCAGCGTTACTGTCTGACCCACTTAGACCAAGTCCTATGGCTATACTTTGTTGAGGGATTGATTACCAACAATAACCTTCCTCGAACTCTAGCTGAAACAAAACAATTTTTTTGAGATAAGGCTGATCGTCAGCATTTTCTATCAGTATCTGAAATTGAGATGAACCGGACCGCGAACCAGAAATCTCTTTGCAGGAGAATGGTGGCGAGTGTCGTCTGTGGCCCTCCAGCCGTGTGGACCTATCCTCAATTGAACCGGCCTTCCGAACCCATATCGATTCACTCAAGTGGTACACTTGTATTCCTCAGACAAGGTGAGCTGGTTGTAAAGGTAACCAAATTAATGACTTATCTATATAACACTAAGTTATCGGCAATATGGGCTTGCACCGTCATGCACAGCATAATTTGATGTGTACAGTACGCTTGACAAACACCCTTCGCTCCAATTTTGTTTGAACTGCTGTACTGTATCACTTGGCGAACTGCCCTACGTGAGACTCGAACCTAACCCAAACTTTTGGCAGGTACACGCCAACTATATACTAATCTAAGTCTAATCAGGGACTTTGAGGGACGACAAAATGGGTTAGTACTGTCGTACGCATCAACATTTTTATGTACCTTATCAACGAATAATTGCAAATGAGCCTGCAAGTCAACTACCAATATTAACCGGTTTCTATCTATTTCCACTTCTCATTATCTTCATCTCATTTCCAGAAAATTCCGTCGCGGTTCGGGTAAGAACCGTCGGTACCGTATCGAGAAGTCGTGTAGGTGCTGCTGCTTCCCGTTCCGCCCGAACCCAATTACCTTCAAGTGTGAGCACGTGCCGGGGAACCCCCCTGCCCCGGGACAGGACCTTCTTGCAGAGGAGCTGGTACCCGAGGAATATGAGGACTACGAGTAATGGCCAACCAATCAATAGACATCAATTGCATATACGCCCCTAATGTAGTTGCTCGAATATTCCAAAAGCGTCTTTCTCAACAAAATAGGTTCTGGTTTTCTTTGCTTGACAGGTGAAAAGTTTTTCTTCCTTTGAGAATCTCTATTTATGTACAGTAATATTATGCTTCCATTATTTATTTCTATAAATTAAAGTAATATACAAGCTCTCTTTTCTCATCAAAATTGGAAAATTTCGAAAAAAAATATGCTAGCAATGAGTGTGTACAAATAAATTATTCGTATCGACAATGTTTTGGAATGTAAAATTATGGGCCAAATGAAAACTATACACTATTCTTGTACATATTGCACCAGCCACACAAATAATTAAATAAATAATATAAACAATCGTTCTGACATCTGCGACTATCACTAAGTCTACAAATAAATTATACACAAACACTATGTTTAGTACGGTATATCGTTTTGCATATACTGTAGCTGATCGTACATCTTGCTGCGAATATTCAGGAAACAATTAGTGATCACAGAATGCATGTATCTGAAAACACAGGGTAACGCTCCGAGTCGATTTCTGAAATCTCAGTAGACGACGAAATTGGTTTTCTATCAAACCATTAGCTTCGCACGTTTGTAAGTCATCATGAAGTACCCATGACCTTTACAGAAAACAAAAATTGTATAAAAATCCCACAGAAACGAAAAAAATATCCGGAACAACAGGCTTCTTTTCACATTTCCTCACGTTTAACGTGAACTTCATTTACTAGTAACATACCGGGCGGCGTCCCTCTCCCCCATCTCGGGTGCAAATCTCGCCCTCAACTGTTGTATCGTCTTTCCTCGGAAACATGGTAGACCAGTGTCCAACATCAGAGAAACCAAAGAGACGAAAGCCTAGAATGATAGGTTATTTTTAGTGAAATCCAGATCGAAACGGGCAACCAATATTAAAATACAAAACAGTATTTTCGTCCATAAATACATTTCGTGAATGAGCACTCATAACACGCAATGTGAAATTAGTGTATTACGTCAAAACTCAAAATTTTTAATTCTAGTGTGAGGGTCAAATGTGAAAGTTCAAATTGATGGCTTCAAACACTCGAAAACTCGAGTTTGCGAAATAGATTTTCTCCACAACTTGACTCGAAACAACCCTAATTCATACATGTCATTTGTTTCAGTTATACCGTTCCATAACAGAACTCTGAAATGAATAGGAAACCCCTCCACATACCTTATGATAGGGTCTGACTGCCAGATATCCCTGAACACAGAGTTCGGCGAACTGTCGGAAGGGCGCCGCCTCCATCTTGCCACCCATTATGGCCACCATTTCCTCGCTCAACTTGAAGTCTGGCTCGAAGCCAAGATTACCACCCGGACTGCTCTCGAACATGAAGCCGAAGTCTGGAAATAATTATTCCCATCTTTCTTTATTTCTACGAAAAACTGTTCTGTAACTCAAATACATAGGTCTAACTGCAATATGAATGATAGAATGGGTGAAATAAGAAACATCAAACTACATTTTCCTGTTTCAACCTATCGTTCACTGCAATTAGAATCAGTAAAACAATCTGTTGAGCAACATAGAGAAATCATACGTGAAAGAACGTATACGAACTTCTATATCAGTTTGTATAGGAGCATTTCTTACACATACTCTATACTCAACCAAATATGCGTAACAACTTACCAATATGAATGATGTGACCCTCCAGGTCGATCATGATGTTTCCATTGTGTCTGTCCTTGATTTGGAGCAAGAAACTGAACACGGAATAGGCAGCCATGCTGCGAACAAACTTCCGTCGCGCATCCTGAAATAGTGACATATGACCTCAACGTTCCAAAAACTGATTAGAATAACAATCCCTGATACTACTTCTTCACTCAAACTTTCGTCAACGCCAAAACGGTTTTAAAAACACCGAGCACGCTAAGGAAAACACGTTTTACTACAGAATACGCTCCGAAATATGTAACATCATCAACCAACCTGGAAGGACTCGCTACTCTCATCTCCGTACGTCGTCTTGAAATACTCGAAGAGACCGAAATCAGTCTGACGTCCCAGTTGATCTCTGCTCTTCGAGTTCGGCACACATTCGATGACACCACAGCCCGGCGACGTTGCTACCACTCTGTAAAAAATGGAGTTGTAGTTTGAAAAGTGATCCAAAACGGACTGGGTTACTACAAACATACTTCTATCACATCTAAGAGCCAGATCGGGAGAAGAACGAAATTCAACGAAATTCATTTCTCTCACGCTACTTACAGGCAGAACTTTGAAGTTAAAACGAAACGTCCACTTCCGTATCTTTACTTCCAATTACTTACTATTTTTACACTGTATTTGAATCAATCAGAGCCTCCATTCTCAATTGTTCAGTAAAACCTTTCCTGAACTGACCTGTAGGGGAATACTCGCACGGGCATGCCAAGCCCCGCCCACACATTCTTCATCAACTGCATCAACTGGAGGGCCAACATGTCCTGTCTCACATCATCTCCGACCTGGAACATGGATCGAGGAGTGAGAAAATATAGCCTATTTAGTTCCGAACTGGACTCCGTTTACTGTATGAAAATAGGGGCGGAGCTTATGACTTGGCAACTATTCAAACATTCTGGGCAATGATTCTGTGTTTTCAAAATAACAGCAGCCTGGGGGATCGAACCTACGAATACGTGCCGAAACCAGCGCCTTAGACCACTCGACCATTTGGACTTGTTGGAAGGGCGGAGGGGGAACGGCCCATATACGGCTATCTCAAAAATTTCAATGCGTGCAAAAAAAATTTCGAATTTCTTAATGAAAACTCAAGTGAACATGACATTTGGGATTAGCAAAGAATATAATCTCTCATGGAAAGATTATTGATTGTGGCCTGATCTGGCAAAATGCCCAGCCGGCGCCCTGCACACGCAACGCGAGAGGTGCCAGGGATGCAAAACTTTTGCTGGATACGAGTTCAGTTCGGAACTAAACAGACTATATATTGCCAGCAATGTTAAAGATGACAATTAGTTCGGCAAAAGACACGGCTAGAAACAGCTGGAAACATGCCAATAATAGCTTGGGTAAATTGAGAAACACGTGTCGAGTACCGGAGATCAAGAAGTACCGGAGATCATAAGTCTATTCTTCAAATGAAGAAGGTATTAAAAGTCATCTTCATATGAAACACGCGCAATTTAATGATTTTGTATCAAACTCAGTGAACACTTTTCTTTATCTCGCAAAAAGGAACCCGTGATGTTTTTCTGGCTATTCAGTGTCAGTCTGTCAGTCCCGTCTACCTTGAAGATAGCCGCCTGCCAGCATATTCGGCTATCCTGCATCTTCCGCAGTTCTTGCAAATCAGCTGCTGGGGGAGGTCGAGCTCCCTTCTCCACCGATTGAGCCTAGAATAAAAAAAAACGCTGAGATAACTATCAAAATTGTAATACTCTTCAAATTTCGCTCATATAAGTGCCCTATGTCCTACTTAATAACTATCTAACACTTGTATATTCCTTCTGAATTATCCCTATCCATTCTTCTGGTTTTTTGATGACTCAATGCATTAAAGGAGACCAGTTATCTCAGTTGTACAACGAAATAGGATGTTTCCGAACACAACATGGAGAAATAATTACCTACCTCGAGTCCTATTCGTTCCAGCTCACGAACACCACATCGTTGTACCTTGAAACGTGCCAAGAAAGGTGCTTTAGCCGCACTGAAAATATTCTGTATGATATATTCCGTAAGTATCGCGAAACCTAATAGTTAAACCAATATAAATTGAAATCGAAATGGATACTTTATTTCCCAGGTCACACGACCAGAAGCGAAAAAAAAATGAAACTGCTCCCCAGAACCACCTAGAAACAAACCTTTGCATAGGAGTTCCACTATTATAGTCGAGGTCCAGCAGGATAGCCTCGGGATTCGAGGGAAGATAGGTAACCGTTTCCAGTTTGATCTGAAAGTATAAACCATAAAATTGTGATAATTCGAGACAGATTACCATGACGGTTGGTTAAGGCTGGCTGATATCTTCACGTCAAGAACCACCTAGCAGACGTCTGGCAATGGCAAAATACAGTATCACGCTCGAAAACTACAAATTACCAAAAGGGACAACGAAACTATCATGCTTTTTGAATAAGGAACAACCTAAAAGTATTGATTTTCAATTCTTACATCAGCTAAGGCCTTGAGGCAAGCCTTCTTTCTCGCTTCTCCCTTTGGATATGGCTTTATTGTACCCGAGATGGCCGTCAGTTTATGGAACAACGAGAATTCTGCTTCGTGGAAACGACGGGCCGCACCCTCCAGCTGGCTGTTCATCTGGAAAATATTAACTTGGAACTCGTGTCATTTTTGCCAGATTCAAAAAAGAAAAACTTGAAAAAACATCTAATTTTCGAAACTTCAAGTAGTAAGTGATATTCTCACATGGCAAAAAGCAAACATCATATCGTATTTCCCTAACAGCATTCAATGAATATAGATCAAAAACTATACTATCGTACCTTCTTGATGATGTGATTGAGAGCATCGTAGAGGACGGGATCGCGCACTTTGCTATCCTCATCAGTATACATATTCGTCTCCATGTTCCAGATCAACTGATGGGCGAGTAGTTGAGAATGACCGGATAACCACACCATCAGCTCAGCCACGTAACCCATCTGGAAAATGTACTGATTATAGAAAGAACAACACTTATAGAGAGAGAGAGAGAGAGAGAGAGAGAGAGAGAGAGAGAGAGAGAGAGAGAGAGAGAGAGAGAGAGAGAGAGAGAGAGAGAGAAGGGGGGAAAAAAGATCCCGAAAATAGAGAGACAACGAAAGACAGGTAGAGATAGACACAGAGAGAGAGAAAAGAGATAGATAGAGCAACAGGTACAGAGGAATAAAGAGCTAGATATAAAGAGATACAATCAACTAGTAGAATACAAGGAATGAAGGAGTACATTTTTTCATACCCTCAACAAAATATCTCACAACTCACTGTATCGTGTCGTACAGCTTGGACCAGCTGTGGAATATAGATGAGAAGGGCGTCTGCCTGATAGGAGCGGAGGACACGCACCGCGTACTGCACCGTAATCGGGTGGAGGGGATATTGGCGCGGGGTCAACAGGGACAGCGCCATCACCGGAGAACACGTGGCCCACGTGAGAACGTGAGACATCTGAAACAGTCAAACGTCTTGGCTCGAAATTTGTTCAAGAAGAAAGGAGCCTACTTTGAAGATAATATGACTACATCCTACCATAAACACATGACGAATTGCGTAATATAAAGTCTTTATCATTTATATCTACGTGGTACAAAGACATGTTCGTGGATTCTGTTACTCATGGTTTTAATGCGTTCTGTTGTGACCATTTTGTAGTTCGCAGTGTCAAACTCAGTATGATTCCGAGCACAAAACGGAACTAACAGTTTCAGGTCATATACTCTGATAGTAAAATAGATAAAATAGTTTTCCAACTCACGTCAGATGATTCAAAAACTGCCGTATCTCCTAGGAACATTGGTAGGGCATCGGGCATATGGGCCACGGCTTCCGGTTGCACTCGCACCATCTCCTGCACGGTGGTACGCAGGGCTGCACACGTACGGAATCTGGAAGTGCACGCAATGGGGCTAGGGTTGGTGATCAGAACTTTCACTTCTGTTACAAACACTACTAACTCAGGTGAAAAGTCGCGGGCCGATTCGGCCCGATCCGGGTGAGATCGGCTCGTCGTGTTATTTCGTGTCGCGTCGTGAGGTGTCGTGGCGAATCGGCTACGATTCGGCCAGCCAAAGTGCGCCCGCCTGCTAATTGGTTGCTCTGCCGCAATATAGTCCTTCAATTTGTGAATTTTAGAAAATTTTCAATTTTAATGTCATTTTGATTATAATTTCAGTTTATGTGTATTTATATTCATTTTCTTAGTCTATTCGTTGTTGAGAAGTGTGTACACACTGTGCAATTCACTTGCGAATACGTTTTCCATTGATATTTTAAATTTTAAACCTGTTTTCTTTGGTTCTATTAATTAAAATTTTTCGATCTGTCAACAACTTTGTTCCTTAATAGTAATTCAGCCCTCTTAGAATGTGAAAAACATGAAAATTTATTGCACGACAAGTCGTTCCCGCGCGTCGCGTGTTTGGACAGCTCGTCTCCCCTGTTTTATTACAAAATAAGCCAAAACTGGGTCTTAGAATGAACTCACACTTCGTAAAGTTTACTGCTCGTTACTGAATTAACAAAAAATACATTCAAAAAATTGGTCTAGTCGTCACGTATTTGAGAGAAAACAAGAAATTGTTAAGATAATTCTAACAGAATATGATCCATCTTTCTTATTTCAAAGTGTTTTTCGTTCTTGAAGTTCTATACAGTCTCTATAATATAAGAAATCTAACCTAGTTACCACATCTATTTGTAAGTTTTAAGGTGATTCGAGCAATTTTTGAACTGGGAATGAGTTACCACACGCAACGCGAGGACTAGTCCGTAAACGTTAAATTTAGCTCTTTTTCATTGTTAATGTTTTCAAGATTCTGTTTTGTTTCATGTGTGTTTCAGACGCGAATTGTAGCTGGACTTTCGGCTGGGTCGGGCGCGGTTACAAGGTACACACGGTACACGGTTTTTCTACTCTCCACCCAATGAGGCTACAAGCAACTATTCCACAAGTGAGTTAATGTTTGTACATTTGATAGGTAAGGTACTATAGGATAATGCCAGGACATAGTTTCCAGGCCAGTTAAACGAGCCATCAGAAAATAACCAGATGCCACTTGTTGAGAAAGTTTTATCCATACACCAGCAAGGTTGTCCGATTAGTCAGAAAATTTCGAAAAACGGACTACTTTTTAGCCCAAAATATGAAAATCGGTCTACTTTTGATGAAAAATCCTAAATTTTGACGTGTTTACAACTGAAAACGGATAACGGACTACTTTTTGTCGCTTAGTCAGACCTTACTGGTGTATGGTTTTATCGTGTTTTATTGCATTTTCGACTTTTTCATAATCGCGTTTGGTTGAAAAACAGAAAAACGGATGATATTTGTCGGAATCTGAAACTCATGACCCATTTCTGATGTTAAGATCTGAAGTTTCACGTGTTTCACTAGGAAAACGGATTCCATTCTGTAGAGTAGTCACATCTCGCACGTTTGTGCCTGTCCTGGTCCAAAAATTTCACATTAGAGAAGATGGCTGTTTCTAGTTAACGAGTTTAGTCATTTGCCAGTATAGTGTGACCATTCTACAAAAGCTAGACAATTTTTCGATTGATATCTGTGAAAATTCATGAGTTTTTATCAAAGAGCAGGCCAATCACCCCGATATGGATGAAAAAGTAACCCGTTTTCCGTTTTTTTTTTTGTGGCTGTTACCTCAATCATACTCTATGGGGGAAATGAACACAAATTTCACTACTGGTTTTGCTATCGTTGTTATTCAGGAACGTTTGCAATTGGCTGTCCGATGTCTCGATACGCGACGGATAGAACACTTAAACTAATGATCTGACTAAAAAATAGGTGAGTGATTCAGAAGTTTTTTATACCTGCATTTTATTAATAAAACTGTATTTTTTGGAAATCGGTAAATTTTCTCCATTTTCATACAAAACGTCTTTCTCAACACCTAAAGTTGATCAGAATCATGTAAATTTCTTCATTGGTGTCCTAGCTTCTTTGAGTGCTATTTTTTGAGATGTAGTTCGCCACTATCCACAGGTGAGTTGTATGATGAGTAACGTTTTCAGTTGTTTTATTAGTTTATACAGTTTTACAGGTCATGTCCGGCGAGATTCGTGGTTTGTTTGAAGTCTGGTACACCGATGATTGGTAATAAAGTAAGTGTCAACCTTCCTTATACGTACTGCTTTGTGGTTAGTTCCAGTCGGGACTTGGTTAATAACTGATTGTATGTATTCAATTCATTGTAATTGCTAAACTCCAACTCGAAAACAGTGTCACCTACACAAACTATAAAACATAATTCAATTGATATATGTATATATATATATATATATATATATATATATATATATATATATATATATATATATATATGGGAGAATATTTTACTATTTAGATAGAGTCTGACAGAGTGTGTACTCTGTTCGAAAAGCATTCCGTTTTGAATCGGAACACGTTACACGTGGAAATTGATGCGTTTGCATTGAAAATAGACCAATCATCTTATTTTTGTCGTAGAAGTAGCCCGTTGTTTGTTTATTTCTGAACCTTTGGTCAACTTTATGAAGATCCTCCCTTGGAAAACCCAAGAATAGTTTATAGTCTTTTTCCTAATACATTACAATGGTAACGGAAAGACGGTAACTACTCCATAGTTCTGTGTTCTCCTACTCTAGTCTGTGTAAGGATAGAAGTTAGTCGTCTAACCGATCACACTTATTGATGAAAATATTTCAAAGTTTATCAATATACTTTCTTCAGGATTAATCGCAGCACTCTCGGCGTGCTCTCCTCCATTCTATATTCCTATATAGAAAATCGACTGATAGCTCAGTTCGCAGTCATCTTTATGGTTAGTTCACAAGTTGTGTAATTCTACATGTTTTCATATACAATCATTATAGTATGGAAATATAGGGCGCTCCTGCCCAAAAGAGGCAATACGGTGTATTTTGCCCTGTCCCGCTGTGTTTGTAGTTTGATCTCTTCACTTTTTGACCGGAATTCGAGGGATGGCGTGTATCGAGGCAATCAAGATTAATCAACAACAAGAACTTGCCTAATTGCGATAAGAGTTATTGTATTTTGAATCTGATACCCGCCATAGTTTGGCTTGTATCGAGTTTGTTCAAAAACAACAGAAAACGACATACACAGCGTGATAGAGCAACGTAAACCATAGACTTGCTTTGGAAATAGCGAATCCTATACTGTTTTCAATAATTATATTGATTAGGTTCAGAAAACGCGGCTTTTCTACATCAAGTTCATTATTGCACATTCCTGTGAAATATGGCAGAGAAAAATCAATCGTTTTTCTCTAGTTGTTCTCTAAGTTGGGGTATACAACTCGTATATAACCAATTAGCTAGCCTAAATCACATGAATATGGCAATGTAAATGGTATTGTATCTAACAGTAATTACGTTTTTGGAGATTTTTAGAGGGTTTTAGGCTCTAAACCTTCCTTCTTTCAGATCTGCTAAGTTTTCGACTACTCTGAGGCCACCCACAAATCGAGAACGCGCCAAAATTTCCGACAGTCTTCATTTTATTGTCTATTTTTAATAAAAATATCATATATTACTGTTGTTTGTATATTTTATATGTGCAATCGAACGAGCTGAGAAAATACAAATATTGCACGAATTTCCCCGATTCGGCCCGATTCGGGTCATATCGGCCGAAAAATCGTCGGGCCGAAAAGGTGCCTTTTCGGCCCGACATTTTCCCCCGAAATGACCCGACTCGGGCCGAATCGGCCCGCGATTTTTCACCTATGATCGATAACGAACTTATGTTGTATGATACCAATATCATGTTGCTGTCAAGTAACTGTTTTCAAGAAACCATATTTTCAGAAACGTTAAGCAAAAGTTGATCGGATACATTTCAAAGATAACAATTTTATTACATTTCACTAAACAAGCGAGAACTTGAATGACTCTTACTTACCTTGTGGGGAGATAGACAGCCAACTCGGGAGAGATATCCCATGCGAATCGAGCACAATCCTTCAAAATGCGAGTCTCCGTTCGAACATCTGAAAAGGGAAAACCAAGTATATCAGCAACCCAAACGGCAAGCAGCTCATCGAATAACCTTTGTAAGGGTCTATACATCGCTAGCAAAGAATGTCCGCCAGAAAACAACTAGAATGATCAAGGTGCAAGCTTTTTTTGACTAATTTCCATCAGATGAGAATAGTGTGCAGATAAAGAATATGTGCATTGTGAAAAATTTTCTTCTTCAAAAGAATTGTAGTACGACGTCCACAAAAGTCAATTTGAATCTACATCTCAAAACTATGATCCCTCGATCATGATACTGACCGACAAGAGTGCTCTTCATCCATTGTTCCACCGGAGCAAGACCCTCTTCCGATTCTCCCAACGGGTTCAACCATGCACACAATCTGTCGATTTCGTTACCCTACAAATAGTGAGTGTGAACACAATTCGGACAATAGACAGATACTTTCATTACAACCCGCCAAACTTTGTGCAATTATTTGAGCTGATTGTTATCTTGAGCTTGATAGTCTACAATGTTGAGATGTCTACATGTGAGAAAAACCATTTGCAGAGAATGAATATGATATCTGACCACTAGCAGAAGAATAAGGTTCCTCCGTTTCAGGAACATTTTGACCTGCCGCTCCACATCTTCATCGAATGCTCCTCCATTCAGCAACTTCCGGGTGTCACCTAAGAATCACAACTGTACACAATGATGTAAGTACATCTTCAAGTTTTATAAAAGTTCAAGGTCAATCACGTTGAAAAGATCTTTAACTAACAAAAATGAGTACTTTTATTGGTTAGTACAATTAGAAAGACTTAGTTTTTAAATATGCATCGGAAATCGTGCTTCCCGGAAAACCCCCTGAATTTTCGGGGAAATCATTTTTCGGGGAGCGAACGGGGAAAAATCGGGTAAGAAGTGAGGAACGAACCCCGAAAGCTTGAGGATTTTCGGGGAAAAGGTGGGGAAACGGCCTGAAAAAACCCTGAATTTGCGGGGAATTCACGTTTCGGGGTGTGATCGGGGGATGTTCGGGGAGAAAGTGAGGAATAAACCCCGAAACCCAACGCGCGAGGTAACAGCCAGTATGTAAGCTTTTAGTTCACCTGCCCTGTCACAAGCGCCCATGGCGCAGTGGCAGCGTTGCCGCCTGGAACGCCGACCCCCAAGGGTTCGACTCCCGGGAGAACCAAAATAAGTGAAAATTTCAGAGTATATTGATGGTACTGATTCAAATAGACAACACATAATAATTCAAATGTATATATTCGTAAAACGGTAGATCATTAAGTTTTTGAGAGGTCCTATTCGTAATTCGTTCGGTGAATTTTCAGGGTTTTTTCCCCGTTCCTTCAGCCATTTTTCAGGCTTTTTCCACCTTTAATTCGGGAAATTTTCGGGGTTCGCTCCCCGTTCGTTCGGGGAACGATTCATGAATCGTTCCCCGAAGAAACGGGGAGCGAACCCCGAAAATTCCCCGAAAAATATTCTCCTGTGTGGTGAACATAATTTGTGAACATATTTGTATCCTTATTCCTTTTGTATGCTAACAAATACATATATGAAAACTTTCTTTCATTAAAGGGAATTATCTTGTTTATTAACCGCTCATGCACAGTATTCCACACAATTGTTTCGGCGTTGGATCTGATATTATAATCCTTGCGGTTAAATTGGAAGGAAGGCGGGCGGGCGCACTCGGCGGCGCGCCGTATCTAGTACGGGTTTCTCGAATGGGTGCAGGGTACCCGTCAGCTGGCAGAAAGAGAGACAGCGCGCGCGAGACAGGAAAGCGGCGAGACTTTCGAAACGTAAATGTACTTATTTCAGGAATGTAATCATTTATGAGTTATATTCTTTCATTATTTATGTAAAAAAAAAAACTTTATCTAAAATATGTTTTTGGAGCAAATATTAATTTTCAAAAACTTGGTAAATAACAGTTCTACACTAGTCCGAATATTGAAAATTGAAGTTCGATTGGTTAAATACACAATTATTATCGAATTACGCGTAAAATGTGTCAAAATCACCCCAAAAAGGATAGAACGGAGCAAAATCCCTTTTCTTTTCCCTGATATGATTCGATTCCTTATAATTATCCTCATATGAAAAATTACAACGGATACAGTCCAGTTACTCTTGAATAGTTTGTAGTTTGCCCAATACAGAAAGTTGACTAACTGCTTCTCTGGGACAAGGCTGTAGCCGTTTTCTGTGACAACGTGAGCGTGTTCACATAGTTGGAGCTGGAGCTGGCAGAAGCATGCCATGTCTGCGCATTCGATCTGAAAATGTGATATGAAGAAAGCCAATAAATGAACACAACATTTTCAAACTCCGAAATATGACTCCAAAATGTAATACGACATATAGCAGAATAAACATATAAAACTGTTTCACAGTTAAATAAAAGTAAACTGAGGCCCTGCGAAACGACTTGGATTCACCTAGTAGCGGACGCTTCGGTCGGAAAACCATTCATTTGAGCCACGGAACTGGCAATCGTCATGTCATGGTCTGAAACGAATAGATTCATAACATAGAAGATAGAAGAATACAATATAATCAATCAGAAATATCATAGATCATAAAATCGAGAGAGCCGACGAACAACAAACCCGTTGTGGCGAACATCTCCTTTCTGATGTATTTTCCGTCAGCATAGACCACCTGCCAGAAGGCTACCAATAGCTTGATATCCTCACGCAAACGAGTCGCATCCTGGGTCACTCCCTGAGGCGGTCGACTGAAATACCTATGCTTAAAGAAAACTCTAATAGTGATTTTGGTGTGATATCAGAAAACCAAAATATGTTCGTATTGGTAGTTTCTGACAATAGAACCAATAGATAAAAAACAGAACAGCCTCAAAAACTACACAGGTGACGAGGGTGAAGCCAAAGTAGGGTTGTAGATCGAGTTCAAAAAAGTTGTCGAGTCTTAATATTAGTTTAATCAGAAATTGAGTTCCCTAGTCGGACTCTAGTACAAATGTTACAACACTAGATTTACACCTCCAGTGAAATTTCGCTTAAGATAATAAAAATATATAGATCAACGTATAGAAAGAACGTGTAACTCACGTGAAGTAGTGTAGGGCTGACGCGTATACTCTCTGTCGTATGATGTGATTGGCCGGCCGAGACATGTTCGATTCGCCTTGCAACATGGACAGACAGCAGGAGAGAAGGCGGAAACGAACCCCCACCGCCTCCACCGATCGCGTCAGTTGGGCTGCAAGTTGCTGATGTGGAAAATGTTTGAGCAAGTTATTTAGAACCAACAATTACTTCAAGCCTACAAAAGGTATTAGAAACTCAGCTCTTTATTCTGCTGTGTTTGTATCGTGCTTCCGGTGCGTTTTAGGGTCAAGCTGAATACAGTACAAAAAATAGATTTCCATTTAAAAATCAATATACCATTCAAATTGTGAAAAAACATTCAACTCCGAAGCCTTTAGGCCTTTTATATTAGTGTAAACAGTAGGTAACCCTACCTTGGTGTTCAGTGGAGGGCCCGCCAACCGGCGATTGGGCATTGGCGCAGGGGGCGGAGCCTACTTGCAGGGACAACGTCTGCGAGAACATCATCTCCAGCACATCCAACTGAGCACGACTACTGTATTTGGCCACGTCCACTCGTTCCGCGATGAACTGAAATATCACTGGGCTTCAACCAATGATGACGTCACATGCGCTGCGTTTCACTATTCCAAAACATCTGATCCAATTCAGCTATACTAGAAGTAAAGTGAATAGTCACGTAAAGTTAGCATTTTGATGGAGAATCGTGCACTTTTCATTGCACGTTTCTGATTTATGCTGTGTTCAACATGTTTCACGTGACTGTGCAATTGACTAACAGTATATGAACATCACCGACATATTACTTTACGATAGATAACAAGCTGTACGCAAGTAACAATCAAGGAGAGACTGATAGAAACCTGGCAACCGAATACAAAAAGCAATGAATAGTTAAGTTATCGCGACACGCGACAAACTACAAAATGTAACTGTCTAGAGAACACGGGTAAAACAGCTTGTAGTCTGTACTGCTTATGAGAAGTTTAGAAGCCAACTAACTCACATTGACCCAAATCTGATGTGGCTGCACAAACGGAACATCGGGAGGATGCGATAGCTCGACACAGAGAGGGGATGGAGCATCGACCCCTCGGGCGAAAAGACCCAGTCGTTGTCGACAAGAGTCCGACCAGGAACGACTCAACTCAAGCAGGAACTGCAATCGATACGGATAATATCAAGAAACCGCTGTATTTCCTTGCAAAAGAGTGCGTACTATTATGAGAATAAACTTTAAAAGCTTCAACTTGCTCCAAAACTTTAATCCTGACCACTATAATCTCTCAGGTTCATCATTCGGAATAAAATCACAAAGAAAATTGTACCGATCACATTTAAACTGGTTTTCTAATCAATATTACTCTAACCCACACTCTGTTGCACATCATCTCTGGCGGCCAGCAACCAATTCCAGCTCAAGACACACAGCTGGAGGGTGGACTCGGTAAAGTTGCGTAGAGGGGTGCGGGTGAGCAACGACAGAATACGCTCATTCAACTCTGAAAACCATGGATATACAGATTGAAACACATTGACGGCAGTATAAATTTGTATTAAACATCTGACAAATTCAGAGAGCGCCAAATTAATGAAAATATCTGGCTTTCGAGAAATTCAAACATAGCCAAGGATATTTGAAGATACGAACGTTATCCGTTAGACTAATAGACTAGTATTGTCTTATTGCAGGTGCTGACAAAGCACCAGCACCAACGTCTGTTTGCACATGCAAAATAATAATAACTACAGCTAATAGTATTTCGGCAACTACTGTAACACTCTGCGTTATAACGGCAATTGTAATAGCAGTAAAGTTTACGCTACAGTAAGTAAATCACATTTGCACTAATCTCTCACCTTTAAGGGAAACAAAAAGCGCCGTGAGCAGCATGACGGCGTGTTGCATTTCCTGGTCCTTGCCCGATTTGCAGGCCCGGTCGAAATCGGCCTCCAATCGATTGACAAGTGTTCTTTGAGACTCGGCCGGAAGTTCTTCAGGATGGGAGGACAACAGACCTTTGACCTTAAACCACATTATGTTATTATGCAATGCATTGTAATTTTGTAATGTGCTATGATAATGTTGCTAAATGATTGAGCCGATGAATATTCGTGGTGGTACCACTCATCCTCAATCTCAATGAAAGAACTGAAAAAAGAATATCATCATAGTTTTTTTTCCAACTCACCTACTAATATGAAAAGCCACGTTTTTACGTTCTGCTGTGTTTCGGCTGAGTTCACCGGTGGAATAAAGTTGAAAACTAACCTGTCCCAGGTACAGACTGCGTAGATGGAGTGAGGATAGATACATGCTGGTGGTGTCACCCCCGCCACTGGTGGCAGCTTCTAGTGCCAGCCGGAGGGAACTGTCACACGGCGCCCCGTACTCGGACACGTACACCTTCAGGAAGATACAATCATGTAAAACTATTGAAGTTACCAGGTTCAGGTTTACTTTTATCGTTCTGACCAAGTAAAAAAATATTGATCTCCATCTCCACTGTCCCGAGTTTTAACGCCTTCGCAGTAAGGTTGAGATGATAATCTCTAAATACTGGTAGAAAGTGAGTTGTCTCGTTTGCGCGGGTAGACGCTGAACGTGCAAATATTATGTTCTACTCATTACAGTTTTTGAGTATTTGGCTTGCTTCCTTTTGCGCTCGATAGCCATCTTCAGACTTTTTGTGCGATACAAGATACACGATACATGCGCGCTCTAATCATGTGTATCGATTGCATTTTTGTAGCGGCAACAGATACATGCGTCACGCGATGTATCTATCGTGTTCATACTTTTTCTACAGTATCTCGGCGTCAGATACATCATTTTGAATCGACGATACACAATTTTTGAAGATTGCGGCCGGCATTCTACACTTCACTCATACCGTCGATACATCTAGGTTTTCGGATTGTAACTCATACAATTATAATTTTTGTGTAAATTTTCCAATTGGATAAAATGTCCCTCACGCCAAAACCGATTGGGTTTCACAAAAGTTTTTTGTTTCGCGCGCACGCGACGCGTCCTTCTGATTACGAATGTGGTTATAAATTTTATGCGTGCGCGCGTCGTGTGCCATGAGATAGAAGGATACCTATTAATTTCTATGAATTCAAGAATCTAAAATTGTGAAAAGTAATTTTTGAGTTTGAAACTAACGGAATCGAAAAAATGTATCCTGGAACGTTCATACTTTTTTGATACGTTGGCGCCAAGATACGGATACAAAATCTGACGATACAAATAATTCAAAAATGAATCGTGTATCTGTATCTTGTATCGCACAAAAAGTCTGAAGACAGTCTAAACACATAATTGATTCGTCCATTTATTCATCAATCCCAAACTAACCAGGAGATGACTGTGCGTGCTGGCTGGGGCCCACTTCATGGCCTCCTGCAGAATCTGTTCGCATCGTTGCGAGAAGTCCTTCACCACTGCCCGTCGAGCCTCAATCGTGTCCTAAAAGTGCAAAGTACAAACTACAACTGGAGGAATCCTGTAACGAATATGTGAACAGAACAGTATAGTGCGAAAATGTCAATATAGGAAAATCTGCATTTCATCTGAAATTATATAGAACGACTAGAAACATAAACCAATCGAGAGCATTCAAAGAAAACACGTGAAACTACCTGTAGTTGTATTGACCATTTCAGCCCAGTTAATGAGAATATCGCATCGCGACAGCTGGGGTCGTTGATCAGATTCTGCTGCAGAGCCTGAAACACAGTATAACGAACAATCATCAGAAAAGTCTCAATGAGTAATTAGAAAGTGAACTAGTTTATTGCAATTATTTGTAGAAAATCTACATCCAGTTGAGCTGTCTCATTCTCATAGGTTAACAACAAAATATTTTTCATGAAGCAAACACAGAATTTCCACAAAAGAATAATCGAAACAAAGCTCGTTGAGAAGTTTATCACCAACTTGTAATAGGCGCAAGGCGGTGGTGAGAGTTTTCCCGTTCCACAGCAGGTAGGGGAAGGTGTCGACCAGTCGAGACAGACACGCATCCGCACAACGGCGGACCTAAAAACAAAGGTGTGAACTATGTGTTTATGCAAACCGATTGGGTGACGATTAAGCTCAAAGGCATTAAGCTACAACCTAAAACTCAAGTCTATGGATGATTTATGAAAATAAACTATCTTTGTGAAAGTTTGGAGAAAAACAACTCATACGGTTTTTGACAAGAGACATCCGCTCAATGTGTTTACGCTTAATCCTCACCCGCTCCGCTCACATACAACATGACACCGGTAGCGGTCTCCACATCTCACACCCACGGATAACTATATACTACTTGAAACAATCAACAAATCAACCAGGTAATGATAATATGCCGTTACCTCTCTCAGACTGTGATTGAACTGAACAAGCAGGAACTGGGCATGGTACGACAGGTCGCCTTCAGAAGTAGCATCGTCACCTCGTCCCTGGAATAGCAAAACGTGAAAAGTTATACGTACCAGCTCGTTTTCCACAAAGCTTGCTAACCAAACTATACGAACGAGTTCTTCCAAAACATCATCGAGTGAATTAAGCTGGTAAACAACAAATGCTGATGTTCTAAAAATTACATAGTTTTGCCACCAAATAATTGGAGTGGGAGATAAAACTACGAACACAGCAGGACTATGCGTAATGACAGTTTGTGCCAGCCTTTTATAGAGGGACCCCAATACCTTTTTGTGCTCTTGTAGAAAGGTGTCAAAGACAATTACAGCTCCCGAGAGTAGACAGGTCCACATCCCTCCCTTGTCCTTACGAATCGATCTGGAAAACGTGATTGACTTTTCTTTGTTCTTTTACGTGAGCTTAAGACAGCTGTCCCTATCTGTAATATCTTTGTAAAGTACCAAAATGTAGAGTACCCTTTGCTTATTGCAATAACTATGACCCTAAAAACGTAAACAGACTGACCTATCTTCCAAGTATTTGAAGAAATCATGAACCGCGTCGCGATACGAGGAGTGTCGCTGAAACATGACAAATGAACATTTTCTAACCGCATCCAAGAACCGGAAAAACTAATGCCGACACACTAATATATTAAGGTTGTGTTCAAACTCGTGTAGTGTCGAGCTCGAAAGCAGATAAATAATAGACTGACCACTCTCATCTTCTCCATACGAAGAACAGATAAAAGGTATGTGCATTGAGCAAAATCCATTCTATTCACGATGGGTACCACTTCTGGAGGGTGCTGCAGCTCTCCGCAGACAGTGTTGCGGAACTCTTGCAACTCATTCTGGAAAACATACATGTTTTATGAGCTCGGAGGGTGCAGGAAAGATTTCGAGATGCGACAAACAAAGACATCGGCTATGACTTATGTAATTTTGCTCTGAATTACACTTCAAAAAATATTCTGAAATTATAGTTGTGCTGAGTCGCTACACAACTTTACAATTCATGAAACTGTGAACTTCACTAGCTCAGTTACAAACGGAGGAGAGTGAAAGAGGAAGGCGCCAAAGAACAAAGAGAGAAAGAGGGACAGAGACAGGAAGATGATAATAACAGAGACAGAGCGGCAGAGAAAGAGAGCAGAGATAGAGGCAAATGGGCTAAATATACAGTAGTAAAGAAGAACTATTTATGATCGTAAACGTACCGGTGAAATGGCGTCACTTCGAATAGCAGCATTATCGATCAACTCGGAGCGGAGATTCTCCTGTGCGACCAGAACCGGTGATCGGGTGGCAATATCACAGACTGCTTTGTACCAGTCTTCTGGCCAGAGACCTGAGACAAATTGCGAATTTATTAGATTTAATATTCAAATAAGTTACAAAAACTGTAATCACATACGTCGACAATCGAAATAGATTTAGAATTTTACGATCTTACTTTACATGTCAGGAAAAAAACTCCACAAAACTTACCCGAAAACTCGACATCGAAGCCAAGAACAGTGCAGTAGAACCAGAAATCCCTGAAAACACAATTCATTATTAAATATATCGTACCACTCAAACTTGAAATATAATTTCTGAAAAACCAAATGCGAACCAGCCGTTACAATTCAGTCTTAAAAAAGGACGAATGTTGTCTATTCGCAACGCTTCAGTCTTTCAAACTGCTATACATTTTTCAACTGCAGTTTAAAGGACCGTTGACACGGGATTGGTCCAAACAATCGTCCTTCTTCAAATGTGAACATAATCTCAGGAACAACACTTCTCGGAGAAATAACTAAAGTATTCATATTCATAATATTTGAACTGGGAAACAACTTCTCAATCAGACATTTGGAAAAAAAAACTAATCCCAACCTGAACAGATTTCTGAGTCGTGTTGACGGCTGCGTGATTGGGGTCATTCTGTTCATCAGCGACGCAATCTTCGGCATCAAGACTCCCAGGTTACCGGCACTTGTTGACATCTGAATGGTATGGATGCTGATAAACAATAAACAAGAGAACCAGGCTGTTAGTAGGTTGGCGGGCAGCGAACAAGGGGATATCCATAGTATGGTGAATTAGTTGTCAACAAACTACGAACACGTAACGAAACATGCGGAGCAGAACCGGAATTCTACAACTAGCGTTACTAATGGTTATTAGCAACTAATTTTTAAATTTATGCAGAGAAACATGCCAAAACCCAGACAATTTGGTGCCCACATATGTTTTAGGTACCATTTCCCTTTCGAATCGCCATGGAGTTGAGTAAAGCACACCACCATCAAGCTCCACAACTACCTTGCTGTCGTATCTAACACAATTCAAGAAAACGAGTTATATTGCGACTACGAAAGTATTCCTCGAAATACAGATTGTGATATTGTTATTACTAATAATATCACTCATAAAAACAACCAAATCATCGAGTTTTCTTGTGTTGTGTCAGTGAACGCACAGCTCGTGAGTACATCAAACCTTATACGAGTTGGTCGCCGTTGATAGGGCCACTATGGTTAACTGAAAATCAAATGAAAGTGCAATTATTTCGAAGGGTGACGAGCAGTGATTTCAAACACAGACAAAAACAGGACACGACAAGTTATTTTGACAGCAGTTCAGTGCCTTCAATAGCAAGTAAGATTGGCATGATTTCCACAAAACATAGACTGCGTTCAAACATACCCCAGAAAGGTTGTCCGGATAGTCAAAAAAAATGAAAGGACTACTTTTCAAAAAAAAAATGAACGGACTACTTTTTCTGAGGTTTGGGAAAACTAGAAGGCAAAATCTCGAGAGATATTTTTTCCGTATGACTTTGGGAAAAAGTGTCGTCCAACGGACTAGTTTTTCTGTCGAGCGAGAAATAAAACGAACTACTTTTCTCAGCTTTTTCAGACCTTACTGGTGTATGCGTTCAAACAGTTCTGATAGGCTCCCCACCAGCTGGCAGCACTATGGTAGAATTAGAACAGTGACATCTAACTGTCTGCGTCTCTCTGATCTGGACGCTTTATTTCCACTACCCATTCTATCTATTCCAAAACAGTGAAACGGCGGACTATAAGTCGCATGAAAACGGAAAACGACAAGAGCTTGAAGAGTTTAGAAGAAACAAACAGTCAATTCAATTTGATGCATAACTGTCATTCTCACAGTGTGAATTCAAATCAACGAGAAAGAGAGAAAAAAAGAGAAAGATAGAAGAAGACCAGAATGCAATATATAGATCAAGCCGTGGTGCAACCAAACACGCACATTCATGCGATAAGCTACACTCAAGTTGAGAATGTCTCATCAAAGATTACGATTAACAAACGAATGGTCTCGAAAGAAATATACACAGTTTGCACAAAACAATCTGCACCACCTCTAATCTCTCACCTTGACTGTGCTTTTCGACATTTTCTGTCCCACTCTCCTTCCCTCGATGCCCAACTGAACGAACAGCTCGAGGAGTCGAACCAGCAACGCCATCTTGTCCTCGTCCTCCCTTACCCCCTCGGCCATGACAGCTAGTGCCTGGTCTACCGCCAGAGAGACATGTCTATAAACGTCATTCAAAATTCAAACTACCGCCACAAAAACTTCAGGAACCATATGAGCAACCGACCAATAGTTTCGACTTTTTGGCTATTTAGCCAAGTGTTCAACTGTATCGATCTCGTAAGCGTACGCTTCTAGGAATGCTCAGAAATTGGGGTGTCATTTGCAACCAGATGCTCACAGTCGTGAACGATGAATCAAAGTAATTGGATCCGACTTTCGCGAGCCCTCTGCGCTCAATAATCATTCAAATGCCCTTATGTAGCATTTTCAAACTTGTAACCAAAGAATATCGTAAACTTAAGTTCAAACTAACGTATATCGTTGCTCTGTCTGATGGTTTCCCTGATCTTGCGTATAGACTCTGTTGCTCGACTCGATAGCAATCTGGGTGAAGAGCTTCATAACGCCGTCATAGATCGTGCGCTGAAATATATTGAAATACTCATTTGCGATAACACAAAACTCAAAATGCGAAAACTACAGATACGTAGCTGTCACTAAAAACACCAGGCGGTGAAAATTTGACAACAGAGCGCGTTATAGTTCTCGTATTGCAAAATTGTTCTGGGAGACAGAAAAAGAATGCCACTTTTATAATTGTTCTGCAGCGCAAGGTCTTATGTGCGGCGAATTCTTTATTTAACCGCGTTTTTCGTCAACCGCGCCAGTTAACCGAAACAATGGTTCACACTTTTGTTGTTAACCACTTGGTAACCGCCAATTTCGCCCAGAAGACGTCAGAAAAGGAGTTACTAAAGGGTTAATAGAAAAATGGTTGAATGGTTAACTGTACAAACTGGTTAAATGGTTGACGGACGTTTAACTGGCAGAGTAGGACGATTATGTGCTCCAATCTCGGCGCGTCAGTCCTTTAAACTGCAATTGAAGAATGTATTGCAGTTTGAAGGACTGGGGCGTTGAGATTGAAGCACACAATCGTCTTTTTTTTTTACGAAATTCGTGGTTCGTTGTGAAGTTTGCCTTTTTATGTGTGTCACTCACCGCTCCGGCCACCCACATATTAGCCAGACAACGAATCATTACCACATCCAGGCCCGAAGGGGGACTAGCGAACCTGAAACCACAACAGAAGTCACACACCGAACTCACTTAAGGAGAAATCTGCTTATTTTGCATCGAAAACGGCTAGTTTTCCCGAGTTTGGTTTGGTGAGAAGAAAGCCTTCTTTTGGAGTTTTTCTGACCATACGACAAAACTTGAAGTGAAGGGGCTGATTCCAACTAAGATTTTTGAACTATACATGTGGACTTCGTCTTACCTTTCACGTCTGTGATTTCTTGTGTTTCTCAAACTATATTGTTCCTGAGTGATGCGAAAATTTTCACCTACGACTGTCAACATACTAGTCACGTCGATATTCAGACGACATTACGCAAGTTGTGTTTCGTTAACTATCAACGCTGACGTAGAAAGTATAAATGTAGCCTACCTCTGTAGATAGATCTGTAGCACCATGTCCGGGACATCGCGCGAGCTCACCAACGACACCCCGATGCCACCCAGAGTCATGATGGCATTCTCACACACCAAGGCGACTATTCTGCAAATATGACCATCCGTGAATGGAATACGAAAACTATATTCTAATAACGGTCTATGAAACAGAAAGGGGATGCAGGATGAGAAAAGAAAATAACATAGACTACACCACGTTACTACTGGCAGCTTACCTGGAAGACTGGCTGGAAGCACTGAAATCAGATTAACATTGAAATTTGAAAAATCTTAATTCGGAAAATGAAACCAAGAAAAGTAAGAAAAAGTATAAAAAGTAAGAACCCACCTAAACCTAAGCAAACTTGAAAAAGTGCCACAGTTGATGTGTCACTGAATTCACCAATCCCTTGCAGCTAACACACATCACTTACTTTTGCAGCAAATTACTCAAGAACCTACATGTTATTTATATTGGAGCAGACGAACAGCTTGGAAGAGAGACTGGCTAGACAAGCCTGCACACTATCCTCATCCACAGAAAGCGACGAATGAAGAGCTCTGAAGACAGGTTTTTAGCCACATTCCGCTATATGCCACAACAACGGTTTTTGAACAGTACAGTACAATCTTCATCAATTTCTTCCCGCAAAAAGGTTCTTGTGTGAAGTGTGTTGTTGAAAACAGAAAAGTGCTGAGAGAACGAATAATCTTGTTCGGAAACTTTTCACTTCACCTCTCCAGCTCCACCCCATACTTCCTCCATTTTTTGCCGAAAAAATACACCGTTGTAATTTCATATTCCTTTTTTTCTTCGCCACTTACCGACACAGTGCCTGGATGGCGCCATTCCTCAAACTGTCCAGAGCTCGTTTCCGACGCGCCGCAGTTTCCTCCTCTTTCTTATCGATTTCCTTCTTTTCAAGACTCTGAAAGACTAGCAACTGTAAAATGTTGACATTACATGATATTCTTATTGTTAAAATCTATCGAGCTTTCAATCACAATTCAACTTGGGCAGAGCCGATAAATGAAGAAAAAGATGTTTTACCGCTTCGTTCGCCAACTTGGTGAGAATGGGGGCTGGTTCCAGCAGAAACCGCGACAGAATAGGCACCACGGTTGCAGTAGCGACAGCCGGAAACTTTTCTGCCAGACCTAGAAAGAATAATAATGTATTTGTATTTGACGCGTCGCAGAGGCCCAACATTTGAGCTTTCAGGAGCTGGACTATAACCAGCTATGAACTATGCTAACATGCTGAATAAGCTGAATAAACTAACAACTGTACCCAAGTTTGCAGCATTTAATTACAGTTTAAAGGAAGACTAGCTACCTAGTCTTGTACCCAACACCCACCTCCGAGCGAAGAAAGAGCCTTGAGAGCTAGCGGCAGCTGGGACATGGAGACCCGGTTGGCGGTACTGGCGAACAGACGGGATGACATGGCAGAACAGACGGCGTCAGAATCTGGAACCCGCTGCTATTGTACTTCATACAGAGGTGTAAGGACTTTTGTTTTGAACAGATACCCTGCTGAATACTGTATTCGGATTCATATATGTTATTTCCATTCCACTTCATGAAACATTGCTGCTCATGTACGTTTCCTCATTGATACAAAAACTGTCGAAATTGAGTAAAGGTACAAGTCCTCTTTTCGTGAGATATGTGAGAGTCTTTAAAAATTGTGATATTCAAGTCCGGAATGCTCTAGAGCGGAAAATACTCCCATCAAATGTCGAACCTGAGTGCTATGCCTGTACAGCAACAAACTGACCAATATCATCTACAGCCGCCCAAACGATCAGTTCCAAGCACATGACCTGCGCCACCTGGGTGGTCCGATGACGTCCCAGACCTCCGGCTGTTATCTCAGAGGTGGTCCGGCGGTCTTCGTCACACGACACTCGCTGCACGTCCATTGAGGTCAGAAGACCCACCACAAACGAATTCAGCTGCAATTATGTAGTTGTTTGCAGTTTTAAGAATACAGTACGTTATGCAATCAAATGTGATCGATTCAACAACAAACGCCATAATTAAGAAATCTTCGGGAGATTCTTTCAAAACCTCGGAGTGACAATTTGCACGTACTCAGCGCTTTCAGTCGCATGGAACATAATTGAATTAGGCGAAACGTACCTCTTTCGCGAACGACTGTGTGATCGTGCATCCTTCCTCTAGTACGTCGAACGGTTGAAGGACGTCCCGCAAAAGCGTCAAACAACAGAGAATCAACACTTCGCTGACCGTCTTGTAGGGATATCGTTTGATCTGTGAAGCCTGAAAGGAGAAACGTGTATATCCACAATTCTACCCCGTCACTAAGTGGTCAGCTTGCAAACATCTACAATTAGGTTTTTTATTTCACACATTCATGTTATGATGTATTGAACTACATGAAATACAATTGTACTACTTTTGTAAACTCAACTTACCATGAATACATCTGTCGCGTGTATATCCAAAGATTCCAACAAATTCCTATTCAGCAGTCGCTGGACCTGCAAAAGTCAGTTGAGAACAAAACGAAGATAATAGAACTGAATTTAACTGGGAATATAGTGAAGGAAGTTGTAATCTTGCTTCGAACAGTTTCTACGTTCAATTTTAGGAATTACATTGCAATAACTGTCTTTTTTTAATGGAATTGTCTTTTTGAGTCGTGAGTTGAAACCCATACCATTCAGATGAGAGAGCCGGAGCCCGAAACTCAATTCAAGTCAACCAATTTGAGAGTCCCTTCTGTCTGAGCCAACTAAAATGATAAACCCACTGAATCAAAGATAGACTCCAACTCCTTCATTGTGAGGCGGAATTTGTTACACGGGGGCAGCATGAAACTCGTTCCCAGTCTGAAATCTCATTCAGCGTAAAATACATATTAGATAAAGACCATGATCTCTGCGACGTATTCTTTGTCTAGTAAGGTCATGTCATCCACAATCACTTGTTCAATCAACGCGAGCTAAAACTGTCTAGATTTGCACAAGATTTGTACGCTCATTAACATCATGACAATTACAGCCCACTCTCACGATTCTGATGAATAATTGCACTCTTATGAATCATTGCACGTTTCTTGTGAAAGTATAACATGCCTGTTGTACATTTTCCCAAGTCGTGTAGACGTAGCGTCTGTTTCCACGTCAATCCACGCACAATACTCATCGGATGACAAACTGGGAGCATCATCACTGAAAAAAGCCAGTCAGCAAACAGAGATCACAATCAGCACGATGAAACCGCGTTTTCAACAATATCTAAGTTTACTTGTTTGTTTCACATTATTAGAAAGAGCAAAAAACTAGAACGTTAGCCATTCAAAGGGAAGACGAGATAACTATCAAGACATTTTCTATAAAGTACCACCGTGCTGGAGTATGGCACAATACAGCGAGTCATCCGAGAGTAACTCTACTCCGTCCACTTAAAACTAACCTATTTGCGTCGGGATCCTCAAATGGTAGCGGAAATACGTAAGATAGCAAGGATCGATCCACATTGTGCGAATATCGACCGAAAGACCGCAGTAGCCCCAGCACATAGCAGACCAGCTTCGAGGTGTGGGCTGAAATAGATCAATCAGTACAAACAACTACAGATAAGCTAAGTTTTCGATGAGATACTCACTACTTCAGGAATAATATCAGTTCAAAGAGTATCAGATATCGAAGCAATGACAACCTTCTCAACTATACGTGGTTCAGGCAGTTCATTTAGTTAGAATGTGCACAACAAATACGCTGGGAAACTGATGCTAAAGGTAACCTTTGTTATTGGAAATATTCTCCGTATCTTCCAGAACTAGATGGATAGACGACACAGCACAGGCAATTGCATCAATCTGAAATACTCAGAGATTATAGGAAAAACGCTCAAAATACACTAGAGCGTAACGTTAGACTATAAAATGTGTGAATGACTTCTATGAAAAGTAAATAGGCACACTTCGGTGAGAAAACTACGTCAAAGTTATTACCGAATCTGGTATACGAATAAAAAAACTGGACACTGGGCATGAAGTGAGTAATCAAGTCTGGATCGAGAATGAACCTACCTGGGCTGTTACGATAGCGTCTCTGTGGTCAGGCAACTTGGCGGCCAGATCGGAAAGCGTTGTGTTGAAACAAAAGGAGAACTGTTCTTGGATAGGGATCTCTGGAAATTCATAATATAACTGATGAAAAGCAAATGAAAATTTGTATAGATTTATTTGGTTCACATCACAATGAACTACGAAATAAATCAACAGATAAGAGACAAGTCGAAGGAGTGAAAACCACCATCTTCTAGTAACAGTAAGCAGATTCTCCGGGTCGTTCAAGTTATTAACGCTCTAGGTTGGTCAAAGTATTCTACGAAAATGAAACGATAGTCGATGGGACATGGGTGGTGGGTCCATAAACACGTCACATGTGTGAATGTGCAACCCTCATTCTGATCTCAACCCAAAATGTGACAAAACTATAACTTACTGTCGTTTTTGTTGACTAGTCCGTCATCGACCCATCTCATGTGCGGGAGGGCAGCGAGAGAACGAGTTAAAATTGGCACCAAATCAGCGGCGAACTGAAAACAATTGTACAATCAAAGTATCAATGACATCCTTCCTCACTACCACCCGTACTGGTCCGTCATACTTATGAAAACTTAAAAGGGCTAAAGGTATAAACGGTATGAAATAGAATGGAATCGAAGATTCAGAAAAAAAAATGTATTGATACGGAAAAGTGGCGGAAGCGACTCTCAAACTGGAGCTTTTCTTGGATAACTCGTACCAGCCTCCCAACCGTCCCAACCTACCTATCAGAGTTTTACACAGACTGTACACTTGGTGTCATAAATCATGAAGGAAAAGCTGTAGTTTACTTACAAAAAACAAATGCCCACCTTGCCGTTAGAATAGAACAGATAGCAGGCCAACGCCTTCAGGGCGCATCGTACATTGTGGTTCAGCGGCTGTTCGCTGAGATCTTCCCGCAGACCACCCAGAATACGGCGACGCACTTCGCACAGGGTGGTCTTCTCTATCTGTAGAATAGAATAAAATATCAATGTTATACAGGTCCACACCTTCTACTGTCTATGAACCTCGGCATCCTGGTAATGTTCTTCTATTCATTCTTATTTTGACGATTTTCTCGTTCTCCTCGAGCACGAAGTAGTACAACGGTTAATTTTTTTCATTATCGAAACTTCTCATTTATTTTAAAAACAGCAAACCACATCTGAACGCGAAAACCAACAGCAAATATCAAGATGCCGGGGTTAACACAAGTTGGACCTCAATTTTTCAATTGACAAAAAATCTCGAGTTACCTTTGCCAAACAAACTGCTGTGCACTGAAGATTCTTGAATACGAAGTCATCGATATCCTTCATAGCCGTGCTATCTCGAATAAACTGCAAATAGCATAAATTATGGCTTGAATTCGGCATCACGAGCTGTAGATACTAAAAAAATCACCGACACTCGAAAACTCTGTGAAGATGTTCATTCCCTCAAAGTAAGATAGGTAACTACGTTTCGGGCACTGCTCAAAACTTGAGACATCCATTAACGTACGTTTGATCAGTAGGTTTTACACACTGCTAAACTCTTCATAATGCAGACTAAGCACTATTGACAGATGTTTACTTGCAATGCACTCTGCATCCAGCCGATTGCTGTTCAACTCAATTGCTGCCAGCTTGAGAACAGCTGTTTGATTGTTGATTGTTCTAGGAAGTAAATGCCGGCAAACTGCTTATGTTATTCCTCGTTCTAATAATGTAAGAAACTCTAAGGTGCTTTCATAAAAATGAAATGAAACAACAACCAACGTAAGCTTGTGCGGAAACCAGCTGTCAGAAGGAACCAAATCACAAATTGCGATGAAACTAGTACTTCCGACCTCTGAACATTGATTGTAAGCAATTTCATAGAATACCTAACTACCATAATCGAATCAGTATAAAAATTAGCAGAGATACATATGTTGGCTGTTTTACCAATATGACTCTCATCTAAAACCGAACAATCAGAAACATTTATAAAGCCAAAAACTCAACAAAAAAAGTATACAACAACATCGCAAACTGCTATATTCAACGAACAACAGAGTGAACAACAGTGCAAAATGGACACGAAAACAAAAAGAAGATGAGAAGATGGAGAGGTTGTAAGGAGGGTAATCAGTGAGAAAGTTAAATATTCAGTCGAGAGGGTGACAGATCAGTAGAGGTGTTCCATGTTGCTGGTACGGGGTGTCTTGATCTTCTCCAGATTCTTCGTGATTATGTCGTGAAGCGTGGAATAGTGATTGCGAACCTCCAAGATCACCAATCTGGAAACATAAGAACTGTTGAAAAAGCCAGTCTCTCCTATCCGAAATGGCTTGTTGTGAATATTTAAATCGAAAAACCGTCAACAAAGTGGTCTAAATTTTGGTTTTTTTTTTGGTCAGGAAAGTTTTACGGGCACTTTTGGATAGTGAATTCAAAGACAAACATTTCCCAGCCAATTCACAAATCACAATAGTTGGTGGCCTGAGAGAATTAGGCAACTGGAGTATGTATGAATCATCCTGTGATTCTGTGAGACCACAATGCAAACTATAAACTATAAACAGTAGTTACCTGACGTTGATGAATTGCTTCTCATCCATATCCAAAATGCCTCTTCGATAGTCTTCTACGTGTGGATACTTTGCCACCTAAATTAACGTTCACATTTGTTCACGTTGACGTCATCATTAAACCTCTACTTAGCTACTTACACCATAAGAATGTATCAATGAAACAATAAAGAAAATCTGACAACATTTAAAAATTCACCTTAGTGAGAAGTTTGCCTCTGCTGGTGAAGTATCGACTCATCTGATCCAAGAAAGAAGCAGCCTCGCTCTCCACATTACGAACCTTAACAACAACAGCTTTTCTTTCAATACGTGTTCTCCTTTTTTCTATATTTCGGGTGGAAATAAGATAATACTCCATTCACAGGTGGAAATGTGTTGGTTTGCGGGCTTGAAGTTGTAGAGTTCAGCACGCCCATAAAAAAAGTTATAGGTCCACTCTAGATAGATGCGTTGAGTGAGGATCCCCGGTCAGATAAACGGGGTCAGATCAACTTAGAACTCTAACTTTCAAAATGGAAACTACCTCGGCAAGTGTATCCTCCTGAATGGAGACACCGAAATTGTTCCCGTCTTCGATGCGAGGAATCAGAAAGGTGATCCACATCTTCACCTAAAAGCAAATAAAATAGTAAGATGAAGACAAACAGCCCTAATCGTATTGAAAAGTCTCGTCCGCCAAATTCAACCAACAACGAGTGGACATGACTCCCGGAGCGATCTACTACATCTTATGCTCGTGTCTGAACTTTGATCGTATCTCGTGGAAGGGTCTGCTGAAATACGTGTAAATTCATCATATTCCTTAATTATCAATTGTCTATAAAAATTCATCTGAAGCTACAAACGAACCAAGTTGTCGCCAAATCCGTTCCCATCCGCTAACTATTCGAACCACCAAAAAAAACCGTAGAAACATAGCGCGAAAAAAGGATTGTTGGGGAAGAATGAGAAGAGCTGCGGAAAGCCGAAAGTTTCCCATGGTTGAGATACATAAACGGTATAGATCGGTCAAGAATTGAAACAGAATCAAAAAGAACAATGGTCCAACTCTACTGACCTTGTTGACACTCTCGACGGCCTCTCTGAGCAATGGTCGAACCTCGTCCATCAACTTGGCCAGCTCCTGGTTACAGGGCACCGTTCCGCGAATGAAACCATACACCGGCGCTGAACAATCTACTCATACAATACAATTCAAAAGTAAACAGTTATGTTAATTATTTCTTTACATGTTTACGTAAACTTATCATGGTAGAGAAACGTCACTGCGTTTTCCCTACATCTGACACTTTATCGCATTTTCGAATGACCTTGCACTCCTTGCAGTTTGTACCCTGTTACCAAAGGGTGAAATACTGATCGCTACAACAACGAGTAACTTGATATATTGGTTGTATACTTCGATTTCAATCAGTAAAAAGCCATTCGCTCATCGAAGTAATTACAATGTACGGTAAGTAATTATCGAAATATACAAACCTCCGTTGACGGTTTTGTTAGTCTCGGTTTCCTCCACCTTTCTCTTCTTTGAGGGAGGATCGAGCTGCTTTTCCTGAAACATAGAAAAGTGCTGAATACTCAATTTCGAGCTACGTGAAAGATACGGCAAGAACAAAAGTGTTTTTATGGTTATAAAGATGAAAGAGAGAGCCATGGAGAGTAGCCGAGTGAACTTTCGCTAAATCTGCATGCAAGGTAAACCATACGTCAATATCGACCTATTGTATGACTCTTGTAGTTAGAAGTGAATGTCACGTACAAGTTATGAATGATTTGTAAGTATCGATGTAGTTGGCGTTAACACCGGCGTGAACGCTTTCTTTAAAATTAACGCCACCTAAATCGATACGCATTACGCATACTTTTATCACCATTAACGCCAAAGTGGAAAGTCGAAGAAAAACAAAAAATCTTAATGATTTCCAAGACTAACCGACTCCGGTGCAACTTCCGGGACGGGAATATTGAGATCATCTTTGGGCATCAGATCAGGAATACGATCGTATGAGAAACGAGGACTCTACAATAAACGATTGATATAGATCGGAATAGAGAGATAACCATTTGTCAGAGAAAAAAACATGAAAAGCAAAACAGAGTTGAGAAGCCCAATCAAAGAGTTAAGAAGATCAATGGTCACAAGGTAGGTGTACTAGAAGAGGAGTACTCACCCCCCTGGGCTGGGTTTGACTTTGAAATCCGAGATCCTGCTATCAAAATTGTGCTTTAAACGTTAAAATTTCCGAGGTTTCTCAGAAAATAAGCCCGTTTCTGATGTTTTTCTACGCTGTACATAGGCAAGTCTGCCAGAGTATGAATAAACACCAACCTTCAACATAGTGTCGAACTGAATGACCCGTTTCGGGAACTCCTCCATGACTATCTGCTCCGCATCCACAAACAGAAGTTTCTTGTATTCGGCGAGCTGAGAAAAAGTAAACATTGTCATTTGACTGAAACGTATGGCGACTTTGTTGGATTCCCCATCAAATCACCCGCTTTTCTCTCAAATCGCGCTTTGAACTACCATAATTTCACAAATAGTCGCACTTCATTGGTGAAAAGTTGAGTTTCCATACTGCTTCGTAGTTTGGTTGCCCAAATGAAACACCCTACTTTCAATCAATTTCTGTGAACAACAAAGTCACCTCAAGTATGATTTGGCTGAATATTTCATCAAAATTCCATGGAGAAAAGGCGAACAATAGCTTATTGGAATTGAATGAAATTAACTGGGAAATAAACCATTAATGATTTTAACGGGTGCTGAGTGTTGAAGGGAGTGTAAAGCTCGGAAAAAAACTCATATGATACCTGTTTGTTATGCTCCAGATCGCAATTCTTAACCTTCGGGGTCTTCGTCATATTGCAGGTTCAGCGTACTAAAATACAAGAAATGAACAATGAAAAATCTGAAACAATACTGAGCGAAAATTGAACAAGGACGAACAATGATAATATACTCGATTGAGCTGGACGTAAAGAACCATCAAACATAATTAACGCCATGAATAAATATTTACATAAAAATATGTTGTACAAACATCAGCAAAAAACGCATAGGACAAATACGAAGTAGGCAGAATGAAGGCAGTCACAATTCGTCTGATAACATAGAAAATTATGTACACGTGAGCTAGCTTGGAAGCGTAGAGACTCCTAATACTATCTAGAAAGCAAGATGTAGATGATTAACAGTTCAGAACACATTCCAACTGTAACCTGCCTAACAAAACCCGAATACAATGCTCGTTATTTATAACTTGAGCTCTATAGTTTCTCTACAACGAACAAATGAAATCACAGCCAAAAGTACCTAATTCAATGAGAACCACGTTCTGAATATCTATTTCAACCTAATAATATCTATCGTAGTCTCCAAGCAAGTTCTTAAATTCATATCGAAAGAACCAATGGCATATTGGCCAGGGAACTTGAAATAATCCAATCCTCGCCCAATTTTCACTATCCATCCGTTATCGAATCTAAAAAAACAGTTTTCATCTTGACCTGTCGAACATTTTTTGAAAGCAGACAATGAGAAATGTTGACATCAACAGCACAACAGCAGACAGGTCGAGAATCAACTACACCCACCTTTTGGTTCAATTATGTCTATGTTTATTATAGCGCACAAAAAAGCAACTTCATGAGTTCGGGAAGAGAACAAATAAGCCATAAGCCAAGAGTTTTCCTTCATTTTATGTTTCTATTTGACTTTCTATTCGGCAATGCTACTGAAATATGAATATGTCAACTAACCTTATTTCTCTATCATGGAGATCGGGATGGTATTGCACGATTAGTGTGATACGTCTGGTCTTGAGGCTGTCAGCTAGAATGCTGAACTGCTCCGCATTCGGTTTCCCCTTCAACCCTGTTGTGAGTCGGATGCACCTCAGGTTCTTCGCATATCGGACCACCAATTCACAGAACCTCACGAAGTTTATCACCTGAAATGTGTGTATTGGTGTATTTGCAATACTGTCGTTATTTTAAGAAGACAACAAACGGAAATAATAGAATATGATCTACAAACACAGAAATTATGACTAACCGATCGTGATTTCGACAAACAGAGACTCAATTATTCACATTAATCGGATTCAAATTACGGTTTGACTGTTTGACACCCCCTTTGAACAACGAACAAGATCATATTCCATAATAGATGGTAAGTTAACACTTTCGCCCGTTCCGTTATGAAATAATAAAAATGGTGTGGATGCTATACAAGTTACCTGATGGTGGGCGGCTATATAGGCATCCTGTATGCTGACTTCTGTCAAAGTGTCATCCAAACATTTCATGAACACAGTTTCATACCCATGACCAGTTGAACCAGCTACTATCCTACGTTGTTCCATAGAACGGACCTGAAATGTGTTTTGGTAACCACATATCTTGGAAACCCGAACCAATAATCCAACCTCATATTGAAGAAAGTTGAATAGATCAAGAGATAACGTAAACGTGAAATTACAGATAGTAACTGTAACTTATAAAAACTAGCCACAAAACAAAAGTTTTTGTTTCATGTGGAGAACAAGACTTGACTTTAAATTTTCTAGTTTTTTTCCTTTTCAAGAGGTGTATACATAATCAATTTACAGACGACGAGAGTAAGCTCAGAAGTATCAATTAGTCCACTTTGTGCTTCGTCAAACAGTCCACACACCTCGAGATTTGATTTCGATTTCAGCAACTCCGCCCTCGTGATGTAAGAGTTTATTTTCTCGTCGAATGTTCGTTTTTTAGACTCCTCGTGATCAGGTAACGAACTGGAAAATTATATTATCGAAATTTAATAGATAAAGAGAACTGAATAAGTGAAACTAGGGTAAGTTAAAATTTTATATCAACTAAACCGTCCAGCGAGGGATCCGGTTAAAAGTTACGAGTAATCAGGCAACCACTCAACACAAACCCGCTTATCCGTTAGGCTAGGTTCATAGTTTGTCACCCCGTCTACATATCACGGCGTTTTCCGCCGCCACATTAGAGTTGGTCGGGACCGCGACCGTTCATTCGACCGCAACGCGACACGCGAACGCGTGATTCACGTGCCAATTATGGGTTTAAGTGCCAAGAAATGATTTCGATGAAATAGGAAGTCCGGGCAGTGTGCAGCATGTGCATACTCACGGGAGAGCGCGGGGTCTCGCCACGACAGTTTTTCGGTTGTGCACCTGCTGCATACTACTCGCAAAAAATAGGTTGTCCGAGAATGCTGTGATATGTACAAACAAGTTACGGATAGCTATTTGAAATTGGTTCCCAAAATGTTGAATAACCAAAGACCAAAATGTTGCATACATAACCATTAACCAATCGTATTATGAAGGTTTCAACAACCCGATCAAAAAAATAATCAGACAATAGACTCACTTTTTATATTCCATGAGTAGATCAGCACCGCGCACATACTTCCGCCACGCGTCATTGGGCTTTCCCTGTTGATCGAGAGAAGTGGCTTCGATGAGACAGGTACTAGCCTGCTTCAACAGTTCCTCGGAACTCATCGAAGAATGAATTTAGTAGAATGGATGACCACTCGAAACCTAAAGTTACTTTGTATCGAAACTGAAGCTATCAAATTACGCCCAGAAAACCCGATGTAAAGTGTTTAGGGCTCTTTTGGAGAGGTTGAACAATAGGATTAACTCTTTTGTAAAAAAACAAACGTTGAATGAAACGTTACACAAAACAGATATGTTTAAAAATGAAACGCATAGCATGAACGTTATGAACGACATTTAGAGCGATTTCCGCGACTTCATGCAAGAGCAATCTACTAGTTTTGTGGAAGAGCGCGCTATGAAAGGGAACACATGATGAGAGAACAATATTTAAAACCATGTACACTGGAAACGTCAAAAGTAATGCGAAGTCCTTGCCCGAACAATAGCCATAAAAATAGAGAAAAAATTGATTTCACGAAAATGCGAAATTATTCGAAAAATACGCAATCTACCGTGACTATCACCGTAAGAAATAAATAAACGATCGGCTGGCAGCAACTCGAGCAAATATTTCATAATTAGTATAACTTTTGAAACGGAGATGCTCGACGTAATCGAACTTGTAATGGAGTTTGATGAATAGGTAGCATTTGGTAATGTTAGGGAAGTTTACGAAGATCTGGGAGCTTTCTGGCGTGTTTTTACAACAAACTACAGGCCAATTGGCCTTACACGGTGAATTCTATATCTAACCGGGTTTTTAGGTAACCTAACCCTTTTTTGGTAACCTCTTTTTCAGGTTACCTTGGTAGGTAACCGGTAAGTAACCTAAAATGAAAAACCGGTTACCTGTTTTTCTAACGCAAAATGTGGTTTTTACCGTTAGTTTGATTGGTAACCGGATTTATGTTTCGGGTTACTTCCAGGTTACCCACCTAGGTAACCTGAAAAAAGGTTAGCAAAAAAGGTTAGGTTACCTGAAAACCCGGTTAGTTGTAGAATTGGCCCAATTACACTCCAGCTGTAAGTTTAGGAGGTCTGTAAGTCCAGCGATTTTTATCCAGCAATTTTTGTAGTTTGATTCAGTTGTTCTCGTTGGTTGAAGTTCGTATATCATGGAGTGTGAATCAAGCTCAAATTAAAACTCAGCTATGGTCGTCCATAACGCAATACGTTATGCAACTTCTGAACTTTCACAGTACTAGATCGAAATTTCTCAAATGTCCTTTCAGTTCATTGATTGAATTTTAATAATATTCAAGGATTTAAGTTAACCTGAACAAGCCATATGTTTTCTGTTCTGCTGTGGTTGTAGTCTGATTCGGTTTTAGTTGTAGTTTACAACTCAACCTACAACTTAAAAACACATTTCCAGAAGATGATATTGTGTACGAACAGTAGAACAAGGTATTGTGTACGAACAATCTCATTAGCATACATCAGATGTCGGGGCAGATAAAAAAGTGCTTTTGTATCCTACTCGTCCTCCTACGAAAAACTCAATTATTTCTGTGTTCATAACCAAACCACAATTCAGAATCCTATTAATGTTTAGCTCAGCTGTGATTGGTTTCAATGCATTGTGTGCTCGCATTCTCCTTCTTCTCTTCACCTGGCCCGTTGACACTCTAGGAGAAATTGTACGAGAGGTGAGTTTCGAAATTCCGTTAGAACAGTTTTTTAAGTTATTTAATATTTTTCAGCCACTTTACTAAAAGAAAAGAGTAGTGAAAACTGTAGCGATTTCTCCATTGTGAACGAGAATCTCTATCCAAGATAGAGGTTATCCTTCATTACCAGTTACCGGACCAAAATACGGATTACAGATCAGAGATCAAAAGTCGAACAACATTTAACCGTTTTCAGGCCACAGTAACCGACGCGGTGTTTTTTCCTCGGTTGGGCCTACTGGTATTCCTGGCTTTCGTTCTCATTCGAACCATCTCACAATACGTCAAACACGGACTGTTAGACGTGCAAAGGGCTAAATCTGTCAAATCGAGACATGAAACAAAAGATATTAGTACTGTGAAATAAATTATTATTGTCATTCGAAATTATATTTTCATTCTGAAAATTTGTGAAGAGTCGTAGAGATTAAACAATAGTGTGAGAACAGTTGCATGTAGACATTTATTTACACAACAAGCTCGAATTTTATTTAGTGCGCACCGTTTTACCACAATCGTTGCACGAATTCAGGAGAACTTGAATGTCACGATGTTTACTAAGCTGTAGAGAAGACCGCAAATTATCTACTCAGAATGGTTTTGTGGACGTTGAAAAGTTTGATAAACAACTCCAAGAGTTCCAACGAGCACTTCGTGAGGCTGAAAAGCAACAATCAAAAAAAGTTTTTCTCAAGGTTTTTTAACATTTAGTCATCGCCAACGGAAAGGAGGGAGGGTACTGTATTCTGTATATATCTCACTTCTCGCTGTGTACGCATACATGTGTTCGATTCCAAACTTGTCGCTTATGTGCATAATAGCGCAGTGGTTAACGCGCTGCTACGAATATTTTGCTCGCAGGTTCGATTCCGGCGAGAGACAAAAATTCATAAATTTGGCACCCACTATATTTCGAATTTATCTAGTTCCAACAATCTCTATTTACGCAATTCGCGGTTGTTCAGTAAGATCTGAGGCCGTATGCATGAAACATCCCGGGCGGGGTTGGGATGCTATCCCGAGCTATTTCCCGGCCAATTCAGCTCGGGATAGCATCCCAACCCGGCCCGGGATGTTTCATGTATACGGCCTCTGCAATGATTTCAGAGATTGTGCGTTAGGCCCGGTACAACAGTTTCACGCAGGCCTTTAACGATCGCGTCAATGGTGAACGCAACATGCGTATAGAATTACGTGGCCTGAAACGCCTAGCGCGAATGATTGCAGTCTTGTGTGGAAGTGTTCAAGTTCTCCATTCTAGATATCGTATTTTCTTGAGCAGGTATGAAAGTTAATGTTAATAAAAATTGTATCCAAAAGATATTGAACTAGAGACTAGCTTTTCTAGCTAACTAACAACATATGAGCCACGATACAGTGGTTTTAGATGGGACAATTTAATTCATTGTTTTGTTGCTGGATTTGATCTCACCAGGATAACAGAGATATATATGACCAACACAATCAATGTTGTGAAAATCACGATAGCACCCAGAAGAAAGATTTCATCTCCCATTGAGAGTACCTGAAAATCAAATGTTTGAATAGAATGAACTTTTTACGGAACATAGTTTCACAAGAAATGTATAAAAATAAAAGTTACAAAGAGCGAAACCTTTTTGAAGAACAAACGTGGCTACTACAGAACAAACAGAACACTCACAATAGTGAAATGTTTTCCCTCCTTTTTCCCGGAACACTAACCAAGTTTTAGTTCGTCTCTCGAAAAGTCTTGATGAGTGAACACAATTACAAATTTCAATTTAACGTCTACAAAGACTGTCGTATTGATAAAAACATATAATTATTAGTGTAAAAACTTGTGTTCAGAGAGTAAAGATTAGTTTGGGAGGTTGCATGTACAAGAAATACGAAACAGGTACAATAAACGTATATTTTTAGGGAGAGGCTTGTTTGAAATGTTGCGAAAATTTAGCTAGATTTTTGTGACTTGTATTTAGATGTTTCATTATCGGCATTGTGTGATATTTGTAATAGTTTCTGCAATTTTAAACCAAGCGAGTTTTTCTGAGACCTTTTCAGGCTCTATCATTCTCAAAATGAAACTTCCGATGACTGCTGGAAAATACGTATACCCAAACTTTTCCTTCGCTTCTCAACGATGCTAAATATGTAGAGATATGTTCATTCTGATATGGGGTCGGCTAAGATGGTTTGCTCGATATCCCCTTGGGGTTCCGATCCCTTATACGACCTTTTGGGCCCTATTGGAACCGAGAATCTATCGACCAAACGCTTGTCTATCACTTTCACGATTGAATTCTCATTTTTCGTAGAATGCCATGGTAGAAATGAGAAAAGAGTCCAGGACCAATCCCCTCGAGCATCTTGGTTGTGACAATCAGCTGGGGAGATGGTGGTACGGGGTACGGCTTGGGAGACGCGTAGTATGAGTATCACTGGGCATGTCCACAATAATCAGATGTTTGCGTTCTACTCCTAACATTTTCGATATGATGTCTGGGTTTGGCCTTATATTCGAAAGTTTGTAGCACATTTAGTAGGTTTGTAGCACACTTTGTAGGTTTGCAGCACAGTTCGTATTTTCACCTCTCGTATTCGTATACCCAACTTGTGTAGTTCCGGCACTTCCGTGAAGTAGGAAATAATCCCTCGAGAAGTTATTAATTCTCAGAACCAATTACAAAATAGAGACGATAGTTTACGGTATCTCACGAGTGTACACTTTGAGCCGAACTATGCATACAAGTACAACACCATGTTTAGCTGGTGTCTTTCCACAATAGAAGTACGGTCAGTTTTGTGAACAGTTCCGCAAATGAATTACCACTCAGAGAATGATGACGACGGGAGATAATTGATCTTTGAACTTTTTCAAATGCTCCAACCCCGTTGCATCTAATGCTTATTTTATCTTCGCCTCGGAAATCTTTGTGTCATATTGAATTCTCGATATCGCGCATCGAGGCGTTGTTGAATGAAAATTTCAAATTTTGTGTAGAATAGTTTAACATTTTTTAATCTAACCCGAATATTCAACGTACATTGTTCAGTTTTGCAGACGTTCAAGAGCATATTTTCTTGAAACCTGTTCAAAAACAACTAAAAAGCATTAGAGATAAATTATCAATCCAACAATTGTTTCTTGAATTATATTTATTGCATACCATTTAACCAAAATAGTTGCATGAAATCAAGAGAGCATGAATGTCACGAGTTTTACTAGGCTATAGAAAGGACGGCAAATCATCTACTCAAAATGGTTTTGTTGACGTTGAAGAGTTCGTAGACAAAACCGAGAGTCCCAATGATCACTTCGCATGGCTGGAATTGAAATGAATAAGAAATGTTGTGGTTTTTAGTGATTTCATGAGAAGTGTCACAATAGGGTACCAGTACCTTATTTAGGATTATTTACTGCTTTCTGAAATTTGGAAATAGTGAAAAGGCAGTGTGTCAGTCACCAACTATAGTCGTCGCCAACAGAAAGGCGGGAGGGTACTGTATATCTCAACTGCCGCTGTGTACGGACACATGTCTTTGATTCCTAGGCTTATCTACAATGTCTCGTAGCGCACTGGTTTTTTTTTCAATTTAAAACTACTTGTCAAATTAGTACCTAGCTACGAATATTTTGCTAGGTTTGATTCCGGCAATAGGTTTGATTCCGGCAAGAGACAAAAATTCATAAATTTTTATGAACAACTCATTATCATTCTGTTTTCATATTTTCTCTCATTCTTATTGTTCAGTATCTTCACATCTGTTATGTTTACTTTATTATTATAATTCTACAAGAATATTCTTTATGGAAAACAGCCTTGATCGATGATGATGCAAATACTCCTCACTCACAATCCTCTCTCTTTCTCTTTTCCAAATCTCTTCCGCTTTCTTTTTGACGAGTGCTGCTTGACTTTTTCTTTTTCCTTTTCTTTATCATTATCATCCAACTTTCCCATCATACTAGTAGAGCGATATGTCGACTTTGTGACTTCTCCCTGAATACGATACACTAATTGATATACATGATCATCTGGGGAACATCGAATAAAACTACATTGATACCATTGAATTCGGTACTGGACCTTTTTAAAATTTTATAATTGGACGATTTAAGCAAATAAAAATCGGTTCAACCTAATGTTCTATATAGTTTTGTATAGCTGATGATCTATTGTATTAATACGTCGTAAGTTTACCATTCATTTCACCGAAAACAAGACTGACCATGATGGATTTGCGCATGGTGGCATTGCTGCGGCGGTCCTTGTCGTCAGACATAGTGTCCACACTGTTGCTCTCGAAGAAACGAACTACCTGAAAACAACGAATTGAACAACAAACTGAAACATCAACAAACAAGTGTTGAATGGAAAACTAGTACAAAAAAAGTATTCAACAATATACAGGCAAACATATTACTTTATGAAAAATTAAATTTTTTTAACTTTCTATCTCTCGTTTATAATTATTCGCTTGAGAGCGCAATGAGCACGTTACGATTAGATTGTTCATAGTTCCTATCTTGCCTAATGACTGTACACTCACAAAATAACAACAAAAACAACAAAAACATTTAAAGAAGGACAATATGTGGACCAATCCCGTGTCAACGGTCCTTCAAACTGCAATTGAAAAATGTATTGCAGTTTAAGGACTGAAACGTTGCGATTGGACCACGTAATCGTCCTACTTTGAAGCAATAGTTACCTCTGGCATGGTTGCTCTCTCGTCGGGATCTTTGCTGAAGATGCGAGTTTTGACGAAGGTCCGAATCTTCTCTGGACATTCTTCCGCCAACGACAATGTCTTTCCCTCGATCAGCTGGAAATAGCCAAATGTAAGAATTTAATTTAATTCGTAAGTGAGAGTTAATTAATTACCAGTCAATTACACATGTGGAGAATCTTGTGAGGGAGTGGGGTCAAATTTATTCGTCCTCTGCATTGGCAATTCAACAATAAGTAAAAACGCTAGTAAGTTGCAACTGACCGCCTTCTTGACCTCAGCGTTGCTGAAATCATCCCACGGCTCGCCTCCGTCAGCAAACACTTCGAACAGCATGACACCGAAACTGAAAAAAACATCAATCTCGTGATCTCATACCGATCAAAAGTCGAGAGTCGAATCAAAAGCTGAAGTTGATCGCAAAGTGATCTCATTCCGATCGAACAGCATTCATTACAAATACTCATTATACTAGGTATTTATAAAGTTTAATCGAAGTTCAAAATTCAATAGCATAGTCAATCAATAACATTAAGAATTGTCTGTCTAGTCTAATGAAGTCTAGTCTATATTTCCATGAAAGTGTCTAGTTGCTACCTGTACACATCCGTCTTGTGGGTGAAGATCATGCTCTGGATTGTCTCGGGGGCCAGCCATTTTATGGGTAGTTTCACCGCAGACTTGATCACATAGTTGGTTCCCAGGCGAGACAGACCAAAGTCACTGATCTTGATCTAGAACAGAAATAAATAACTAAGTGTAAGTATATCGAGTGGCACATTATTTTAACAATGATCCTACTGCTACCATTTGGTGGTATGCCGAACTTGTTATTGGCAGATTGACTGAACGAGATGATAGCAGTGTGAAGAAAATGTGCAATTAGTAACAATAATCTCTACTTGCTTTGTTATCTAACATGTCGTTGAGATGCTGCCTGAAGCGTACAACTTTGTGCTGTAGGAAGTGACTGATCAAGCCATAAACACAGCCAGAAAAATACATCGTAGATCATCGCTTAAAGGAGAACGGAGAGCAACACGGTTTCTCGTAAAGCTGCTGTCTTCTCCTTTTGATTGGACGCGTTGCGTGTCACGCGGCATTGTCATGTGATGATCAATCCTAATATACGAGTTATTTGTGCTCTCTGATCTCAATACAGTTAAAAGCAGCCCAAAACAAAACCTCTGCTCGAGTTGTTAACGAGGCCTACATTGCGGGTAAGTGGAAAACCAACCACTTTGTCTTCAGAGTAGAGGCAGTTTCTGGCGGCGAGGTCCCTGTGGATGCAGTAGTGCTTGTGAAGATATTCCACCCCTTGGGCGGCGCCGAGACACATCATTATCTTCTCTTTCATGTCCACCTGGCCAGCATGTTTCTTAAGATACGAGTTGAGGGCTCCACCTGAGATGAAAATTTATTATAAACTGGGCAAATGAGTTCAAAATAAGTAGTTTTCAGTTATATGAAAGACGCAATAGTTTTAATAGCGAGTTCAAACTGAAACTAAACCACTTCATACAAAAGGACAGAAACCCGAAATTGAACCGGGTTTATTGTACAATTGTCCCCCCCCCCGTGAGCCGAAATAGGTTGGAATCCGACCCGTAGTACAATCACCCCCCACCCCCATAGGGGGGTGATTGTACAACGTCTTTCTTTACTGCAGGTTTGGATTGAGTGGGGGGGGGGGGGGGCGATTGTTAAACAGGTCCGGGGTGGTACTACTACCCCTTCCATTTTGTATTGTGGGGGGTGATTGTTAATACGTCGACATTGTACAATTACCCCCATTTACAATGACCCCCCCCCCCCCCCCCATTAACAGTCACCCCCTTCTCTATAGGGAATCGTATTGGGAGGGGGGTGACAGTACTACTGGGGGGGGGGGGGGCAGTTGTACAATTTCCCATAGAACCAATTCCAACCTTTGACAAGTTCCAGAATAATGTAAAGCGGTTGTTCCTGCACTCCAATCCCGTAGATGCGGACCACATTCTTATGTTTCAGGTCGCGCATAAGACGAGCCTCTTTCATCATCTCCTTGATCTTCGCCTTCCCCAAGTCGCCCACTCCTTTTGTCTGTAAACCATTCTCATTAAGAAGCATTCATGAGAAATCAAGCATTCAACCTGACTCAAAAAACAATCCGAACTGGGTGACAATTAAATTAACAAAATACGTCAAAACAGTGGATACTGGCTTCATTTGTGCGCAGTTGTGCGCATACATCGCGGTTTTTACTTTGCAAAACTGATATTTCACCTTTCTGCTCATAGTCCTTTGGGGGTAAAAGCAGACTAGAATTGGAAATAAGATTAAAAACTGGAGAATTTGATTACAAAAAACTAACCAATTTGATGGCCACGTCAATATCTTTGCCCTTCCTTTTCAAGACGCCAGTACGAACTTCGCCGAAAGCTCCCTCGCCAAGTAACTTCCCCAAGCGAACATCCGAATGAAGAAATTCCCATTTCTGTAGCTTGATCGGTGTGCGCAGTGTGAATTGGAACTGTAAAGTGAATGTTTCGAGTTATAAACGATGAATGGTGTCATTAATTCCTTGAGTATTTGCCACTGCTACGTGCACTCGTACTGTTGTGTTGGGAACTTCTCGAATCATTGTTTTTTCATCAAGAAAATATTTTTGGGAAAATTGTACAATTGCCCCCCCCCCCTCACCTAAAGTCCCCCCATAGTACTATCACCCCCCTCCCAATACGATTCCCTATAGAGAGAGAGAGGGGGGATTGTAAATGGGGGGTAATTGTACAATGTCGACCCTCGTGGTACTATTACCCCCCACCTAATTGAAATCCCAGAAAAGTCGCGCGAAGGTGGGGGGTAAATGGTAAATGGGTGGGGGACATTGTACATCTTCGACAATGAACAATCACCCCCCACAATACAAAATGGGGGGTAATAGTACAACCTCGGACCTGTTTAACAATCGCCCCCCACTCAATCCAAACCTGCAGTAAAGAAAGACGTTGTACAATCACCCCCCTAGGGGTGGACGGTGATTGTACTACGGGTCGGATTTCAACCTATTTCGGCTCAGGGGGGGGGGGGCGATTGTACAATAAACCCATATTTTTTGTTTACAGAGTCTGATCCTAGTCAAAACTTTCAGATATCGGCAAACTGATATTGTGGGAACCCATGAGCATGTGTAGAGAATCTCACCCTATTGAGGGATCCAACATTAGTCGCGTAATAATCGACCATTTCCTTCAATTGATCGAATACTTTGCTCGAATCTAAGAAATATCTTAGACCAGCACGCCTCACAATCATGTTCCGAATCTGAAATAGTGCTTTTCTTCTCATTACACAGACAGATACAATGCTTATTATCAACCGTACAAGTATAATCATACATTACATTATTTTGAGAATAATTCTCTCAAAAAACATCTGAAGAAATGACAGAAATGAGAGAGTACGAAGGTCAATAAGACTGCCGACAGTAGAAGACTAGCTGCCTCTTCTTGACTGTCAGCCTCTCTGTTCGAGGATTGAACGAGGCCGCTACAACAATGACTGAAAAGTGGTTGCAGATGACTATACTGTACCTTAGCCTTCTGTTTCGGATCCTGTGACTCCATCACAGAGCTCATCACTGACTCCTCACCACCTTCACTGCTAGCGAATACAGAGAGAATAATTTCCCTCCGTACTTTGCCCGGCTCCCCCGGTATATCTACCTGAAATATCGAATGTTTAAAGTTTACGAACGATAAGACATCTTAATTTCGTTTACCAATATATTTCACTACTGATTTTTCCAATTTCTTCCTTCATGTTGCTTCTTTTCGAGGCGGTGGTGATTCTTATACACTCAAACCTCATACAAACAATGTATTCACAGCTCCTCGTAATTTGATCTATGTTTCATTCCAATGAAAAAATGTTGAGGGGAAAAAAGACATTCAACGTAACTGCGAAGACCCGTACCTCGCTGACTCGGAGCAAGAACTCTCCTTCATTCTTGATGACAACTGTCACGTCTTCGCGCGGAAGAAAGCCATGATAGTAGTCCAGTTGTTTCAGAAGCTGAAAAATGAGAAGATGGAACTCATCATTCAAAAAATTAAGAACAAACAACCCTGCATTGCTTTCGGCCATATTGCAAGTATGCCTAACGGAAACGGAGTAAGTGGTAAGCGATGAATACAGATGCAATAAACAGAAGACGCTGTATACTGTGTGTTTGATTATAGCTGAGCTGTAGGGGACATTAGCTGAGCTGTAGGGGACATTGACTTTTTACCCCCCACCTTTCTGAATTTGTATTGCGTTTGGGGAATTGTAGTTTGACCCCCCCCCCACCGGGGGGTTAGAATTCAATTTATCACCTGCAATACAAAAGTTTGAGGGTGGAGGGTAAAAAGTAAACATTTCCGGTATTGAAGTTCAGCCCCCCACTCGTTGAAGTTTGACCCCCCACCATTGAAGTTCTACCCCCCGCCGACCCAAGTGGGGGGTAAATAGTAAATGTCGAAGTTGAATTTTGACCCCCCCCCCTCTCCTAGATTTTCAGGTTTTAGCTTGGGTGGGGGTTGAAGTGCTACGGGGGGGGGGGACCCAACTAAAGGGGGGGGGGGGCGATACTTCAATTTTCCCAGCTGTAGTTTGATGTACAAACACACGAGAGGTGGTGGATTACAACGAAAATACTAGATAAGACCAATATCGAGACTAGGTTTACTGTCTACAAATTGGGTACCTCGCAGAAGAAAGTATCGAGGTGAACTGAAATGAATCACACTAAAGGAGAACAAGTTCAGTACCTTCTCCTCCTGCTTGTCGAAGAGTCGTTCATCCTTGGTCGAGTACTTGGATTCCGTCATCTCCTTGTCTGACTTCATAGCTGCAACCAGCCAAGACGAGCGAACCAGATAGAATGAACATCTGGGCAACCATTCCACGTACCGGTGGTAGCAAACGGGATAACAGGTCTGAACGAACGTATCTCACGTTCACAGTTTCTTGTTTCCCCACTTTTCACTCGTCTGTCGGTGGTTGAAAACGGAAAACAGGTCTAAACAATCGTATCCCACGTTTTCACAGGTGCCGGTTCTCACACGTTTTACCGGTCTGAAACTCAGACCCAAGATTCAGAACCTGTTTTCTAGTGAACTTCACTTGTTATTTTCTCAGCTTCCTGTTTAATTTGTCTGCGATGAAGAGAAGAAGATCAACATTAGCGGAAACGAATAGAATGTTTTTGTAGTCCCGTGTTTAGTGTTTGAACTGGAGTTGTAGTTTGGTCGGCGAACACGATTCAATTCAAAAGTAATCTAAATGCACCGCGGAAACGACAAACAGCAGAGCGCAACATTCTAAATGTTCCGCCCATCCTTTTTAAAGCGATTACGGTGGCCAAGTTTGCAAATTGAAATGGTGATTAAATGGTTCAATTTGCGAAGTTACAAACTGTTCGAACCTGTTCGGTTTTGATTTCTCAAAAAAGTATGCAGATGCCATTGCTTTTCTCACGTATGTCGGCAACCACATACGTATCTATCGTGCGCAGCGCGGAGCGCTGCGCAGATTAGTTTTTGTTCAAAGGTCTGCAGACAATACAAAACAGATTATTACAATTTTCTTCAAAGTACGTCGACCATTTTCTTAGATTTTTGCATGAATCACTGAAGGGCAACACGTCTACAAGATACTAAGTTCACGTTCCAAGTAGAATTTATTCAGAGGAGTTAGAGGGCCCAACGTCTCGCAAAAATGGCTTCCGTGCGGGGCGGCGGCGGCGGCTGCGGCGCCGGCGACAAAAGTGTCCGCCTCCTCAAATCTCGGCATAGTTTTGCACAAAATTAACTTATTCAAAAAATACTTACATTTTTGAAAAGCTCTAAAAAAGTTGAGGTATACGTATTTTTCAGGTATGTCTGAAATTTGAATATTACGTGTGAGAGAGCCAAAAATGGTCTCGCAAAAAATCATGGATAGACCGGTTTCGTGAAAATAAAAATGAAAGAACAGTTTAACGTGTAGTAGGAAGACGTTTTCCAATGACGAACTAATGACAGGCGGGTACAGCTTGGTTTTCACTCCTATTCACATGTCTCATTGGCGGATTGGATAAACGCTCTATTCACGCACGGCGAACGAAGGTTCGATTCCTGCCTGGAGTCTAGAGTGGAGAATTTGCTATCACTTGAACGAGGTTACAACTACACCAAACGTTCTGCACTACGGCACGGTTTAAAACTCCAATAGAAAAACATAACTTTTCTTGTTTAGCTTATTGTTCAAAAATATTATTTTTTATCAAAAATGACCGTTACTTCGTAACCATAGAAAAAGAGTTCAATTAGTATAAAAAACGAGTGTAAAGAAAGTAAAGATTAGTTTTGGATAAATATGTACAAGAAATATAAAAGAAGTCCAATAAAAATATTTTGAGGAAAATGCTAATCTCGCTTCTCTTGAAAACAACGGAGTATAAGCTAGATTATTGTGAGTCGCAGTCAGAAGTTTTCTTCCGACAACCAAAAACTCGGTATCCTTTTTTTGAAATTCTAAACCGAGCGAGATTAGAGTTTTCCTCAAAATATTTTTATTGGACTTCTTTTATATTTCTTGTACATATTTATCCAAAACTAATCTTTACTTTCTTTACACTCGTTTTTTATACTAATTGAATGGTACTTTTCACATTGCCATTAACAAACTATGCAAACCATCTAGTCAAATACATTATGTGGGCGGAAGACCTTGTGATGTAAAGTAAACAGAAACAAAAGGAATGAGTGGGAGTTCTATGGAATTCACAACAAAGAATGAAAGAAGTTCCGTCTAGGGTTCATCCGAAGTTGTAGTTTGGTCTGCGAATGTGCGAGCACAACATAAGTTTCTTCGGCGGGCCAGCACCTGAAACGCAGCGGTATCAAACCACGACGGAAAAAATGTACAATCGCCCCCCACCCAACAATCACCCCCCTCGTGGTACTATTAAGTGCCATACATACTTGGCTGCGGCTGCGGGCGTCTGCGGGCGGCATATGATATAAGTATGGCGCCCCTGATTATTGATCAAATGTGCGGCTGGCGGCGGCTCTCGGCGTTTTGCCGCGCATTCATACTTCGGCGGGCAAAAGCGGCTGCGGGCGGCTGCGGGCGGCTGCGGGCGTCTGCGGGCGGCGCCGCAGACAGCCGCAAACAGCAGTTGCGGCAATAATGATTCAATTCAATATTGCCGCAGCGGCTCTCTGCGTCTGGATTGATTATTCTCGACATATCATCACTAATATTCTAAAAATCATTATTAAAACCATCAAGTTACTTTAGTATAGTTTATTCAACTATATATTTGTATTCTACTCGATGTTCACTGCACATCATTATCGGTTTTTAACCAGTTTGAAGTAAAAAAAAAGTTTCAGAATTGGAAAAAAACGTTTAGGATTAGAAAAAAGTTGATTCAGTAAGCGGTAATCTAATAATGGTATTCCATGAATTTTCAACAGACCAGTTGAAGATCAACGCTAATCAAGTGATTTACCAATATTAAGGGATAAACATTATTAGCATTGATGTGATAAATGACAAATATTCTTAATAAGGGAAGGGGAATCATAATTTCAACAATAAGTTCGAACTTTCTATTAGAAATTCAAATGAGGGAAACCGCGCCGCAGCCAGCCGCAGACGCGCATACATACTTCAATTGGGGTGCGTTTGCGGGCGTCTGCGGGCGTTTGCGGGCGTCTGCGGGCAAATCACTAGTTTACCCGCGCCGCAGACGCCCGCAGCCGCCCGCAGACGCACCAAGTATGTAGGGCACTTTACCCCCCATCTAATTGAAATCCCAGAAAAGTCGCGCTAAGGTGGGGGGTAATTGGTAAATGGGTGGGGGGGACATTGTACATCTTCGACAATGAACAATCACCCCCCACAATACGAAATGGGGGTGATAGTACATACCCGGAACTGATGAACAGTCACCCCCCACTCAACCCAAGCCGCAGTAAATAAGCATGGTGTATAATCGCCCCCCAGAGGTGGGGGGGGGGCGATTGTAGTACGGGCCCTTTTAAACCCATTTTCGACCAGGGTGGGAAGCAAATGTAGACTACTCCTTAGGTTCCGATCACGTTTTCCAGGGCAAAATGGTGGCAGGCTTATATTTGGGTTTGAAATCTTTACCAAGAAACTGTTCATTCTATCAAATTTGAATGAATATGAAATGTATGTAGGTTCTATTTCCACAGAAACTTAGACCAACGGCAACTTATACAGTCACTGTTGTTTTTAGTGAAGCCTCAACGGAAAACCCAAACGGAAAGAACTTTCCACTCATTTCTCCTCATGATTTGGTTTTTCTGTAATCTCGCTATTTGAACATTGGCAAAACTAAATTCGGGTCACAACCATCCATCTGTGTACACAAAATGATACATATAAGGGGGCAAATGCGGGGGGTTTGTCAGGAATTTATCATGAAATACGCCATCCTTCTCTGTCTGCTCATCGTCGGAGCCGCACTCGCTGCCCCCAAGCACAAGAAGGACAAGAAGCATTCGTACTCCGGATCTGACTCGTCTGAGGTAACGCACGTAAAAACGTGTATTGATAATTTACTTACAAAGATTCGAACAACGTGACACATGCTTATCGAAGAAAAAGGAAAATAGAGGTGAAAATAGAATAACACTCACGGGGAGAGCATAGGATTCCTAAAGTTTACGTTGTAAAAGATGATGTGTTACATAAGTTTAATCAAACGCACGTAAAACTCCTCCAATACATCACACAATATATGAGCAGCTACTGATGAAACAAATTGATGATTTTGTTGTATTTAACGTTCAGTTCGTTGAGACAAGAACTAGTCTTTCGATCAATTTTGCAAAGTATCATGTTTCACAGGAGAAGAGCAAGAAATCGAAGTCTAACTCATCGTCATCATCATCTGAATCATCTGAATCTAGCGAAGAATGTCAACCACCCAGCACCCCGACCGCAGAGGTAGGTAACCTATATGTCATACCTTCTTAGACGCCCGATTCTTGATAAAGTCGTTAAGATAGTGTGAGATTGTGAACAAATCCTAGTGAATTTTTGTTCTCAATTCATGGGAACCAGAGTCAACAAAACAGTTTTTATCGACTAACACAATATGTTTTCTGAGACAAGTAGCACAACTCCAATTGATAGTATGATTATACTGATGAATTTAACTGAATGATCTCTGCTTACAGCTCGTTTTAACTAATAGAATATGCGGTGTGGTGCGATCTGGAACCAATCCGAAATGCCGAATTTAATCTCAAAACGATCCCTAATGTTAGCAGATCGCTTTTATATATATTTCCACTATTTCTACTAAATCGTCTTGCGTGCTGGTTATTTGCAACCATCTCATGAGATAAGCTCACTCTTGGGTGAAGCTCATGAGGAGGCTCGTGTATGTTAAGCCATACAGTTGTAGTATTTTCACGAACTCATGAAAGAATTTTCGTGAGATATAAAATTTGTAGACTTATAGGAATTACTCAGTTGTTTGATGTTCATCCTTTTAGTTCTCGACTGATGCTCCATCCTCGACGACCGAACTGTCCAGTTCAACGACCACCGAAGGGGAAGAATCTACAACCGAGTCGACCGCTCCCCCTGCTTGAGCTTTACGATAATGAAAATTATGTAGCTGTTTTGGCGTTTTCAGTATAAATATCGTAATTATGACCTTTGTGTTCCAATGTGGGTAAAAACCAGCAGATATTCGTGTATTCATGAGCTGTGATTTCAAAATCAATCTGGTCGGCTGAATATTACCCTTGAATATCTTAAATCGTAGATTCGGAAAATAGTATTCGATTCAAATCAACTCAACGTCACTGAAACACAGATCCTTTTCCGAATGTTTAGCGAAAGAAATAAGAGTAGCTTTCTGTTTCGCCTATCCAAAAGAACCGTACATTTTCAGTCAAAACGGACAACAGACAAGTCAAACAACACAACTCGATGGGGAAAGTAGTTCATTCATTTACAAAATCACAATGATGACACAGGCGGGGACGGATATGAATAGTGCGGCTAGTCTGAAAATGTATCTTAAATTGAAACATTATGAAGGAAGAACATTTGGAAATATTTCGGCATTACCAGGACTTATAAGTTATTTTTCCATTCATTATTATTGTCATTAAAAAAATGGGATATGTTCACGAAGCGCCCAGCCAGCAACTTTTGATGAGTATCGTTTGCGCGTTCGTTTCCAAACCCGAAAGCTCTAAGTTCGCTGTTTGCACACTGTTTAAAGGAGACCGGAACACAACTCGAGCAGAGGTTTTGTTTCGGGCTGCTTTTCACTGTATTGAGATCAGAGAGCACAAATAACGCGTATATTAGTTTGATCAGTCCACGTGACATTCGCATGACAATTGTTAACCTTGAGCTTTATGGGCTCTTAGTCTTTTGGTGTAAACGTTTTGGTCCGAAAATGTTACATATATTTTGTAAGGGGAATTGACTATTAGTGGAAAGATAGTATATATTTTACCAATGAGACAGATGTTGTTTTACTTTGTGATTCATAATAGAGATAATACAAAAGACATGCACATACATAAGTTTATAAGCATTGAATAAATAGGACATAAATAGAAGAAGTTGTCGTTACAATATGCTGAGCATACTCGTCGTCGTGGTCCACCCGTCTCTCTCTCTCTCTCTCTCCTGGATTCATCGTAGTCCTGGCTCCGCCTTCCGATGATTGATGGCTCCGGCTCCGTCGTCCTGGCTCTGTCGTGTACTTACCTTGTATCTAAATAGAGATGTAGAAAGTTGTGATATCTGTTAGAAGATATCATGACATCCCGCCTCTTCGAAAGCTGAGTGCAACGAAGGAGTTGGTCCCCAACTCTACAGAACAGACGAAAGCAGAAGCTGTTAACAATTGTTCGTACTGTGAGTGGTGGGTGACATAAGTGTAATTGGGATTGACTCGGGGATGTCTGGAGTATGGAAAAACGAATACAAGTAAGTCATGGGAAGATAAAACAGGGGGACACGATGATGTCATCCATAGTTTGCTGTTTGGGATCGTAAGAGAAAGGAGGACAGATTGGGGCATACGGTGAAGTATCCTAACTTAGGTGTGGTCGGGTAGGATAGCATATTGTGTTCGAGCTTTTTTCAAAATAGTTATTATCGGTGGTTATGGTGTCGGAAACAAGGATTATAGTAAAGGGAATGAGAAGTTTGAAAAACCTCTTGATGGGGCAGGGTAAAGAGTAATAAAAGTTATTTGTTTGCAGAGGGAGGGAAAAAGTAGCAAAGTCACGAAAAAAGGGATACCGGGGGAAAGTTTGCGTGGTTCCATAAAAGATAGTAAAGCGGAGCATGTTTGCGAGGGTTACAATAAAAGACGGCAAAAGGGGCATATTTTCGATAACATAAACTTACGCTAAATTAAATACAACTTACACTAAAAGCAGGGCATATTTGCGGGGTTAACACTAAAAAGGTCATATCGGGAAATGAGTTTTGGGATGCCAGTCATAAAATTTGAGATCTAGTATAGGAAACGAACGTCCTGCTCAAGTTGTTCGAGTTTGGACTCAATAGCAATCGAGTTGATTCTATCTTCTCGCTCCGTTTGCTCATAATGCTCTTGCTGTAGTATCCGGGCTTCTTTTTCTGCCTTCTGAATAGCCTCTTCGAAAGTGGCGGGGGTGATATCTAAGCGTCTCAAAGTTTTTCGTATGTCAGAACGTAGGCCTCACATAAAATTAACAATTTGGTTGTGAGTGATTTCGGCCTCACCACGACCTTGGTATGCGACCATGCACTTTTCTTTGATTTTCTTAGCGAATTGACCTACAGTATCAGCTTCCTGACGAAGATCAAATAACTCTTCACGTGCGTTTTCTACTCTTGTGGTATTCCTTAGGTTGGTAGCCAGTATGGTTGTAATCTGAGCCCAAGTTTGAATTTGGGGGTCGGCAATGGCATCGTAATGCATGCGGGCGCCATCAACAAGATACAGGGGTAATAGGACTTTGGCAATAGCTGTTGGGATTCCAAAAGTTTGGAGAACATCAACGAATTTCGCTAGCCATGTGGTAAATATATCTCCGCCGCCCCCGCTAAATTTGCTCACACGGTTTTCTAATATTTTTGCTATCTGTATCGGGGTAATATTAGCTCGGGGTGGTGGGTTGGGCAATCGGTGTTGTTGCAGCTGCTGGAATTGTGCCTGTAGGGCTTGCATCTGTTGCAAGAGCTGAGAATTCGCAGGGTTATGTACCATACCATTGGGACTTGGTGGGCGAGTGTTAACCATTTTGGTACACTGGAGGCTGTGCTGTAAGAACAAGAGGTTGAAGGGCTGAGCTTTTACGAGCTTCTACGATTGGGCTTGGGGTGGGCACTGACTAAATAGGGAGCCTCTGATATCCGCGATACTGGGAAGTTAGAATCTTTTGAAAATCTGGGATATTAGGAACAGTTGAAATAGGGTGAAGGTTGGCTACTTACTGGGAAGATAGCTTTGAAAATCTGGGATATTGGAAACAGTTAAAATAGGGTGAAGGGTGGCTACTTACTGGGAAGGTAGCTTTGAAAATCTGGGATATTGGGAACAGTTAAAATAGGGTGAAGGGTGGCTACTTACTGGGAAGGTAGCTTTGAAAATCTGGGATATTGGAAACAGTTAAAATAGGGTGAAGGGTGGCTACTTTCTGGGAAGGTAGCTTTGAAAATCTGGGATATTGGGAACAGTTAAAATAGGGTGAAGGGTGGCTACTTTCTGGGAAGGTAGCTTTGAAAATCTGGGATATTGGGAACAGTTAAAATAGGGTGAAGGGTGGCTACTTAATGGGAAGGTAGCTTTGAAAATCTGGGATATTGGTAACAGTTAAAATAGGGTGAAGAGTGGCTACTTACTGGGAAGGTAGCTTTGAAAATCTGGGATATTGGGAACAGTTAAAATAGGGTGAAGGGTGGCTACTTAATGGGAAGGTAGCTTTGAAAATCTGGGATATTGGGAACAGTTAAGATAGGGTGAAGAGTGGCTACTTAATGGAGAAGGTAGCTTTGAAAATCTGGGATATTGGGAACAGTTAAAATAGGGTGAAGGGTGGCTACTTAATGGGAAGGTAGTTTTGAAAATCTGGGATATTGGGAACAGTTAAAATAGGGTGAAGGGTGGCTACTTACTGGGAAGGTAGCTTTGAAAATCTGGGATATTGGGAACAGTCAAAATAGGGTGAAGGGTGGCTACTTAATGGGAAGGTAGTTTTGAAAATCTGGGATATTGGGAACAGTTAAAATAGGGTGAAGGGTGGCTACTTAATGGGAAGGTAGTTTTGAAAATCTGGGATATTGGGAACAGTTAAAATAGGGTGAAGAGTGGCTACTTACTGGGAAGGTAGCTTTGAAAATCTGGGATATTGGGAACAGTTAAAATAGGGTGAAGGGTGGCTACTTAATGGGAAGGTAGTTTTGAAAATCTGGGATATTGGGAACAGTTAAAATAGGGTGAAGGGTGGCTACTTACTGGGAAGGTAGCTTTGAAAATCTGGGATATTGGGAACAGTCAAAATAGGGTGAAGGGTGGCTACTTAATGGGAAGGTAGTTTTGAAAATCTGGGATATTGGGAACAGTTAAAATAGGGTGAAGGGTGGCTACTTAATGGGAAGGTAGTTTTGAAAATCTGGGATATTGGGAACAGTTAAAATAGGGTGAAGAGTGGCTACTTACTGGGAAGGTAGCTTTGAAAATCTGGGATATTGGGAACAGTTAAAATAGGGTGAAGGGTGGCTACTTAATGGGAAGGTAGTTTTGAAAATCTGGGATATTGGGAACAGTTAAAATAGGGTGAAGGGTGGCTACTTACTGGGAAGGTAGCTTTGAAAATCTGGGATATTGGGAACAGTCAAAATAGGGTGAAGGGTGGCTACTCAATGGGAAGGTAGCTTTGAAAATCTGGGATATTGGGAACAGTTAAAATAGGGTGAAGGGTGGCTACTTAATGAGAAGGTAGCTTTGAAAATCTGGGATATTGGGAACAGTTAAAATAGGGTGAAGGGTGGCTACTTAATGGGAAGGTAGCTTTGAAAATCTGGGATATTGGGAACAGTTAAAATAGGGTGAAGGGTGGCTACTTAATGGGAAGGTAGCTTTGAAAATCTGGGATATTGGGAACAGTTAAAATAGGGTGAAGGGTGGCTACTCAATGGGAAGGTAGCTTTGAAAATCTGGGATATTGGGAACAGTTAAAATAGGGTGAAGAGTGGCTACTTACTGGGAAGGTAGCTTTGAAAATCTGGGATATTGGGAACAGTTAAAATAGGGTGAAGAGTGGCTACTTACTGGGAAGGTAGCTTTGAAAATCTGGGATATTGGGAACAGTTAAAATAGGTTGGAGGGTGCTAGAGTGTCTACTAAAGAAATGCAGTCAATTTTTTTCTGAAATAGCAAGCTGTGAAACGACTAAAGGAATAATTGCCTGAAAATTGAGATATTGTAAGAGAATGATCTCCAACCTGCTTTTCCCCTCGATTAGCCACGAAAACAGATTTTTTTTTGGTACCGAGTATGTTTTCCGGCAAATGTTCGTTAGAAAAAAAAATCTGCTTCGCCCTTGCTATGAGATGTAGTGGGTGCACTAAGAAACAACACTATCAACGTTCGTACCAATGATTCTTCGGTTGTCCGTGGTAGTTGTTGTTGGCTGGTGGTAGCTGTGGGCAGGAGAGCTGATAGCTTATGAAGTCTAGTCAAAGAACTTGGATCAAATTCAAGTATGATACTGAAATTAATTCTCTATACTGGAAAAATATTGAAAAAAAATGGGAATGGGATGATTGATCCTAATTGTTTACTACTTGAATGACTTGACTATGTGCTTGTTACTGTTCATCATACCTGTTTGTTTTCAGGTAGTTACATAGGAATATGGCTAAAGTTGGTTACTACGTAGGAAGGTGACATGTGAAGGGGGGAAGAGAATAACTATTGCTTTAGTATTATAGAACTATTATAACTTTTAATGCCTTACTGTTGTTCAAACTATATGAAAAAAAGGTTAGATTAATTAATGGAGGGAGACTCAAAGAAGAAAAATATCAGGGATGAGAAATGAGAGAGTCGTTAATGGATTAAGAGGCAACCACCGTCGACTGTGGTTGAAAGTTGTAAGAGTGGGCTATTGGGTTTTTGCAAAAAAGAAATGACTTGTAATCCCGGAGGGTTTTGTTGCAAAGAACGATGAATGACTTTTGTGGTTTGGGTAAGACTCTCTCCGTTCCCTGGTGGGCCTGATTAATGACTTGCGCTTTTGCTGGAGCCGTTTGTGGATTTCACGGCGCTCCGGGGAGTCGAACCTGACTAATTGCCAGCCGCAAAGCCCTCATGGCATGCGCATGGACTACTGTAGTGGCTATGGGATACGGTAGTAACCAAAAACCATTGCTATTGAAATATAAAAACGATGTGAGAATGGGATAATAAAACTGAGATTGGTCGTATGTAGTCTATTTTTTTTTCAGTTGAATTCAACTGCATTTTCTGATTTTCTGATAAACATGGAGACATTGGTTAACTGAAACATTTTTAGCATATAACGCATTTGTAGTCGGAAATAAGACATTTCACTGTGAGAGAATCGTGAAATAAGGTATGTAAGTATTAGAAAATAAACATAGAATTTGGGGCCCCCGTATGAATTGTGCATATTTGTATGCATAGCGCTTTCTGCCCAAAAAATAATGGTGAGTCGTATGTTTGTTTACATACTACAGTTGCGGAACCGCGACTCCCATGAAATCCGTCTAGAGGTAATTATATAAGATGAGAATAATAGTATAAGATAAGAATAATAAGACGGATATAGTATCCATTATGAGACCTTTTGTCTTCATTCGAGTAGTTTGACTTGTGCACAGTGAGTGACTACATGGGCTTATAACTGTCACTATAACGGACATGTTATACTTGTCACTATAACGGACGAAAGAAAGAACGTAAAGATAACGATTCCGCGAAAATGAAAGAGAACGTTACATTAATTGACGGATAAGAGACTGGATTATATATTACCCGAATATGGAAATGAACGACAGTACTGTAACGAAATAGTTAAGGTGGAGTAGAATAAGTATAACGGACAGTTTGGCATCAAGGTCGTGCCAGCCTGGTGAACTTAACTATTGACCCTTAGCCGTGAAAGAAGATGTTATAAAGAAGTTTTTGTGGATAATTACAATTGCTTTGGGCGTCACCTTCTGTCAGCTATAACATATCTATATGGTAAGGGGAGAATAATATTATGAGAATAACCGAATTGTCAAGGAGGTCTATTTTCCTGACTGATGACTTAACTATTAACCCTTTGCCGAGGTAAAAATAAGACTGAGTGAGTTACAAGTGCATTAGGTGTCATCATTTCGGTATACATTGTGAGAGAGAAAGAAACAATGTGAGTGTGAGGAATGAAATGAGATAATTTGGGTGGGATGGGCGGAAAATGAATAGAACTAAATGAAATGGGTGTAGCGCATAAAATGAAATGGGTGTAGCGCATAAAATGAAATGGGTGTAGCGGTCAGGATTCTGAAAACACGAAAGTTCGAGCCGGGCCTACATGTTAACCTTGAGCTTTATGGGCTCTTAGTCTTTTGGTGTAAACGTTTTGGTCCGAAAATGTTACATATATTTTGTAAGGGGAATTGACTATTAGTGGAAAGATAGTATATATTTTACCAATGAGACAGATGTTGTTTTACTTTGTGATTCATAATAGAGATAATACAAAAGACATGCACATACATAAGTTTATAAGCATTGAATAAATAGGACATAAATAGAAGAAGTTGTCGTTACAATATGCTGAGCATACTCGTCGTCGTGGTCCACCCGTCTCTCTCTCTCTCTCTCTCTCCTGGATTCATCGTAGTCCTGGCTCCGCCTTCCGATGATTGATGGCTCCGGCTCCGTCGTCCTGGCTCTGTCGTGTACTTACCTTGTATCTAAATAGAGATGTAGAAAGTTGTGATATCTGTTAGAAGATATCATGACACAATGCCGCGCGACACGCAACGCGTCCAATTAAAAGTAGGATACAGCAGCTTTACGAGAAACCATAATGCTCTCCGGTCAAACTTCAAAAAGATGGAGAAATAAACTCACTAGTTTTGTATTACATCTGTACCTTCATCGGTTATCGATTGGTTTCTTCTCCACATTACACTGTAAATGAACATTGATCACAAGATAATCTTTTCTTAGGTCAGCACAAGTTTATTCCATGAACCCTGAAAAATACCAGGCGGCAAAACATCGAACGAGCTGTGTACTAGAGGGTTATAAGAATTTGAGTAACACTCTTTATTTACTTTCAAACTCGTTTGATTGATTTATTTACATGCAAGCATGTGATATACAAGAGGAGATGATATACAACTTGTTCGTCATTGTTCATGAGGCTGAAATTATCGATAAAACCATTGTAATTTGTGAAACTGGATGTAAACTATAGTAATGCTGGACGTTTCTGAAACATATGTCCCGCACGAAAGCTATTTTGCAAGCCGTTTGACCTTAAAGCCATATTCAATCAAATCGGTTTGGAACGTGATTTTCTAGATATGTGCACACGCTGAGGCAAAATTCCGTTCTGAACTGTAATAAAGGCGCAATTTGTAGTTGAAAAAAAAGGGAGAGAACGTGGAGAAACGTGTAACTGGCTGCTTTTAATTTCTTTTGAATTTACATTGTTAAGAAGTACTCTCGCACTCTTTATGTGAAAGTTATATGTGGCGGTCTGTGTTAACTAAAACACTCCCGCTCCATGAGTACTTTCGCGCTCTATGTGATGACGTACGTTCGCGCTCTATCAAGCGGAAAAAATGAACTCTCGCGTTCTTTTTTAGAGAGAAAAGTAAGGAAAAAGAAATGGAGCTCTCGTCAGCCAATACTCGTCAAGGAAGGTGGAAGTGGCTTTTGGCGGCGGCGACCTCTCTTGTAAACTATATTGGAACGTCTGCAGAACTGTGAAGAGAAACTTATCTGTGCAGCGCTTCGCGCTACGCACTATTTTGGACGATTACCCCAGGAATTAGGTCGCCTGCAATTAACGTAACTCAATATTTCCAAGTAACGGTCTCAAATAAGAACGATTATGTGGTCAAATCGCAACGCGTCAGTCCTTTAAACTGAAATACATTTTTCAATTGCAGTTCAAATGACCGATGTCACGGGATTGGTCCACATAATCGTCCTACTTTAATGGTAGAATATACTAATTATCTTAGTGTTTTTCCACGTGTTTACGTGTCACTCACTCCTTCCTTCCATTTCAAGTGACTTTCTTTCTCGACAACCAACGCGGGCCTGGAGGTTATGTCAGCCGGTTCGAAGAACGTTCCACTGTACTCCTTGCTGTCGGGTTTCTGGGAAAAGATAAAATAGCTTTAAAATCAATCGATAATTCTTTATGAATAGTATCCATTATTCGGAAGTAGTTTACATTTGCCCCCCACCCTGTTCGAAAATGGGTTGAAAAGGGCCGGTACTGCAATCGCACCTTTGGGGGGCGATTATACACCATGCTTATTCACTGCAGGCTTGGGTTGAGTGGGGGGGGGGTGATTGTTCATCAGTTCCGGGTATGTACTATCACCCCCGATTTCGTATTGTGGGGGGTGATTGTTCATTGTCGAAGATGTACAATGTCCCCCCACCCATTTACCAATTACCCCCCACCTTAGCGCGATTTTTCTAGGATTTCAATTAGGTGGGGGGTAGTAGTACCACGAGGGGGTGATTGTTGGGTGGGGGACGATTGTACATTTCTCCCTATTATTCTTAGTTAATTAAATCATTTATACCTTCAATTTATTCTAGTTAAAGGGACCGTACCTCTTTAATTTGATGATCTGAGTTATCAGTGGACACATGGGGACGAAAAATGGACAAAACAGTCAGAATTAGTGAAAGTTCCGCAACTTGGGTCGTTTTTGAGCAAATTTGGGTACGGCCACAACGCGAAAGCCACAGCACGTACCTATTTTCATGGAGACGCGCACAATTTGTCCGCAAAACGTCCGTGGAACGTATCATAAATTCAATCACGTAACAACTGACATATTTAATAGTGCTCTAGTTATCTATGCCTCTCTTTGCTTTAATTAAGATTATAGTTGTATGTATCAAACCGAATTCATCTTTTGACCAAAAGTTTTGCGTTACAGTAACCCTTAAGATAGTTTGGCTCATAAAAGCCTTGGTTCTCGACTGATTTCCATTTTTCTTTTTTTGTGTTATAGTAAGGGACCATCAGTACACTATCAAAGCGGTATCTTAAGACTTCATGTTTTTTAATCGATTCAAATTATAGAGAAACGGTCCCTGGTTTTCTTTGTCCCTAACTGTGTTCGCTTACGTACCCCAACAAAGACTAAAAATGAGCCAACCAATTCTGGATAACTTACTGGGACTGTATCGGTAGCGATCATTTTGGGCACATTTTGTGGCTTTTCTTCTTTTTGGTTCTGCAATAAAAAAAGATAAGATTAAAGGAAGAGAACAGTCTACAAACAAAAACTGTCTTATTTTCAAACTGATGTACATAATTTTTTCTCGTTATTCACAGTTTTGCACTCTTTAAATATGACATTCTATAGCTTACCATTGCGCAACCTCTATGTCGTTCATTCCATTTTCTATGAATCCTTCTTACGTTTATGTCTGACAATGTGCATAAAACCGATATACTCACTGAAACTTTGGAAGTACTACTTTTCTTCTTCTTCGCAAATAGTCTCTTGAAGAGACTAGAATTTTCCGGAATTTTCACTTCAGCGGCTGGCTTCGCATCCTTCGAGCGTTCTTGTTTGGCCTGAAAGTCGATATTTGTACAGATTGAATAAAAAATTCAAAACAGAGAAAATGTATTTATAAGTTGAATAAAAATCGTTGACATTTGGTCTTTCACCGAATAGAGCAAAACACCAGGAAAAAAACAAGGAAATAAACTCAAACCAAGTGCTCCCAGCAATTACAATTAACGTTCCTTCGAAAATTCAAACAATATGAAATAAGAAAATTTTGAAATATTTCGACCACGACCAAATAGAAAATATTTCACCAGAACCAAATAATCAAATGAAAATCAGTTTCTGAATTCGTCTAAGGTCGTTTCATGAATGTATTCTCACCCCTGGGCTCTTCCTCGTTTTCTTGCTCTTTCCTGATTTAGAAGACTTTGACGACCTCCCTGATTTGTCGGATTTGCCTGATTTGTCAGATTTGTCATCTTTCTTCTTTGCTGTCTTCTGAACGTGAAATTGAAAACAAACATGTTGATGATTAATGAAATGAGTAGTAATCGGCCGGTCTACAGATATGTTATTTCTGTTGCCAGACAGTTGGCTACACAAAACATCACATACAAAAAAGTTCAATATAGTCGTCCCCAACGGAAAGGCGGGAGGGTACTGTATTTCTCACTTTCCGCTGGGTGCGCAAACATTTCTTCGATTTCAAAGATTGCCGAATATGTGCTCAATAGCGCAGGGGTTAGCGCCAACCTACGGATCTTTTGGTCGCAGGTTCGATTCCGACGTGATACAGAAATTCATAAATTTGTCACCCACTATACCTTTGATGATCCCTTCTCACTGTCAGTTTCCTTGTTGGACACTTTGCCGGAACACTTTTCTTTCTAAAACAAACAAACATAGTAACACAATGATGAGAGAGGGTTCAGCAGGTTTTTTCAAAGGTTTCATATGGCCACAACAGCCCAATACGATTTATGTTACCCCATCCTTCTAGGTTGTCTGTAGTTTTATCGACCTCCATTTCGGTCGGAACTCGCGAGTTATTGATTTTAAGTTACAACCCTGAGGCCGTATGCATGAAACATCCCAACCCGGCCCGGGATGTTTCATGCATACGGCCTCAGGTATAGTCATCGTCTTTACAATTTGATGGAAGGGGTTAAAATATTATTATGAAAGCACACCGTAGATGATTCCTTGTCTGACATTTCGACCGGGCGAGTCGGCTTCTGAAATAAAAATCATCAACACTCATACTGTCGGCGGAAACAAAATCAGACGGACCGCTTTTCATGAACGTTTTCAGGAAATGAAACACGAAACATAATGTGCCTCTTTCTTCACAGTAAAGTACGCGAGAATCACCTGAACTCCGCACCCGCTCCCCATATCAGAAGACGGGAGGGTTATAACCCCGTCCCTTTGGGGTTCTAAAGTTATTTCCGTGGATATTTATTTGATAACATGTGTGTGATTTTCGTGGAATGAACCTATTATCATCATCAACATAATTTTGGCGAATCGTGCTCAGCGCGGAGCGCTGCGCTAATTTGTTCTTGTGCACAGTTCTGCAGAAATTCCAACACAGTTTATCGCATTTTTTCATTGATACGATCTTTTTCTTGATATCTGCTTGGATTACTCAAAGGGCACACGTCTACAAAACATGACAAGTCGATTAGGCTGAAAGTAATCGGAAGGTAAACTGTCTCGAAAGATGGCGCCTCCATGAGAAGCGGAGACAACCATGTTCGTTGCCTTCAATCTGTACAGTTTTGCTCGATCATTGATTATTTAAGTTTATTTGTAGCTCTAGGCTCTACAGATAAATGTTCAAACGCACCTTGGTGAGAGTTCTCGTCTTAGTTCTTGAGGATTTGTTCGATTTGTTAGCCTCTTCGGTTTTCACTGCTGGCGATCTGGAAATCAGTGTTGTGAATCGCGAGCTGAGTCACTAGAGAATTATAGATTCCGAGTGAACCTCGCTTCGGAACGTGAACTGTTCAAAACTCGATCCGGAATGTGCAAATAGTTCTCATTTTACATCAGACGCTGAGTCCGAAATTGTCTAAAAGGTATTCATACTACAACTATATTCACTACTTGTAGCTAAGAGTATTTCCCGGTGTAGAGAACAAACCCATGGTAGTTGTAGGTTGATCGACTTAAATCCAAATCGGCGAATTACAACCTAGTGAGAGAAAAACTTGTTTCCCATGTATTTTCACGTTTATTGTAACATAAAGTATTTTGCATCTAGTTGACCTCGGTCATTCACTGTTTATACTAGAAGTAAATTGAATAGTCACGTGAAGTAAGTATTCTTTCGAGGTGTCGTGCACATTGTCATGGCACGTTTCTGAGTTCAGCTGTGTTTAACATATTTCACGTGACTGTGCAATTGACTAACAGTATAACTCACGTTGAAACCGTTGGATCGCATCCTGCGCTCACATATACCGACCTGGAATCAATAAACGAGTCAGAAGTTGTCAAGCGAGAATGAAAAAGAATGTGATAGAAAGACAGAAAAAGTAGATTATGAATCTAGGAAACGCATAACGTATTTGTCACGAATTAGCAGTTTTCACAATGATTTGATAGCTTTCAAACAAAATGGAACTTGGTTAAATGTTCCAAGAAAAAGCCGAAAGTAATAACTGTTCTGTTAGTTCTGGTGTCTTTCAATCAATTCTCAGATCTTAACATGATTGTTTTCGTCGGTTTTGTCATTCCAAGCAAAATAACTGTTTAGTCTCGTGGTCATTGTTCTCAGTGAAATGAAATGTGAAGAGTAGATAAACTCACTGTTGCATCGTCACTGTTCCTGAAATTGAATAAATGAAATTAATAATATCCAACGGAGAAGTACAATCCGAACTGTTGATTTTTCAGCCAACGTCCCACTTCAAAATCGGTTTCAACTATTTATAGGAGCTAGAAATTGAATGATATTATTCACGACTCAGGTGAGGCGTTTCTGAATGAATGTTCTGTGTTAGTGAATGAATGTGTTCAAATCCATCAGTCTTACTCAAAATGTCACAAGTTTCTCTCATGAACATGCGAATTCAGCAGCGTTATTTGCCCTATTTCCGATTCAATGCCTGGGTAGTTTCGGTCAAATAAGTCTAGTTTGTTCTACCCTCTACAGTAACATTCTCAAACTTCCAGGTCAAAGTTTGGTATGCTGGCTTTCTCGGATTTTTACCAAATTTCGTTCTTCCCCATAACCATATTACCAATACTGTTTTTCACCCATACTACTACAAACTCTGAAAGTTTGAAATCAAAACAATGAGTTTATCATCATGAAAAGTGCTACGGGGGGGGGGGGGGACCCAACTAAAGAGAAGGGCGATACTTCAATTTTCCCACGGTTGCTTTCGAAAAGCAACCAGGTTGCATTTGACAGCAACTAATAGTTTCGTACACATGCAACCTGGTTGCATTTTGGTTGCATACAACCCGGTTGCATGTGTAAACCGTCCAAACTACAGGGTTCGCCCAGGGAAAGTCGGTGCATGTTTGCTTCCTATTTTCACTTAAATTCACTATCTCTGCATCTCTGTTGATTCTGAACCATAATTGACCATTTTTAGCAACCTAAATGAGCTTACATCACTGTAAAAAGGGTCCTGAAAAGTTGAAAGTTGAAAGTAATCAGAAAAGCTCTGAAAATAGTCTGCAAATTCAACTGTGCGCACCATTCCGGTGCGGTTAGCTGTCAATTTCCCCTCTAACTAGCTGTTTAGTGTAGTTCTCGTTTTCTAGTTTATAGGGAAACATTCTCATGACTTTTTCAAAGAGGAAAAAAAAGAGTATCAAACCATTATGTTCGGCATGCTGTTCGGAACTTAAGGCTATGTACCTGCCAGCACTGGGAATTCGAATAGCGTACTACTGTAGAATTTCAACAGCGTGTGGAACTGAGTATGTTTTTGGGGAACATTGCCTTTTTACCCCCCACCTTTCTGAAATTGTGTTGCGTTTGGGGAATTGTAGTTTGACCCCCCCCGACGGGGGGGGTGATGATTCAATTTATCACCTGCAATACAAAAGTTTGAGGGTGGGGGGGGGGGTAAAAAGTAAACATTTCCGGTATTGAAGTTGAGCCCCCCACTCGTTGAAGTTTGACCCCCCACCATTGAAGTTCTACCCCTCGCCGACTCAGATGGGGGTAAATAGTGAATGTCGAAGTTGAATTTTGACCCCCCCCCCCTCTCCTAGATTTTCAGGTTTTAGGTTGGGTGGGTTAAAGTGCTACGGGGGGGACCCAACTAAAGGGGGGGGGGGGGATACTTCAATTTTCCCTGTTTTTGCTCATAATTAAGATTGGGGGCATTTAGATAGTTTACATGTTACTATTTTGAAGTCCCGGTCATTATATTTTATTTTGTGCAGTGATATTTCTCTAGACCCTCAATCTGAAATCTCTGGCTGAAATGAAAACTGAAGAAAACAGAGCATCGTTTTCCCGTTATTTTTCCAGACGGCAACGTTAACAGGGCAGGCAGCTGAACTTCCAAGAATTGGCAGGAAATACGTGCCAACGTGGAGAAAAAAGCTGCCAACGTGTACAGAAAACGGGTATAAAAGGGAGGCGCGGCTGGTTTTCAGCATCATTCATCGCTCGCAATGGCTTCTCTGACCGCCGATCCTCCCGCATGCACCGTCCCCGCCGCTGGTGGAGCCTCCACCCACCAACTCTCCAACCCTGGAGCCGAGAGACTCGCCTTCAAGGTACCTTTCTTCGACTTCATTTGCTTTCTTCTTTGACTGTATTAGGCTTTGGTGGCTTTGCTTTTCAGAAGATTGACTATGACTGTAGTATATTCAGAAAAAAGTTTGAGAACATTGACTGTGTTTGTAGTCTAGACTGTGTAGTCTGCCGAGATTCATAAAACTGTAAAAGATTGATCGCAATTTTCACTTTTTACACTTTTTCCACTTAGGTTGATCACAGTATGGTTTATATTTTTTCACCCTGGTTTTTAACATTGATAGATTGAGCTCAGTTTTTAACTTGCAGGTCAAGTCCTCCAACAACAACGACTACACCGTGAAGCCGGTGTTCGGATTCGTTGAGGCCGGAGCCGCTTCTCCCCTCGAGGTGACCCGCAAGGCTGGTGCCCCCAAGGAGGACAAGCTCGTCATCCAGTTCGCCGTGGTTGCCGCTGATGCCGCCGACGCCACCGCCGCCTTCAACGCCGCCACTCCCGCCGGAACCATCACCATCCCCCTCTCCGCCACCGCATAGATTGAATAAATTTCGTGCGAATATCGTGTTGTTGTTATTGTGAAAAAATGTAACAGTGAACAAACAAGAATAGCTAAACGAACTAAAAGAATTGGTTAATTCTCTAATTTCATAATATAAACCGAATTTTTTGAATTATGAATCTGCGAATCCTTGCTATCTTAATCTGAATAGGACCTAAAGAATTAAGAATGTGGTAGAATGAGGTCTGAAAAGTCTGCAACTGTCGAATAGGAACCAATTTATCAAATGTTTGTTTGATAGCACCAGCCCACCAGCCCAAAGAGCAAGTTAGAAAATTTGATCATGCATCCACCAGCGTAAACTTCAAACAGAATCTCAGAATCAATCAAAAACGTTTTTTATTTGTAATATTTTGTTGGATCAACACCCTCTGTTTGAAAACGCCTGAAAATAGCTCTCTAACAATTATCTTACTTCCCAACCTAATATTGTGATTTTCACTATGGTGTTTGACGGTGTGTCTCTATCTTGTTGTGGTTGTTCTTTGATCCCGTGAATCTGAAAATTGTGGCGTGTATCGAGATGAAGCAGCTAAATATTTTTCAAGACTAACTTTGCATCTGATTTCTTGCAAGTGAAGATAGAAAAATTCAGGCTGGTTCTTGTTTATCGCGTTGTGAAGAACGTGAGACGGAGAGTTGGCAAGAAAACCTGTTTTCAGTGCCCAAGAGTACGTGTTTGAACGTTTTCTCGGAAACCTGTTCAGGTCGGCAAAGACTCATTTTGTTGGAGAATATCTCATTCACATCACTGCTTTCTTACCGGACGGTCGATAAGCAATGTTCAGCACCAGGAAGAGGTGAGCTCTTGATTTGTTCTCCTTCTCCATTCCTATCTCTTTCTATTTCTCATCCCTCTCTATTTTACAATGTCTCTAACACTTTTTTGTAATTGTTTATGTTTCTTTCAATTCCTCTTTTATTCACACATTTTCAGGGAATCAATCTCTTCTCCGTCTTCAGAGGCACGAAATGCATCGGAGTAAGTCTTTCCGAACCACATTAACTTAAACTTTAGCAATTTAATAACATTCAAACTTTGTTCGTATAATTTGTATATTTTCCAGAGGGGATAACTGCGAGTTCTACCTCCCGCGGTTCGTTGTACCCCACGTGGTTTCTCCCGTCATTGAAAGTGTGGGATTCAGCGCCGAACAGAACCCGAAAAATGGAATGTGAGTTGGGCAATTCCATATATGGACTATTTGTAGTTTGATCACCAAAAACACGTAGCTTACGAATCAATCAATTAACGACAGGGGATCAAACTACAAAATACGTTCCAATTAAGCATTCACCGCATTCCAATAATCTTCGTGGAATCAGTTTCAACTGGTTGTTTGAAAGAGATACGTTACCAGAGGTATACAGTTACCAGAGATTTGCATTGGGTCACTGATTAAGCAAACGGTTTATTAGTTGTGTTTAGTGCGAAAATACCACTGACTGACTCTTCGTAGCCTGAAACACTATGTTTTTAGGGTCGAATACACGTTCAACGTCAGTTGGTGCGACACTTCGGATGCCGTTTCCAAACAGTACCGCCGTCCTCAGAAGTCTGATCACGCTACCGCTACCGCAAGCGTTAATAAACAGAGTGAGTTCACATGAATAATGTGGTTAAATGTACTATACAACAAGTTTTCATACATTTTGCGGAATTATTCAACCAAACTACAACCGTGTATTTAAAAAAAACGTTACAAATAGGCAAAGTTCAGAAACTGCATTCTGTGCCATTGCTCATTTCATGTTATGAGTATCATTGTTATCAGCTTTTCCAGAGGTTTACTCTGTGAAATGTGACGGTCCGTGCGGCAAGGTGTACACTGGGGTGGAGATGCACCAATACGGCGTCTGCGACCACAATATTTGTCCCGATTGCTTTGCCACCGCACCCAGTGTTGTCCTCTTTGATGGTAAGTCTTCATCGTTACATCATATTTGTTACACAGTTGGGAAAGGCTACGGTAATTCCGGTGTATTCCAGAACAATTACGTAGGTGGTGCGGTGGCGGGAAATCTTGCAGGAGGAGCTACCAGCTCAACTGCGTATATTTTGTCTACTATCATCTGCTGACACATAATCAACGACGATTGCGACTATAACTCTTTTGTTTTTAGCTCGATTTCGGTGTATTCCAGAACAATTACGTAGGTGGTGCTGTGAACAGTGTTAAGTTGAATTTAGTTGTTTCCTTGATAGGTACTCCGGGTTGCTGCAACAAGGACTGCTACCACCGCGATCTCTACATCATGAATCCCACCGCTGAGCATCGGTTGGTTCATCTTATTTATGGAAAAGTTCTCAGAAAACCGGTCATCTGAATATTGTTTCCCCTGAGCAAATACAGCCTAAAAGAATCCGTCCCGCTCTAATTTTGACTTATGAGTTAACAATCTGACCATTTGGCAAATAAAAATCCATTATCGAAAATATATACTTTTATATCTTGCTCGTTTGCTCAGAAAAGCGGCTTACGTAATGACACCGATAGGAGAGTTGCGTACGCGGTATGCTCCAAATAGCCTATAGAAGTACAAAAATATTTTTAAAACTTTCTTGCATATACGAAAACACAATTAGAGACTACAAAATGAAAATAAATCTGGACGTAAAGGAACCAAGTCAAGTTGCGTCACAGTGAAAATGTTCATGTCCTCTTTTTTAATGCTTGATATTATGCAAATTTTACAAATTTTCAATATGAAAGTTTTTGCATGGTCTATGTGAAGACATTGCGAAACTTTTTTAAGCTTTTTGAATTTTTCGTGAAACTCAGATTATAGCGGAACGGTTTCTTTAATGATGACGATTGCACCAATCTAATCACGTTTAAATAGTTGTTCCACTTTTTTCACGAATTAATCCTACCAGCTCTAACTGTTGTCGTCTTCAATCTTGCCATCCTCAATGTTGAAATGTTTCCAGCAGTCTCTACGGTGTTGCCTCCTCAGTCAATGTTGGATCGCAAACTTCGCGCTCGGAGGTAGTACAGTGCTTCATTTCCGTTCATAAACAGAAATAGTGCACGAAGTGACTTCAGTTCAGTTCAGTAGACTTCAGATGATGAGCTTCAGGATTAAATAACGTAGCTGTTGAGCCCAAAGTTTTCGAAAAAGATCACCCAAGCTTCTCATGAGATCAAAGTGTTGCTAATATAATATTACATTCCAGACAACAACTTCCGGTGGCGCCGCGGAGCTGCTGCTAGTGCGCATTCTGCTATTCAAACAAGTACTTCACGTTTTTACACGTTTCACACGTTTCCTACCGTACTTACGTAAAACCGTTAGCACATTGTGATGTTCTTGGAGATCGCCCCTAAACTTCCTAAGTTCGTATTACAAGCGAGAAACGGACCCCACCCCGCGCCACAACGAGGTTAATAGTAACCAGGCACCGTAGCAAATTCGTGAAAGTGGTGAGGTCAACCTGAGTGGGGACCTGACCACAGTCTGGCCACATAGTTGCCAACTTTCCGGGTTTAAGCATAGTTGGGGTGACCCAAATCTGGGTCAGGCAGTGTCCAGATGGTTCAGCTCGGAGCTGACCTTTTTAGGAGACTTTGCTACGGTGAATGAAACTATCAATGTTGCCTATTCAATGTCGTGAAAACTTGTAATAGGACATTGGAACTATGAAATGGGATGATGCGACATAAGATCGGGGCATTGGGACAATGCGACAATTAGAGAATCAGACCCCATTGAAAACAATCATGTGAGAAAATTGAAAAGGAATACAATAACGTAAAAATGCAATCAATGAGAACTCCAGATCAGTGCAGTATGAATTATTTTTGAAATAAGATCAATTTGACATTTTCAGCTGAATGGTCGCATAAACCGTCAAAAGTTGGATCGAGAGGTTAGCAGTAAAATGCGCATGAAGGACTTCTATGGCACACTCAACAATTTGATGTAAGTTCCGTGAACTGATTAGGACGTTCTTTCTGAATGTATCAACGTTTTAATACCACGCGAAAGGTGTGCAATCGACCCTTGCAGTAATAGTTTTGGATATATTTTCGAGTACAGTAAGATTCAAGAGTTAGTAAAAGGTAAGGAAGAGACTCTTTCAATCTGCTCCCTAATCTTCATTTTTCAGCACCAATCTGGATGAAAGTGCCATTTTCTTCACTGACAAGACGTTCTTCAGCCGTTCTGATTTGGTGAGTTTCTTCACATAATCTACAACTATAGTCCACATCATTCCTACTGCGACTGCTACAGTATACGACGCCTCATGCAAACTTTCGAGGGTCGACCAAATAGATTTGAATTGAAAAGTTGACAGCGGAATTGGGCAACACGCACTGTGTGGGCTTTCTTTGAAAAAGAGCGAAGTATGCGTGAAATTGACTTTCCATCTTTCGTGAAGTTCCGTGTAGTTCCGTGAATTGGTTTCCTGAATAACACTTCGTGAAATATGCATGTTTTTAGGTGCCTCTTGCTCGCAAAACCTTCAACAAACGTAGAATGGACGTTCTCGTTGATGGAAAGAGTAGCCTGGTTTTGGTGGTCATCGCTCCAGGAGTGTCGCTCTTCAAGTCCCCTCCAGAATCCGAGTAACTGTGCAGCCATGTGCGCTGACCGTGCACCATCGTGTACTGTTCCCATTGTATTTTTGTGTTTTAACATTATCTCAGTACCTTGTGATTGTAGTAATGGAACGAAAGGCACATTGTGTAGTGTTTGTGATGATACATCTATTCAATAAAGTTTGGTTTGGAAATTTGGAAAATCGAGTTTTTCGAGTTCGAGTTTCTTGCGTTTCGAGAAAAAAAAACTTCGTAGTTCGAAGTTTTCGTTTCGAGAAAAAGTTTTCGAGTTTCGAATATCAAGAAGAGGGGGGGGGGTCGAACTTTAACTTTGACATTCACTATTTACCTGAGTCGGCGGGGGGTAGAACTTCAATGGTGGGAGGTCAAACTTCAACGAGTGGGGGGCTGAACTACAATACCGGAAATGTTTACTTTTTACCCCCCCCCCACCCTCAAATTTTTGTATTGCAGAAGATAAATTGAATTATGACCCCCCGATGGGGGGGGGGGTCAAACTACAATTCCCCAAACGCAATACGAATTCGGAAAGTTGGGGGGGGAGTCAATGTTCCCCGCATCAAGTCTGATTCTCTTGCTTTCTAATGTCTCAAGGCATTGGAACAATGCGACAATTAGAGAAACAGACCCCATTGAAAACAATCATGTGAGAAAGTTGAAAAGAAATACAATAACGTAAGAATGCAATCATCGAGAACTACAGATCAGATGAAGAAAATAGTTGCTTCGGAGAACTGTTTAGAAACGAAGTACAAGCAATCTCTTCATTTTTCCTCGTACCAGGAATGCATGTTCACGAGCAGTCTCTTCCCCTCCCTCCAAGAAGTTGAATCAATGCCATAAGAGCATTTGATAATCCACCATGCACCTTCTACAAAAGAAAGGGACCAAGATCAAATGAGAAAAAAACTGCTACTACAAAGGTCTGTGACATGTATGATGATCACCGCCTCGTAACGAAGCGACGTGAATGATTACAAATGAAAATATGAAATATGAACTACTTAGTTTCATCAGCCCAATCTACTGTGGAGTTGGGCGACCCTTCTCCTCGATGATCCTGATGGTGGTCTTCTTACATGTTCTAAACTTTGTATCCGCGACGCCCAACCGGAACGAACTCTGTTTATGGAACCAGTCCAGTCCCCGGTCCGGCGTGATCACCCAACCGTTGTTGAACCTGAAAAATAACAAAAATATACTATATTCATACATTCTCGCTGTATACATGAGTATACATGAATACATGTGCACAGGCTCGATCACCAAATCGTTTTTGACGCTAAACACACAGCCACTAACACTACCCAAAACAATGGTTGAGTTTGTAGTTTGTTTAAAGTTTGGCCAGGTATTTCGGTTCTCAATGAGACTTTGGAACATGACGAGAAAGTTTTCATGTTCAATAAAATCCTAGAAGTTTCAAATTCATACCGTCACCAGTTCGTGGAAAGAATATAATTGCAACATTTGTTTTGAATATTTAATACCGTTAGAGCAGCAAAAACAAAGACCCTACGACCCTAGACATTGGGTGTATTTATCGGTAACCCGTGATTACACATTCTGTTGACCAACCGTATTTCTCTGTCATGAAGATTTTCGATGTATTTCACATCAAACTTGACGTTTCTCTCCAATAAACTAGCTTCCAACTCTGAGAATTTCGAGCTGTTGCTAGCACATCTTTTGTCATTCGTGTTGAGACGAATCCGCTTGAGGTTCGGGGAATTGCGAACGACCATCTCACAAAATAGCACCAGGTTCATGACCTGAATAAGATAATGTGTTCAGACTACGTACGTGCGTGCCAAATTCATAAAATATCCGCCTCACCTGAGACTCAAACCGAGCCCAAAAGTTTGAGAGGCGCGGACGCTAACCACTAACCACCATACCAACTACGCTGATAGCAACGCTGTTGACAAATCGTATATGTGTGTATTCTCACACTAAACTATAAACACAGCAGCTTAACGTGAGAAAATTAAGTATTTTGGCATGTAAATTATCGCGACCTTCTTATATTGCTCTACTCAGGACTCGAAAAGGATCTACCCAGCGGTTAATGAGCTCAGCAACCTGCCAGCAGCCTACGGGCAGCCACTCAGACATTATCTGAACTAATTTTCTATTCTGCCAACCTTTAACCAATCACAATTAGGCCGCAGTTCTTTATTTCACCTGCTGGTCAGTCGATATGTACGGATCCTGTATCTTCACTTCTGTCAAATAAGCGTCCAAGCATCTCATGAAAACGGTTTCATATCCGAAGTCAGTCGAGCCCTCGGGTATTGGTAGTTGTATCATGTTCTCTACCTGCAATAAACAAAATATACGAAAACTAAATGAAAAAGTCACGTGAAACGTGAAAAACAAATCAGCTGTACGGTCTAATTTTTGTTTATGCGGAGTATGCTGCCTACCCCGCTGTGTCTGTCGAGTGAAGACTTTAAGCATGTTCTAGAATCTGCCCAGACATCACCTCTTCTCATAAAACTACCAATCGCAATCATGGTTCATAGCAAGACCAAACTACAACTAGCCTGGTCACGCTCTAAATAATCACCAAATTCGCAAACATTCCACTCACTGGTATAATTGCTCGGGCGCGCAACGTTTGCGCTCGCGCTGTATAGGATTTGATTTTGTCATCGAATATTTGTCGTGTGGTATATTCGTCAGCCGGGAGTCGACTGAAAGTGAATACATATTCAGTATAAATGGAAATGACGGCGTGTATATCATTGAAGTAGGACGATTGGGTGGACCACTCCCGTGTCAACGGTCCCTTAAACTGCAATGGAAAAATGTATTGCAGTTTGAAGGACTGAAGCGTTGGGCCACATAATCGTCCTTTTTTAAATTCGTTTGTGAAACAAATTGTGGAGAATGAGTAATGAAGGATAATTAGAACTAAAGTTTGAAGATAAAAACCAAGAAGCCTTATGTGGAGGCGCGCTACGTGTGTATTTCGGGTTTTTGACGTCAATACCGGTAGGACCCGCTTACCATATTTCTAGGAAAATTCAATTTTCTACGATGGGCCAGCTACAGAAAAAAGAGAGCATGGAGATCTGTGAGGCTGGAGACAGGCTAAGACCGTCTGCGTCTCTCTGATCTGCACACTCTCTTGCCGATCTATGACAATTCTCATGGGACTTAGCCGTAGAAAATCTGGTACCAAGTCTTGCGGTAACGAACTCCGGACTAAGTACCCCCCTAAGTCCCATATTTTAAAAACGAAACTTCTTCATATTTGAACAAAATATGAGGAAATATATGCATTTATATCTAATTTCGGGACCAGTTTTCATTTTTTCACTCTAAATTCAATTTTATCCACTCCAAACTGTAGTTTTATTGTATTGAAGACTCAAAAACTGGCGCGTCGCATTGATTCTTCGCGCCACGTCTGAGTCAATAAGCCACGCCCCCTTATGCCCCCCTCTAACTACCCCAGGTTCTGTCTGAGATGCCGATTCAAAATTTGCTGAAAAACTGGCTGGGAATTATATAACCTCCCCCATGAGATATTGGCATCGAGTCAATCAACAACCAATCTGTATTGTCATGTTTCAAATGGTGAAGTGTAAGATTTTACTGGAAACTTAATAGTGTTTTAACAATCTTATTCGATCATTTCCCTCCTGACAGTTTTCTGAGGCACATGGTAATAAAATAAACTAACTTTTTATATTTCGAAAGTAGTTCTACTCCGGCTTCGTACTGTACAAATGCTGCCTCTGCATTATTGGAGTCATCCAATCTCCTGGCCTCTTGGATACGGATCTTGGCTTGTGCCAGAATGTTCTCCAATTCCATATTGTGGAGAATTAACAATTCTGAAATAGAGAAAACTCTTCAAAGTTCAGCTACCCTGTATCGATACCAAAAATAGAAGAATATAAGAGGCAGATATTAGGCAGTTAGGGGTAATTCGTAACTGTTGATGTGTTCACAGAACATACTACTACTTGAATTTGCTTCACTCTCCCGATAGGGGAAAGCAAATTTAGGTTCTCTTATCCCCATGAAAGGTTTTTGTGTTTTAATAGAAGAACAGAGTGGGCATGTTGACAAATCAATGAATAGGCAAGTCTCAGACAATTCTCAGCCAATTGGCCAGCCACTTTTTTATCGGCTGAGCGAGAGAGTGTGCAGGTCAGAGAGACCCAGATGTCCGCGGCCTCATTGACCTGCACACTCTCTCGCTTTTGTAGCTGGCCAATCGAAGAAAATTGGCGCCAATCGTTCTGAGTGGAACCATATAGATAAATCAGCAATAGTGCTCTTTGTGGCTTTGTGATGGGTTTCAGTTTATTTACACGTTTCACGTGGCTATACCTTTTACGAGTAGCATAAAACGTGGAGAAGTTCCGAACAAAATCTAATTGTGTAATACAGTTCAATGAAACGTTGGTCATAAAATGAATAAAAGGTTGAGATCATCGAAGAAAAGCGGGGTTTGTAGCTTATAACCACTGAGATAGCCTTGCAGCTGTGTTTATCTTATCATTATTGATCAATGTTTACTTCTCAGGTGACTCAATATCAACATGTGAAATCGATTTGATAAGCACACATTTATAGGAAAAAACGTTCGCTCTCAAGAACTTTCGATGATTCAATGAGTGGACAGAACATAAAATTTGATTTTCAGGGAATTACTACGGACACGCCAATACGGTACCTCTGACTCGATTCTGTTGGGTTTGTATTTTGATCTCACTGTGTTTTCATCATTGCAAAATTGTGTCGTGCACATAGAAAAAAAACCACAACTCAGTTTTGGTCACTTCACAAACTATATTCAAGTCATAACCGCTATTTTTCGAACCTCGTACCCCTCACACATTACCTCAACTTCATTTGGACGCTTATCCATTTTGGTAAGAGTTGTGTAGGCTGTACTACACTTTAATGGATTTCAATGGGTCCTCCAGACGTATTTGAACTTTATTTGGTATTTACATTACTAATATTTAGTAGAACAACTATTCATCATCAAACACAAACTAACCCAAAAGACAAATAAAATAGCGTTGGAACATCTAATAATATTAACGTCAGGGAAAAAGAAAAAACTACGTGAATCAATATGGTCCCTCAGATGAGCATGAACAGTCCGCCTTCCTTTTTATGTTTCATCTATTTGTTCTGATTTCATTGCATTTTTTGTCTTTTTTGGTAGATTATGAAGTGGAGCCAGATCGACGTTCACTCGAATGAACATCGTATCGTCCTAAAAAAGAAAAAAAAATTAGTTATTCGTTTTGGGTTTGTCAAGTTTTGTCTGTCTCGAAAAATAGTCGGATTTTGAAAGATCGATCTGGTTTGTTCCGGCTAGAAAGACTAAAACGAACCATGCGCGGAGCTTTTGAAAAGTCACAGTCCTATTTATTCGCTGCTCTCATTGTACTTTGATCAGGTTCTGTTAAGTTGGCCGATCAAAATACAAATATTTATTTGCATACCTTGATGTATTCCTCCATCTTCCGCAGACTACAGAATGACTGTGCCCCGAAAGAGGCGTTTCTCTCGCTGGTTGGTCTTGAGAGGAAAGGCGCGTTGTCCTGCAGCGATCTCGGATCTACCGTATACACGATGTCGATTCGGTCGTCTGTTCTCGGATTCTGGAAATATACCTATCCATACCTATCCAATTACAGAAATGCCTGAAAATTAGGACTCTGGTGAAGTAGTAAAACATTGTCTTCATGTATGCGCGTTTGTTCAAAGTTGAGAAATACGAGTTGTCGAAACCAATATTTGAACTAAATCATTGAAAATTCTGCGTAGTTTTCTACCTTACTAATAATCTAGAGCTTTCGTACAGTAGTTTACAAATAAAAGCCGATAGCATACTGTATCTCGCTGAAATAACACAATACAGCCAATTTAAAAAAATGTTGTGGCTGTAGTATCTCAAAACACCGGTTATTTTTATTTACGAAAGTGGTAAACTTAGATTTCAAACCAGTGATAAACGAACTAACTTGATCGAGTAGACTCAGTTTGACTATCATTTTGAATGGCCAATCTTGCAAGGAATCGAACTCGCCTTTCACCAGGGCCACATAGGCTGACATAAAATGACCACGACCTGAATGTTGCATCCTTCGCTTATTTCGGATACACTATTGAAGAAATTTGCCCAATTTTATCATGAACGATAAAATTGACCAATCTCATAGTTACAGTGTAAAGAAATGGAGAGGAAGAAAAATTAAAGTGGTACGTTTCGCCTCTACCATGACTCCGCTACTCATGTGTTAATCTATCTCGCCAAAGACTCTTCAACAATAAAAAACCCGGGTGTGACCAAAATAACAAATACTGTGAAGTGACCGCGACATAAATGAAATACACTTACTTTGTCCATCACCGAACAGTGATGCGCTGGCGACCATTTTATAGCCATGTCTACCAGACATGAAGGGAGGTGAGAAGATGGTACTGTGAGCACCACTCTGAAAATCGGTATTGTACATCAATGATATTTATCTCACATTCTACAACAACTACTGTTTTTTTATCACGTTTCACCACTCGTATATTGTACTTGCCCTTCCCAAAGCATGCCTTTACGTTGGTGTATGCTGTCCTCCCGCACTGTGTTCGTGGTTTGATGTTTGATCAAGTTATGGTGTAGATGAAGATCAAACTACAACAAGTATTTGCTTACTCCCTATTGTATACATTCAACTTCATGTCAAATCTGACATTGTTCCTTGCGCTCTGAACCTTGGCTTTTCCTCGTTCAAAATGCACATGAAGCAAGAAGTTGAGAGAACACCATGTGATACCTTAGTTCATGTTTGTTCTATGTGTCGAATACATGAATGTGTCGAATAAATATTGAAATATTGAAATATTGTATAGATACCCGACCTTGGCTTCATTCATCTTTGTAACGACATTATCGATCCGCCACACCATCTGCGCTCCATACATCTCCTCACAAATATATGTCTGTAATGGAAGACGTCAAGACGTGATACTTAAAAAAGTTAAAACATCCTTCGCAACGAGTATCGACTCCCAACAAACGTCCGAAAGACTCCCAGCACTTTTCAAACCTCACGATTGCTCTTTCTTCTGGTAGAAAAAGACTGGGATTTATTATCAGTTGAAATTCCACTCAAAAAACGTTAAACGTGAAAATAAAGACTAATCTTACAGTTTGATCTGTTAGCAGTTGAAGTTCAATTTTTTAAACGTGAATACGTGTAAATATAGCATAACGTTACAGTTTTGTCGAGGCCGAGACGAACGAAAACTAGACGTACCCTTCTGGCCAATTCTGTACTTTTGTCGAATACGCCCGATAACTCGCCGTATAACATGGCAAATCCTTGCTGAAAAGGATGAGTTCAGAGATCACTGTTAGATGAACTTCTGAGTTTGTAGTTTAGCAGTGCTTCGTGTTCGACGTTCAAACTACAAAATGGAAGCTATCTTTATCTGAACTTTATCTCAGATTTATGTGAACAATGGACTAGCATCGAGAGAGGAAATGATGACAAACAATTCCAACCTTGACAAAAGTAGTCTCATCACACAAGTAGATCAAATGACGGACGGGCTCCTCAGAGAGATGCTGCTGCACGGACACCTTGTCGCCTGTAGCACGTTATTCCATCGAATTCATATACACGTGAAAACAAATCAGTGATCGAGAACTTACATCATACAAGTGCACAACTTCTCTGAATTATTCTGTACCGCCAATTATAAATATATCTCAAACTTCAAAAAACTGACCAACAAAAGTGCACCCGAATTCGGCGAACGGGCAGACATTGTCCACATTGGGACACTTTGGACGATGTACATCCATCTGAACGAACCTATTATGGAGGTCCCGTGATTTGTGTTCGGTTTTTGATTAGTTTTTGACAACAGTTCTATGAAGGGAAAGTTTTCGTGCACACAAAAACGTACTCATAGATAAAAACGGAAAACTTTTTCAAGATGACATATTCTCGAAATATATTCACAAGATCATTTACACTCTAGAATTGGTGTGAGAAGGTAAGACGAATGATTTTCTTAGTTCAGCTGACGGAAAAAAGCTTCATATTTGAGCCTCCTTAGATTTTTCATCTGATGATACAAACCTCCTCTCTTGTTACATCGATTAGTCCACATTGGAATGGACAACTTATGATAACTTTGCGACAGGTCTGCAATGAAAAACTAAGATTGTGATTGAAGATTGGTCGTTTACAAAACGTATCTACTCGGAAAAAAGACGTAAGATCATTCTACACTTTGGTTTCATCAGAGTCTTGAGCCAAATGCTAGAATGACCTTCCTGGACAGAGCAAAACACATCCACAGCAAAACTACATCCACAAAACTACATCCATCCCTACGGGCTGAGGGCCTGAGGGGGTAGAGAAAAATTAAACTAGCTAAATCTAAGGCTAACCAAGAATCGTGCTACCATTGACAAGTACCTTCAAATGTCTCTCCATCGCCGGGGTCTTGATCTTCATTCTACAGTAGCTGCATTGGGTGACAGCCGCCTGGCATTGTGCCAGATGGGTCTGCAGCGATTGCTTCGAGACCATTTTCCCACAGTTGGAGCAGGAAGAGTCGCGATACTCGCATGATTCGAGGTGACCCTGATAGAACACAGTTATTCAAAAATTGTCCGTTAGATTTTGTGTCAAGCGGAGGCTTATTGGCATTGGCAGCCAGGTTTCAACAGAGAGGATGGAGTGTTCTAGATGGAAATGGGGAGAGTTCTCCAATCTTTTCTCGTAATAAAACGAAAATCTCTTATATCGACCTGAGTCACTCAAAACATAGACGACTATGTTGCTACCTATCTTTTTCGACGAAAGATATAACTGTACGTGTACTTTTACTTAGATTTTCAGTATCATGAATAAACCAATTTTGTATTTATATTTCTCCGATTACTGAAAACTATGACGTTTTAACACAATTTTTGTTGTTTTTTTTTCATGTTTTATTGGTTGCTCTACCTGAAGTGCCTTCAGCTCGCCTTTCCATTGGCAACCATTGTCCCCGAAAGTACATTTGACCGCAAGACGTTGGACCTGGAGATCAGAATGAAAATAACACAATTAATCAAACGAATGGCAAACTTAAATAATTAAAACTGATATTCTACTATTGCTCTAGACAAATACGCTAAGCGGTATAACTTGGCCCTTCATTTTTGAACCGGAACAATTTGCCAACAGTGCATATTCTGAAATTAGAGCTGAAAGTGTTAGTTTAGTGATGATATCTTGTTAACTCTATATTTTTGTTCTATTTTTCATTCTCTATGTTACCTGTCTATGTTTTTCCTTGTCTGCTACCACACCGTCCTTCGGTATGACCGTATGACACACAATACAGTTGGTGGGACTGGAACCAGACCAATACTTCTACGCAACATTCACGAAACTGTGCTACGTCATTAGTCGAGTGGTTTCTGACTACTTACTGAAAGGTTAACGGAGAAGAACGGAAAACTGTGCATGTTGCCATGTTAGGTTTTGAGTTCTCTACATTAAACGCAAACCTCCACATATCTTTCCTCTCCCGATAATTCAATGAAGTTTAACACTGAATCGCACATTCTGAGATCACAGTTCTCCAAGAAATTGAATTTTCTCTCAGGTCTTGTTCTACTTCATCGTCGCCGTTCACAAAATTTTGAATATCTGAAACCTGAACTCATCATCCAACGTACCCATCTTGCACATTGATGCATGCTCGACAATAGAAGTGATCGCAGACGGTGCGTACCGGAGCACGGAGAGCCTGCCACAATAAAAAGTTCGAAAAGGCAAGTGGGGGGAAATGTAGCTACTAGGACGAATTTAGATCCAAGGACAGAATGGTCCCGTGACCTAGGTTCGGATCAATATGTATTTTAAGCAGACACTGTCATTTGTGGACTGTGTCAATTCCTGAGTGAAAGTCGTGTGACCATCATGATCATATCCCAATGGCTTCTCACATGAGGTAGGCTCATTCAACCTCATGTCGGAACATATGAATAGGTCACGCTAATATAATAGACTCACAACACATAGCTGCTGAGAAGACAAGTACTGTACCTGTTCACATTTGGGACACGTGTACTCAAAGGGTAGTCCGTCCTCGAACAGTATTTCCACTGCCGGCAGCGGAGTCATTGAAGGAAACGAGGAGGGCACAGACAACATTGATCAGGAATCAGGAAAAGTTTATCACCTTACTTTATAGGACTTTTTCATATTCTGTAGTATTCTTTTCAAAAAAAATTGGAGAACAGCGATAAGCTGTTAAGACTACTACTCGTCAAAGGGTGTACTTTTACCTATTTGAACCCATTTCTATACTTTGGCTGGACCTGATTAGCTAAGGCAAAAGTATAAACTACAATTGTTTCTTCCAGCAAACCTTGCACTTCAGGAGTTTTCAACACTGTGAAGGTCTTACTACGACTGTACAATTCCTATTGCTCAAAATTGAATGCTTCCAAAATTAATTTTCATTTAAACTCGAAACAAAACTGAGGCGCTCTTGTGAGAAAGAGAAACCTGTGTTATCGGATAGTGGAAGAATTTCACGTCTCTATGGAAATTCAGTTGTAAAAAACGTCAATTTAGAGTATCTAGGTTACCCGAAAACTACCTACGAAACAACATAAGACGCGAAAATTCATGCACAACAGCAAACTAACAAATAACAAAGTAACAACAGAAAAACAGAATATTGGCAATCAGAGATCTGTCAAACAACTCCACGCTAATTAGGAATGAATATGACAGCAAAACGGAACATAGAACTTCAACAATACGCAAGTTGTAGTATCAAAAAAGTTGATTAAGTCCTAAACAATACAATTTCCAAATCGTTCAATTCGCCGCTTTTGAGAGAACTTCCACAGCTTTCGTGGTGCTATTCTTCATTTCCTCCGAGACCACAGATTTGGATCCATACTCCTTCTGAACGAGTGTCAGCAGTGGTTTCAATGACATACGGATCCGCGAGCGAGTCTGTAAAAACAACATAAAACTGAATTGTTCATAGAATCAGTTAAACGGTAGTTGCGGCGCTGCATAGAAACGCAAACGATTGATACGTACCTACGTTCTTTAATATGTTACCAAATTTAGTATTTCATAGGAAGTTTAATGAACTTCATTACTTTTTCTACCAAGGAAGGCCTTCTTCTAGCCCCAACTAGGAAGATTAATACTATTTTCTACAGAATATGATAATAACTATAAAATACACAGATTCCCACCTGTTTCGCGACCTCTTCGGTTCCTTTCAAGCGAGCCAGTTCTAACCGTTCGGTTGCCAAATGGACGGCTGCCTCCAGTGTCGCCACACATGTCTCCTCATCCTTATACCAGTCCTAAGCGAACAGAAAACCTTACACTGGTCGAAATTTGATGATGATTTTGAACATATTCAGGTACGTTTTTTCTTGAAACTATACACATCCTCAGAAACAGCAACATGCTTCGAGTACGAAATAACACCTTCTGACTAACTAGTACGGCGTGATAAATTATGTCTTTGTACGAGTGTTCTTGTGTACATCACACATAGAAAAATGACGTTACAACTCCTTCTACACTTGAAGTGTAATCAACACTCAACGAACCGGTTTATTCGTAACGCTCGACACACTCCTCTCCAACAACTGAATGTACTTCTCGAATTCCACCACATCACCGTTATCAGGTCGCTTCAAATCGGCATACAACTTCCACAGCTGCAAAAACAATCAATAACAGACAGAAACGATAAACTGTGCAGAAAACATTGACGATTACGTCATCTGAACCGGTTTACATAAACAACCATGCTCGTAGCTCGTCGAAATTGAATTGGTAGTGCGCTCATACTCATCAATCACCTCCTCCAGTAGCAACCAAGAAAACCAAGATGTACTATGAACGTCACTACAAACAATTCATCAACTTTTCGGCCATATAGACAGTAACAGTATAATATTTATAAAGCGCATTTATTCTTTTAGATTAGGTTTAAACACATTTTGTTTCCACAGCCACTCAATACTCACCTGACTAGATAGCGTCTGCGAGGCAGTAATTCGAGCGAACAACTTCACCAGATCCTGCTTCAACTGCTTCATCTCGCCAATAGAATCTTCATCCAAATTCTGAAGAAAACCAGAACTTGAACAGATGAATGAGAATTGATTCTCGAAATGAAGAATCTATGTGAAAAACTAAAGAAAATATAAATTCAATAATACCTCATCAGCTAAAACACCTATAGCAAAAAAATCCGTTACCTCTTTTCCTTTTCGCAGAACTTGCGAGGCGAGAATAGTCAATATTTCATCGTCCTCTTGTCGCTTGTTCAGATCCAACAAACGGTGGAATGCCTGGATAGCCTGGAAACATTTCTTCTCAAATGTTTTGTACAAGTCCTTTCGATTCAAGTTATTGATCGAATTCCAAAATTCGAATTTCGAGGCTTTTTTAACTCTCTATTCTCCTATGGAACAACCCAATACTCTATCCACATTTTCAAAATCTAAATATATTCACCGTACCTGTCCAAATTCTCCTGTATCCACACACAGGAGAAGATAGTTCTCCCACACTTTTCCGTGCTCAAAATTGAACTTCAGCGCCTCCTAAAAATATCAATAATAGTCCACAACTTTTCACTCTTCACTACTAGAACCTATAATATTACTATAAATTTACCTGCAAGATCCTGCGTGCTCTGTCCTTCTGGCCCTGCCTAATATAAGAAGCGCTCAGATTGTTCCACGCCTGAAATACAAATTGTTCTAATTTATAACCAAATGAACCGAAAATTGGGCAGTAATCAATAAAACGAGAATGAATCACCTCGAAGGCACAAATACTTTAGTGAGTTCACAAAAACGGGCTCAAAAAATTAGTGCATTTCCATTCCGATAAAACATCGTACGTAACCAAGGACACAAAAAAACAAATCAGAAGTGAGATATTATGAAAGAAAACAGACCTCAAAGTGCTCCGGTTCCAGGCTGACACATCTATGGTAGCAGGTGGCGGCATCTGTGAAGTGTTCCAATTTCCAGGCACAGTAACCAGCGTTGAACCAGACGCCAAGCTAAAACAAGAAAGTGAGAGGATACTATAAATTATAGTAGTACACCAGTGAGGGTCCGACTTTTATCCAAAATTCAACCAGGTTCCGGCTCTAAATACGTCCAATTTCATTTTTCATTGAAAAATATAAAAATATACCAAATTTGGCACAACACGATCGTTTTTAATATACTGCCTATTTTAAAATTGGCAAATTTACGAGATATCTTCTAGGTATTCTCTTCTGCCAATTAAAATATTCCCACCTGAATTGGTTGCAAAGTGAGACTTTTCCTGAGATGGTCGTAGGCATCCGCGTACTTGCTGCGAATCAACATCAGATTTCCCATCGACTTCCTGGCGCGTGCGTTGCGATCTGATGAAATCTGTAAACATGAAGGGATGGTCACAGATATATTCTCTATACAACAAACTTAACTAAACTCAGCATTTTTGATTGGAGAGCATGTGGTACAAACCACCATGAAAAACAGGGAATAAAAAGCATTTAGCAACATAATTCAACCCAAATATAATCTTTAGTAGTACAGAAGTAGTTGACAACCATACATAATACATACCTCAATGGCCTTCTCATAGTATTCCATATTCTCGTTGATGTCTCCGAGGTAGACGTAGAGCATAGAGTCTGACGGTCGCTCGACTAGCAAGCGGCGAATGAGCGAGTCGGCCTGAGAAAAACACTTCAATACATAGAGAGCTTCTCAAAGAAGGACGATTATGTGGTCCAATCTCGACGCTTCAGTCCTTTAAACTGCAATACATTTTTCAATTGCAGTTGAAAGGACCGTTGACAAGGAATTGGTCCACACAATCGTCCTGCTTCAATGAGAACAAAACGTTCTAGCTATAACTTTAGTCCTAACTGCCAAAAACTCAGACCGAGTTTCTCAGAAAAATGAAAAGAAAAGTGCGATGACAGCTAACTCTCCAGTATCCCTTCACTTTTACAGTCCAAACTTTACAACTCACCTTCTCCAACTGGCCAAGTGACTTGTAGCAGTCGATTACATTGTCCCACAGTTCCATGTTCTCATAGATGAGAAGAGCTTCCTGCAAATGCGAAGAATGAAATCACACCTAAACAGTTGAAAGAAAAACTGTAACGCTGAATTTATTGATAGTTTCCGGGTGCCCAGCAGCCGTAACCATACTATACATTACACATTCGCGCCACCTGAAGTACTGACTCAGCCTAACTAGAGTTTTTTCACAATCCATCAACTGAACGAAGAGACTAAGAAGTTATACCAAATGTTTGTTCTCTAGGATAACTATAGAAACAATGTATATTACTCACCGAGGTGCATCCCAAAGATCGCAGTATTTCTGCATGGATTACTTTCGCATTCCAGACAGCCTCCAGACCACTAGCCAGCACCATGTCACACCGAGACCAACGCTTCTCCATTGGAGTCTGTTTATATAAATTCATTACTAAAACCAAATGATGAGCAAATGAACAAAAACGGGATCAGTTTTATCCACCGTTATGGTCTCTTAAACAAAATTCGACCATGCACTGATTACTCTCCCCATTAGCTGGACCAAAAAGAATCGGAACAACGTAGTGATCAGAAAATCTAAGGCAAGTGCGTAGTGTAAAAGGTATGAATCTGGAAGCTAGATCAAATATGTTCGGAAAGTCAACAACTTGCTACCATTTTCTGACTACCAACCACTTCATCGATGCCCTGCATCAACTTGACGACGAGCTCGGCCTGACTGCAGGCCCGTTCCACGCGTCTGTTGCTCTTCTTCTCCAGCTCCGATCTGAATAGAAGGGCAGCCGACTGCACGGACCAACAGCGACGAGCGGAAATCACCTGGAATACACACCCCGTTCAGCTCAAAACACACATTTAAAGAACTCTGAACTCTTATTCATTCAATATTTACCTCGTTTTTGAATCCAACTGACCACTCGCAAGTGCAACTTGCATACCCTTTTCACAAGTAGCCCTCTTCTCAAAAAAACACTGGTAATAAAGATAGTGGTGTTTACCATTGATTCAACCTCACTTACATACTCGTGATCGCCCGAACTTGTATTAAACTACAAACATGTTCAACATCAGTTTTCCAGCGCTCTATTCAAAGCTGTGTTATTCACTACCTAAGACAATAACCTACCGTTTCCAAATAGGCGTTGCACTTCTCTGTCAGCAGCTCATCGTTGTGCTCCGTCCTTCTCTCTAGTCGGCATAGTGCCAAGATGGAAGCCAGCTGAACGGCTGTCAGGCTGGACGGCTCCGTCGATACGTCTAGCAAGGAAATCTGAAGAGAACACCATTTTTTATTCCAATGAACCTAAAAATGGTAAATACATGAAGATAATCGTACTCGATATTCTTTCATGCCCAATTTTAGCAGGATGGCAGGAATTCAGACTCAAGGTTTATGAGAGAATTTCAATGCTTCATTTAAAATTCATCACAAATCGAAACTTTTTCAGTGAAGTAGATATCGCGGGTAAGGGGTAGGAGTTGCGTGAAGGTCAGTGTTAGCTACAATCTATAAATACCTTTTCTAGAATAGTATCATCGTTCAGTGCACAGGCCGTTGGAACATCATCGTCTATCTCGAGGGGACCGTCACCACTGGACTTGGACACATCCTGTATTCCAGATATTATTTTCTTATATACTACATGAAATATACAAAGTGAACGATTAAAAAGAATTTGCCTAATAAAATACGGTTAAAAGCGACTTGGGGTTTGCATTACAACTGAATCATAATACTCATCATAATAAACACATCGACTGTCATTACCGTGTCTAAAACCAGCTGTGAAACCAGCTTCTGTTGGAATCGAGTTCGCTTGCCCATCTTTCCGGCCAATTCGACGCTGAGTGACGTTTTCTTCAAAGCGTCTCTGCAAAACACACAATCATGCAATATATATCAGTCGCTTATATAGCGCACTGGTCAATTCTCGACTAGAGCATGCGCAGGTCACAGAGACGCCGACCACTTGCGGTCTCATTGACATTTACATGCTCTCGCGTTAGCAGCTGGTAAATTGAAGAAGAAAATGTGTCTGATTACACACTTCTTTTGTTAACTGAAACAGATCCAACTCACTCTAGTGACTTCTCACATGGTTCGTATTCGTAGTAATGTAGATGTGCGTCTGCTCGCTCCAGATGGTACCGCGCCCATTGATCGTCAGTTAACTGCCAGGATGTGGTGTCAGCAGTCTGAAAATATTTGATTTATTTAGACGATTGAAACCCCATCTCTCACGAATCACTTGCACACTAGTATACTCAAAATACAGTGCTCTACAAGTTGAAAACACGCACGTCAAAGAGAAAATACCATAAATAGTGAATGTAACAATTGTAAAAATAAAGGGAGATCGTGAAAATTGCACCAACCGCCAGGGAAATCAGTTCCTTTAGTTCCACACTTGGCTCTGTGAGGACTTTCTGCCATGTGAAGATGACTCTGAAAGAACCCTGTCAACTTTTATACAACATGTACACAACTAGCAAACTACACAATAGTGAGGTATTGGGTTGACTACTGTAATTTTGTCAACTTCCGAAACAAAGATGACTACAGGTGCTCAAAAGTGTTTCAACCTTGCGCTTCTCAACCCAATCTGTAACACTACACTCTACACAATAATACCAAACTAACCTGAATGCGAGTAGTCGGTCTAAACCAGTTAGCGCATCGAGACGATCAACCATCAATAACTTGGCGAGGAAAAGATGAGGTTGGCAGCTTGAATGCGATATATAAACATTTTAACAACAAAAATTGCAAACGTTGCTGCTTCCCAACGATGAATCTCTGCTTAGCTAAGTCAATAATACAAAAAGTCAGTACAGTACAAAAAGAGAACTGTAAACCATCCAAAATCTCACGGCCATACCCCAGTAAAGTTGTCCGAATAGTCAGAAAAAATTGAAAAACGGACTACTTTTTCGCCGAAAAGAAGAAAATCGGTCTACTTTTGATGAAAAATTATAAATTTTGACTTGTTTACATACGAAAACAGACTAATTTTTGTCGCTTAGTCAGACCTTACTGGTGGTTGCTCATGGCTTCAATCTCGATTTTTCTTCTCTTTCTCTGATGAGCGAGTACCACATTCTTTGAATGTAGATTTTAAGAAATGAAGCCTGGGAGACATAAACCAACCTCGTCTTCGTGTACGGAGTATTAAGACCAAATGACAACTGAGATCGTGCAGTTTCTACACTCAGCCATGCCGGAAGTTCGGGGTAATCTGAAAGTAATTGTCGGCAAGTTAGTGACATTCTAATACCATTGATGTATAGTGGAATCTGACTATTCTAGTGTTACGTTTTCAAATAACTTACTTGAATGACCTTAACTTTATCGATCAGGGGAAAGTTTTCCTATTTTGAAGGAAGCCCGTTTCCTGACTCTTGAGCTCTCTCAACTAATGAATAAATCTTAAAATTCCATTTATACCTGTGATTCCCACAAAGTTGACTCCGATAAATACATCGAGTGCCTTTTGAGCCAACTCCGCCAGACGACTGGCCTCCCACTCTTTAGTGGCAGCCTCCAATTGAGACAGATCTGATAGCTGGTCGAGTTCCGTGAAGACGGTATTCATCTAGAAGAAAACTGATATAAAGGAAACTCTATAATAGATAGAACTAAGATGAAAACGGTGTTTAGTTTGGAAAGCGGGAGTTTAGTTACTGCATAAGCATGATCAGGCAATTCGTTCGAGTGCGAATGATACACAGTACACACGTCATTATTTACCACTTTATTCAACGCGTACACATAATCCAACCATTTCGAGGTGGAACATCTCTGATATATGATATCTCATGAACGAACGAAACAACCCATCAATAAGGAAACACAGAACAAAAACCATGCGCTTCACATCAAGATAAATATCAGATGAAAGTTGTATTTCAATGCTATAAATGTAACAACTTAGAATAGTGCACACAATGAATCATTTGAGAAAGTCAAACACCCGCAAAAATAATATACAACTCTACTTCAATAATGAACTATGCGACACAATTTTCTTACCTAAGAACGAGAAAATTGACGAGCATGAACAGAATGAAAGTTCATCCTCTATCTCTTAACAACGAGACAACAAAAAAGGTTAGAGACCATCATGATAAAATGACCTAACTGATATCAACGAGTATGAAACAAACAGATGGGTTAAACAACAAAACACGATCAACAAATTATTATGAGGCTACTAAAGGTGGAACAACCACACCGCCGGCCTACTTCTTGAATCCCTTCAGAATCGGGTAAATCTGGCTGAACGCTTCGTCTATGTCACTCTTGAACTTTGCTCCAGTAATGACGACCTATAAAATGAGCTCATTATAGATATTTGGGATTAGGTGAAATATACAGAGACAAATGGGGTAATAAGATGAAGGTAAAAAGTGATGACTCGCTAACATTTCTTGAGCGGAAAGGTAAAAAAGGAGATGCGCGAATAAAATATCAGTTGAACACTGTCATGTCGCTGTAGTGAACATAAATTTTTGTTGCTGAAAAAAAACGTCAAAACAAGATAAATTATCCCTTTCTAAGCGAAGGGTGCGAGCAGAAAGCCAACCAGAGCGCCAAACTTGCCTTGCCCGAAACAAAGATGAGAAGCACAACACGGGGTTTTACCATTCGATAGATGAGCCCGGGGAACAGTTCTGGTTCATAGGTACTGAAAACCAAATTATACAATGTGCTGTTCGGTTACCGAATAGACGAGTAAGAGAAAGTGTTACCAGTAAACGAGAAAGTGTTACCAGTAAACTTGATTACCACCTATAAAATGAGCCCATTATATAAATTTAGGACTTCGTGAAATATACAGACAAATGGGGTAATAAGAAGGTATAAAGTGATGACTCGCTTACATTTCTTGAGCAGAATTGCATGTACATTAATTTAATCTTCAGTAGATCAGTGACCGTAATCACAAACTCGCGAGAGCGTCCCGCAGCCTTTGCTTTCGGAAAACAACCAACCTGAACTGTGCGTGGGTAATACAAAGACCCTCCAGTTGAATCGGGAAGCGCACATCACAAGATCCGACCATGTTTTGAACCTATAACACGCTAATTTCATGTTCTGATCCAATCATATAACATCAACTCAGAATAAGTTCCAAATTAAGATATTACACGTCAAGCTACATATATGGTATTCCATGCACATACCTTGAACTCGGTGAATTTGGCCGGGAATCCTAGCTTTTGTACAATCCTAGCGTACTTGCGTGCGGCGAGTCTGAAACAGCAAAATAACAAGATCGAGTGAAACTAGGAAATATTACATTCTCCGTACCTTCAACTATTACCTTTTCCAATTCAATTGAAATAAATAAATTTGTGTAGAAGTAAATGGTATGTTTAGCCTATTGTCCTGTGGTACAATGAACCGAAAACTTACCGACTAGCTTCTTCGGATTTCGCACCAGTGCACACCATTTTACCACTTGAAAATATCAATGCAGTAGTACGTGGTTCCCTGAAATTGCATTCAAACCAAATACAGTACGAAAAACGTTCTATCTCTGTCGTTGAAACAGGAAAAGAGAAAAAGGCTCCAAGCAAAGTTCCAAAATTAAAATAAACTTTCTTCTCGATTAAATTAATGTAAATACCTGATACGCATGATGACAGCAGCGAAACGTTTGGGGTTGTACTCGGCGTTTCTGGCATGCAGTGCAATGTTTTTCAAATCCAAGGGAACACCTGTAAACAGAGTAAAAGCATTACAACACGCCAGGAAGAGGGAACGAGTAAAACTGATAGGAACCACTGTGGTACATCTAATTTTAAAGAAATGTGAAAGAATGATCCACGTACCTAAATTCACGGTAGATACAATATTCTGCAGGGTAGGCATGGGAATGTCGATTGCCATCGGAGTTTGTGGCATGGCGGCGGGTATGTTGGAGGAGGCCAGATGACTATGGGGTTGCTGATCACGGAACTGGAAAAAGCGAACAATCAAATTTAAACAGACCATCAGTATTACAGTTTTACAGTTGACATATCACAATGTCTTTTACACAACCTATTATTCTTATTTAGGGCACTTATTTGATCTCTTGATATTGTGGACACAATATTCCGTATTCTGTTTTGCATGCTCCTCCAAACTTCCTTTCACAAATATAGCTCAAAACCCCACCCCATACTACAGATTCCAGATTGTGTAAGCTAACCTGGTCCATGTTGAGAGGCGTCATCGGTACGGCAAGGTTATGTCCTCCGACCGATCCCGGTCCCATATCCTGAAATGTAGAAGGTATGAGGTATATTAGGGCAAGTTTCACAGTCTTCTACAAATCGGAAAAAAGCGGGTTTAAATCAATATGACTAAAATTGGATAATTGAGCTATTGAGCAGATTTTGTCTCAAAAACATAAAATTCTCAATAATATTTCAGAGGCGTTAGAGGAGACAAAGCCCAAAGGTAAGGTACACGATCAGGAATTCTGGCAAAACGTTCATCAAAACCTATCCGACTCACACATCGGAAACGGATGCAAACTTCAATACATGATACAAAGCGCGAGTAACATGAGAACGAAAAATAACAAAAAATTTAACCAACCTGGAAATTTGAGCCCGGTCCTCCACCAAGGTTCACCACAGACGATGGGTTAATGTTGAGATTCATGTTGATATTGCTAGAAGGGCCTGCGCGGTCCTGATGTGAGAATGCACCCATCATCGAATTCTGATGACTGTGAAGCATACCTGAACGTCGTATAGTTACGATGAGAAAAAAATAACTTCCAAAATAGCGGAATCAGGCAAAAAATACACCACCACAACCGTTCACGCCTATACTTACTTACGTACCATCATTTATCAGAGATTTCCGGACTATCGGGCTTAGCAATCTAATGCAAAATTCGAACAGGCCACTTGTTCAGTATTGTTAAATTGCATGTAGCCTCAAGTTTTCTCTCCATTTACCCATTTAGAAGTCACGTGTTCAATCGCGAATAAAGCTATTCTATTCACTCACTTTGTGCTTGCTGTGACGTTCCGACAATTGATGATGGACCGAGCAGACTGCCTGGTCCAACCAAACTCGAGGGTCCGATGATAGAGCCAGGTCCCATCACCGACCCCGGGCCACCATGATTCAACACCGAACTTGGTCCGTGTTGACCTGAACAACACAATAATGATAAGCACAAAATGAAACGCAAAATAAACAGAATCTGCCATCATTGAAACTTGAAACCATCGTTTCATGAGATGCTAGATAGAAGAATACCTAGATAGCTGGGGATTGTCAAACACATACGCAACATATCCCCTTTTTCGATATTAACTAATGCTCACTTTTGCCCGATTTCTATCGAGGAATGGTCACTTTCTGGAGTAATGTTCAAAAATTCTAGGCAAAACTATGTCACTTTTCGAGGTTCTCATGCTCATTTTTTTCGTTCCGGTTCGGAACTATTTCACGTATGGGCGAACCAACACTCTAGTAATGGCTAACAGGTCATAAGTAGAGTAGTACATATATTTGATAGCACAATTTATTCATAAGCTATGACGGTGTTCCAAAAACACTCACCCAGAACAGAAGAAGGTCCGCCATGAGCCGGAGTATCACCGCCTAGGGCACCCAGAACAGAGCCAGGATGAGCGGGACTATTGTTCATCTATAAACAGTTTGTAAAACAGGTGCACCAAATCACTGGCATAACAGGGAAATTTACGATAAAGCAGCTGAGAAATATTGTATGGGCTTGAAAACCATGATGTTGAAACAAGACCTTGAAAAGCACTGTATTTCCTCATTTAAACAATATATCAACAACAACAACATCAAAAAAATAACAACTATATGTTATATGCATAACCATTCAAAACAAAACAATCAATACAAGTAATCAACATGGTCGCCGATAAAATATCAAGTCGTCCAAAAGTTAGCATAATCCAGATTGAACGAGTTTTCCGGGAAGAAGGTCCCGGTAGGAGTGGTGAAATTGGTCGGCACACAGTGTTCTTTCTCGGCCTAAATTGCATTAATTTCAAGAAAGCCGTTGAAATTGTACTTTTAACTTTTAAAAGTTTTAAAAGTCAAAACAACAACAATAAATTTAAGGCGCTCGTATTAATGCTTCTACACTATACGCCACCACCCAACATGCAAAAAAGCGAACCGGGACGGAACAATTACGATGGTTACGAAGTGTTTACTAGTATTCACCTCGTGTTTCTTCTGGAACTTTCCCTTTTTCGCCGCACCCTTCTTCTGCTTCTTGGCAGCTGGCTCGTCATCGTCTGATCCATCCTACAAACGCAATGCTTTCAATGGTTTCTTTCATTGTAATGTTTTCCCTGAGAAGAACTTACGACGGAGTTAAGAATTATTTAGATGATATTTAATATGTTTGAGGCACAGCCAAACTAGCAATAGAAACAGTTACCGGTGTGAATGATTGAGTTCAAGCGAATGAACCGGATGAAAAAAACGTTGGAAGATAAACAAAGCAATCCGTTTCTTGACTTCAGTACTAACCTGCATCTTCGTATATTTCTCATCCACACTATCTTCATCCTTACCGAAACGCTTTGCCATTAACAGAGAGAAATACTCTTCCTGGCAACGGAAACGAACAAACGATTCCATCTGAAAATAAAACCGATGAATTATAAAAAAAGCCAGTGCAAACTGGTAACATTCAACCATGATAATATATAGATCGTCCGGCATAATTGTGTGTATTTTTGCGAAATTCGGCAAGCCCGAACAGCATACCTTTTGCAATCCCTTGTCGACGAAATTTGCTCGCTTTGCCACACTCGAGTGCCAATGCCGTTGCAAAGTCTGAAAATTGAGAAATCGGGTTATTGGGTATATGTTTTCGAAATGGTTTTTTCTTCCACGTTTGGATTGAAATTACTCCCATAACTCTGAATCACGTTCAGTATACGAAACCGTTTCGCTTCAAATCACCCTACAGCACAGTTGAAATATAATTTCACTAAAAAATATTTGTAGTGCACTACAACTGTATAAGACTTACCTTTATTTCCCACAGCGAGCTGTCCATAGCATTACATTTGTTCAGCGCTGGTTCATCCTCATCGAACGGATCGGCATCGACGGTGGCTGTAAGTTGAATACAATAAACACTTGAAGTCATTAAACCAAAAGTACACATACTACACTTGAGTTGTCGCATATCCACAAATAATCGAAAAGGAAATACCTAATGTTCGCCAACACCGGGAAAATTGCACTTTTTTGACAGAAATACATGAAATTTGTCGTTCAAGAAACTGATTTTTTTGTGGAATAGTCACACCTTACTGGTGTATGAAAGTGCACCATTTTCACACGGCATTTTCTTAGTAGTCGTAATGTATTTAAATAGCATGAAACCTGAAACGAAACTATTGGCTTGATTCGGAGAATCTACATACAAAAATATAGGTTACACGACCTAAAACAATCAAAATAGTTCGAGCAGACGCACAACTAACCCGGCAGTTCTCGGTGGAGCATCTGTACCAGGATGGCATGTCTAGTGACCAGGTTTCGAATTAGTCCCAGTATTGGTTCTTGTGCGTCGAGGGGCGCGAGTAGGAGCATACGACATAGTCGCTTCATAAAACCAGCCACAATATAGATTGGGATGTGTCTGCAAAAAAATCATGGTAGGGCAAAAGGTAAATTCATTCGGCCTTATAGAGTTTCCCTCTAATACTGACCATTGCAAGTTCCGTGTGAAACTTTGAAGAACAGGGGTAACTTTTTTCAACATACGAGCATATGATATACAAGTTAGAGATGCATTCGAAAACAACGTGAGAAGAGAAAACTTACGTAGAAGACAGAAATGTGTCGAGCAGCTGAATAAACTTCTGTTTGTGACTCATGTACAGGACAGATGGCTTGGCCAACGAATACACTTGGTCGTAGAAATTGGGATACTCGCTGAAAAAGAGAAAATCGACGTACGACACTGGGTCTACCATGAATATACAGGGATAACCACCATTTCAGATAATAACAATCCTAAAGTATTCATCAAATATGTTCGTTGATTGTCTTCCATCTTCCATATTTTTTATTACATTCCCATCCTTTCATTTACACTACTACTACTTACTGAGAGGGCATGAGCCGGGATCGAATAATTGCAGCACTTACAAATTGTGATTCACGATCAGCTTGAAAATTGCATCGAGGGAGAGGATCGCGAACATGTCTCCCTTTCCAAAGGCCTACAATGGGCAACACAAATCAATGATGATTGATGTGAAATCAAAAAACCTAGTTGCTTTGCTCATAAATATGTTTAGATTTTATTGAGAAATTTGAGTTATTTTAACTAAAATGTAGCTGGAAATTGGAAATGAGTTTGAAAAGTGCATTTCCACCAAATCAAATATATTTCATATCGAAGCAATAACAGTAACAACGGATTTACTACACGTGAAAATCATATAAGCTAAGTGTAAACATAATCAACCGCGAACTGCGAGGTTTGCACAAACTGATACTGAACGTTTAAAAAAACTCACATTGAAGAAGAAGTCGACTGTCTTATTGGGCTCGTTCAAAGATCCCAGGATGTTATCCGAAATGTAGGGGATCAAGACCACCAGAACATTGTTTGGAATCTTAAGATCACAGAAATGTACTATTTTAACAAAGAGAAAAATACCCGACAATTGTTTACTTCTATATATATATTCATACTTTTTTAATTCAAGATTGAAACCTTTTCCGTTTTTGTGCTCACACTTTTATTAATTAAACATATGTTTCCACCTGTCAAATTACTGACTGCCAAAACCAGCCATTTTACGTTAATGTTACTTACTTCAGCGGGTTTCAAACCTGTCGACAACACGACAACTAAATGTCAATAAAGTTTAGTCTTGGGAGAAGGAAATTAAACGGATCAAAATGAGAAGTTGAGAAGCAAAAAAAGGGAGAAAGAACTTACATTGCATTTCATGAGCTGTATCCATGTCGCCTGGAATGCAGCAATAATCTTCCTCTTCCCTTTATTGCGTAGCTGATGATCTGAAAATAACATGGCTATCGAATAATCATACCAGTATCGCGTGGTACCAATTTAACGTTGAGACATTAACGTTGAGACACGTGTTTTATATATTTTTCTATATATTTATTTGATCGAACATCTGACTCTCCTCACTCCTATACGACTGACGTCTGATATTGCTTTCCCGAACATTCTACCAATTAATAAAACGTCTAACAAGAATCGAGAACATGGTCCACATTGAAAATTTAAACTCACAATGTAGTTTGAATAGCCTGGGAATAACATTCAATGCAGGATCAGGAACCGATTTGAGAAAATTGAATACGTTCCACCACACTGTAGCAGACGTGAACTGCTGCTTCTGAATACATCTCATTTTTAAACCACTACATATAAAACAACAATAACGAAACGAAAAATGTATTATTTATGCACAAAAAAAAAGAGCAAAAGTAAGGCCATTTCGAGTCGTTTACGGACAACTCGTCCCCGCGTTGCGTGCGACAACTCGTCCCCGCAGATGCGACAACTCGTCCCCACCTCAAATATTGCTCAAATTACGTTAAAACTTGAGAATTAAAGTAGTAACTAGGTTATAGTTTATACTAAAGACTGTATACAACCTTAGAGATAGAAAAAAAATAAAACTACGAACGATAGATCACATTTTGCTATAATTATCACAATTTTCATGAACTTCTTGTTTTCTCTCCAATAGGTGACGACTAAACTAATTTTTCGAATGTAATTATGATTTATTTGTATTCAGTAATAGGCAGGAAACTTTACAAAACTTGATTTCGCTTTAAAACCTAGTTTTTAGCTGCTTTTGTGATGTAACATTGGGGACGAGTTGTCGCATGAAGGGGGGCGAGTTGTCGCACACGCGACGCGCGGGGACGAGTTGTCGCGGAATCATTTCGAGTTCGTACAACGGTAATGAAAAATTGAAATTAAAAACAGTGGGAAGTAACTCACGGACATACTCTTGACAATGGCCTTCGAAATCCCGAAGAAAATGTCGCAACAGCCGAAGATCTCTCGACTGAGTGAACGCATAACCTTGGGGGAAATTTTCTTTCCACAGTCAAAGAACAGACAAACTCCCTGAAATGTATTTATCTGTCGGTTTCACATACATATAAGATTGTTTGTCTACTATCGAGCGGCTAAAGCAAATAAAGTGAAAAATATATAAAGCAATATACATACCTTCACAAAATTATTGAACGATGCAGTAGGGACTATCTGAGCAGTTGTAGGACATCTTTCGAACGGTTTTATTCTGGTAATGACCTCCAGTAAATCCTAAACGATTGAGCTATGAGCTAAGCAGGCATAACATTTATCAGATAATTTTGGCTAAACCATCATTTTGTAATCGATATTGATGAGAATTGCAATTGAATGAAAAATTACTGAAGTGAAACATAATTCCATTAGTGTTTCCTTGTAAATCTGTATAAAATAATTACAATTCCACGTAGTTTCGAGAGTCGGAACAATGAACCAACTAACCTCAGCAAAATCTGCCTTCATCAATATGATTTTCCATTGACTGGCTGTTTTAATATCATCTTCAGAACGTGTCAATTCGTAATCGTGATCCCCAACAACATCTTCACCATCGCTCTCATCCTCAAGATCACTTTCAAACTCTTCCTAAACGAAAGCTTACATTCTTCAAACTAAAATACCCAAAAATGAAAGACATCGTGAACACTATTGAAAAAAATGCCACGAAAGACTAACAATGAGCAGAGTATAACAGCTACCGCTAGCTTGGATGTGTGTTCACAACTGACTGATTTGCTATCAAAATTGCAGTTTTGCGCGAAATAGCTATCAAAATTGCAGTTTTGCGCGAAATGAACAAAGTATGCTCTAAATCTCGACCGTTAGTGATTGGAGTATCAATAACTCCGTCACCTTCCCCAAGTGATGCACAAGAGCTAGTAAGACAACATACCTCCTCCTCCGCAAGCTCGTTAGCATTTGGCTCTGCACTGCTCACTTCATCCTCGGTTTTGTCTGCCACAACTGTCATCTAGGAAAAAAATTGTACACACGTGTGTTCACATTTACTATTATCATAGAAGGTATCAAAGACAAGCCATAGTGATTGCATCAAAAAGGGTATAAACAGCTGCAAAAGAGCCGAAACGAAAACAAACTGGTGGTCCAACATTTTCGTGAGTGCAGAACCGGTCAGGCTTTTGTGAAATACTTAGTTCAATTGATAAATAACATGCAGAAACAACAAACATTTCATAGAAATATACCTGAAAATGCTCAACAATAAAGTCTAAAGTTTATAAATTGAAATGGCTCAAATTTTTATTTGGCCGATTCTCGTGTTATAGCATAGTGGGCAGCCGAGCAGCCTATCCACGACCACAGCTTCCGTTGAAACGACAGAACTACCTGATCGGCACCCGATAACCCTTAGCATTAGCACCCGCGGCGGTCACAAATCTCGTCATCTAACGGCGATGTTTTGTTTCCTTTTTTTGATTATGCTGGAATTTCTCAAACTTTTCCGTAAAGACAAATGTTCAACACGCAGATCAGATGTGATACGGGGCGGGGATGGGCGCGGTTGTTTCGAATTATTCTTCAAGCAGAAAAAAGAAACCTCGATCGCTCTGTCTGTTGAACAAGTTTAGAAAAACCAAAAATTTGCATTCAAGTGTGTTCTAGTCCTAGATCAAGGGATGCCGTAGAACAACCTTACTGCCTGATTAAAAAAAACTGTCCAGTTTCGGGGAAGAGAGACAATCGATCACATTTTTAGCTTTTCTATATATGAATACTTTATTCCAGTGGAAAAGTGAGAGGTAACAAAAAAGAAAACAGCAAAATATGAAGTCACAACAAGAGGAAAACACAAAATGGAGAAACAGAACAGAATCGAAACTATATCTTCACATTAAACATAAACAAAACAATATATTATATTATGGGCTAGGTGCCATCATATAATATTAACACTGGCTCGGCGCTCATCTCTCCACCAGGCCTGGAAATAGACATACGCTCATAATCGGAACATACAGGGAACCAGAGGAGTTCAACTCAAGATTTGGTAGAAAGGGGGGGGGGAGGGGCGATGACACTTCTACGGAATTAAGTATTCATATATATTTCATATGTATTCGTGATTCTTCTTCGTGTGGATATTCTCAGCGATGCGCGGGGCGCACGACAGAATTCCGACTGTCGGCATATCCCGACATGTCGCGACGAAATTCAAAATTTGCACTTTTGCGGCAATTTTAGGTGTAAACACATCCCGATCACTTCAATATAGTATTATACATATGAATAAACGTTCATAATACACGAATTTCAAGAAAAAGGATAGATTCTCATATTTTAAGGCCAAAAAGGCATTACAATAGAATCAAGTACATAATGGTTCTGAATAAACAAAATCACGCCGATTCATTTAAAAATCTAGTATTTGCCGAAATAATGTTAGAATTTATCAAAAAAAAAGTGAAATCTCGTTTTATTGTTCATTACACTTTTGGAATGCTGAAAATTTCACTCATATTTGAGAAGAAATGCCGAGAATTTGAAAAGATTTTTCCCGCCGTCGCGACATGTCGGGCCTGATTCAGGCACCCCGACAGTCGGGCCGTTTTTTGACTGTTTTGGCGATTTCGTCGAATTCTGTCGTGGACGGAATTGGTGCTGAGTAGTTTCTATTTCAGGCTCAGCGTCAAAATGACAGACTATATGTCGCAGATGCTCAATGAGCTAATGGGTCCACAGAGGAATGCTCTTCCCGGTGAAGTGAGTTTTTTTTTGAGGGATATATATATACTGGGTAAATTTCAATTGTGAATTCCACCATCACCTTTTTCAATTGAAATCGAGGCATGCTTCGCTAAATAACAATAAAAAGAGTCGCATTTTTTAGACAGCCGAGATTGATTTCGATCATCCCGATGTCTGCCGAGATTTCTTGGTCGGATTTTGTTTACACGACGCGTTCAGGAACACGAAGAATGACATCGGATTTTGTCCATTGGTAAGTGTTTGCAGAAATGTATTTTCTTTAAAAAGCTTCTTTTTAAACGTTGGTTTCAGCCATGACGTTCCTGGTAAACAGATTTAACGAAAACATGCCACTTGAAAGTGTGGAATATTGAAGGAACATGTTTGTGTACGTTCAATGTGGCTGATTGTTTTTCTGACTTTTTACGTTTTCAGTTTATTCTTATCTAAATCTGAGTGATATCTGTAAAATCACAAATATATTGAGATGATTGGTGTTTGTCATCAAAGCTTTTTGTTGTTCGTGGGTGTGGATAGATTACCGTTTACTTTCGATTTTCTTCATACGATATGTTTTTTTATAGCAAATTCACGATGAGAACATGAGGAAGCGCTACAAAGAAAGCAAACGTAATGGCCGTTTGGGTTACGAGGATAAGTTCTTGGATAAGTGTCGGAGAATGCACCAAGAAGTTCGTAGAAAAATCGACAAAAATGAAGCTCGACTACAAGTCACTCAGGGTGAGCTGTTCATATTTTTTTTGAAATGAGTTATTATAATACCTTCTCGTACATAGGATTGTTTAAATACCTTCTCGTACATAGGATTGTTTGTGTTTTCCGGAGAGTAAACATTGGTATTATTCTGTTACACAGTCGCTTGGACCAAAAACTAGAGAAAAAAAAACAAAAAACCAAAATGGTTATGTTAAGAAGCACTGGGAAAATTGTACATTCGCTGCATAGACTATAGATGATCAATTTTTAGGCGAGCATCATGTGTCGGTTGATCCTATTGAACGAAGAAGGGGCGAACTCAAGGCAAAGAGAGAAATGCTCGGGCAAAAAATTGAAGCATTGATGGAAGAGGCTCAGGTAGTGTTTGTGATTGTGTGATTTTATTCAGTTTACAATCTCTTACATGTCTCCATACATACAAGTCTCCGAATATTGTACTTCTCGTTGTTCACGTAAGATTCCTTCTGTTAACGAACCAGTGGTTATTAGTTATTTTCTTTTCCTAATGGGTAATATTGAAGAGTATCGCTTCCAGGTGGAGGGAGAACGTGGTAACGTTGCCGCTGCTCAAACAGCCGTAGAGAAAGCTGATGAACTCACGGTCAGTTTATGTTCCTTGGACTTCATTAATTGAAACGTGGTTTAAGAAGTTTATTCTTTATTTAACATTTATACGCCGCGCTGATTTCTGATTCAAGTTTAGAAATGTGCAATCGTTTTTAGAGAGAACGTGCTGATCTCGATAAGGAAGAAACGAAGCTCGACGAAGAGGCGAAAAGAGCCATTGCATTGGAAGATCAAGTCACTGCCGGTAACAAACAGATGCAAGTATGCCAGGTTAGTATCATTGCCGTTATGATAGGCACCGAGGCCCAGAGTCGTCACGAATGGATAAGTAGAAACGTTCCTTACGGTTTAGGAGTTTAGTTTGGTATGTTCCTTGCAGTTTGCCTGTTCAAAACATTCTGTTACTGATAGTAAAATTCATTTTCTACGAGAATCGGATGCACCGGGAACATTTGTAAGGGCATTTAATATGGGGGGATGGGGGAATGCGGCGAGGCCTTATATCAAAAGCTAAAAAATCTTTAAGGTTTGTGGTTGCTTCATGCTTACCAATGATGCTCAATCACGTATCGATGATCACTTGAGCGGAAAGCTTCATATTGCATATTCGAAAATCAAGGAGTGGATTGATATAATTGAAAAGGTTAGTTCAATTCAATAGTTCAATACATCTCCCACAGTACAACGTGTGAAAAGTTAATATTCCCTCAATTAGTTGTTAGGGGCATCACAGCTATGGTTTTTCTGTACAATTTTCCCCGATTCTCTGGTGTTCAATATATGCTCATTTTCAGGAGAAGGAAGAGCGTCGCAAAGCCATGGTTGGTGAACGTCCGAAGGACAGAGATAGAGACGATCGAAAAAGCTCCGACAAGGATCGACGGGATAGAGATCGTGGGAAGGAAAAGAGTAGTGAACGAAGTGAGAAGAGCAAGGAGCGAAGTGAGAAGAGCAGAGACCGCGACAGGGACAACAAGAGGTGGGGATTATGCGTTAGTCTAGTTTTTACGTAAATTGGTTCAGCTTAATGTTCAACGTCAGACTGTACCCTTGACTAAGGTGTTGAAGATTGATCTTTAGTTATTTCGTTCCCATATAAGCGCCATCTTGTTTCTGTCGTTTCTTAATGTGAGCCATTTATTACGGTGTTATGTACTATGACTACGTTGTAGCTCACGCTCTAGAGGTTCTCGTAGTCGAAGCCGTGATCGTCGGGATAGAGATCGTGACCGCCGCGATCACCGTGACCGTGACCACCGGAGGGACGATCGTAGCGACAGGGGACGACGCGATCGCGATAGACGGGATAGAAGTCGCTCGCGGGATCGCAGTGTCAGTCAATTCAAGTTTTATTCGTCACATTACAGTGTCACTCCATGACCGATCTCCAAATATGTTTGTCTATGCGTGCTCTGAGGTGAAGAGTCATTTGAGTTTGAGTTTTAAATTTGAAGCCTCAAAAATGGTTTATGAACTTTTGCGAAAGAGAATATTGCCCTAATATGTAGTGGGTTTCAACACTTTTGTGTTCAAGACATACAGTTGTAGAAACGAATACGGGTCAAGGTTCCCAGCGCTCTTTTGACGCCGACAACACCTTCACACATCACCCACTGATACGGTAGAAAAATAAAGCTTGTATTGTAAGGCATTAATGTGTATTTCACTATTTGTTGACAGCAATGCTCGGTTAAATTGGACTGGTCTTAATTTGAGCTTTTTGTTCACAATTGAAATTTTGGAAAGCACTTCTCAATGTTTTAGAGACGATGAAGAATACATCACTGACCGTCAGTTCTCCATATTTATTTGTGTGAGGTTAGTTCCCGCGAGGTTAGTGGACCGGTTTTTTCGATTGTGCAGGAAATTTTGCAGCATTCTTCATTGACGGTTTCGTCGTCTCTCCTTAGGTGTATATTATCGCTTTCTTCAACAACTCAGCCATGCTTCTGCACCGTTGGCCGAAACGCCGAAATATGTATTCAATGCAGACTGGAAGCTGTGTCAGATAAAGTTAGTTTGTGCTTTTATGCACTCAGCTGGTACTTTCATGATTTTCTAATAGTTTTTATTTGTCACAATATGTTAAGCTGATCGTAGTTCATTGACAAATGTAGATAGACCTAGTTTAGTAAAGGATATTGAATTTCCAGGACCACCCCAATGATGCCCAAACACCGTAATTTCCTGCTACAGTACACCAATCAGTTATGGTATTTTTCTTTGATCTTGTTTGAATGTGTTCTCTTCTGAAAGTTATCAATGTTGTGGAATAATAAATATTGTTTTTATTTTAGAATAGGAAACATCGTATGCACATATTTCATAAACTTCCTTGTGAAATGATAACAGTGAACGTTATGAATGTATATTTCCGGCTAAAGTTATATTTGTATGTGTATGTGGAGTCAGGTGAAATAGTTTTAAAACTGAAACGTTCTGTTCATTAGTCATCACTGTTGTTTTCTCCGCAAGTGGGCGGGTCATCGGTAGCAGATATAACCCCGCTGTTCTCGCAGGTTGGCACTGGGATTTCACTCTTGTCTTTCAAGTAGGAAATACATTTACTTGCTTTTTTTGTGACTGGCGGAATTGCACTATATCTGTATGCCAACTTTTCTCTCCCAAACATGGTTTTATTCGTCCAAGAAAACATTCAAAACCAAAAGGGAATCTATATGAGAAGACTGAACCTGATGATTTTGCAACTGCCACCATCCCGGGATACCTTGTTTGATCGAAAACAACTTTGTGTTTTTCCCGAAGTTTAGGAAGACCACACATTAATCTATTAAAACCTTCCGAAAATAGAAATTTCGTACAATGTTTTAAAATTGGGCGCGCTCATTCCGCATCACAATGAGTCATTGTTGTTTTGCTTGTCACCGTCCTTGTTCCATTTTGGTCTTCTCTTTTTCTTCAATTAGTTGTCTTCTGCGCCTGCCTTCTCTCCGATCAATACTGTCTCGTCGTTTCGACAGTTTGCCCCTTTTCTTTGGCATGACCATGCAGACTATTCAAACTGCGGGCGCCGCAAAATGCAAACACTTTTTCTAAAGACGCTCAACACAGTGTGGCTCTGAACAGTGACAGTTCGACACATTTGTGTCCAATTGAAGATAGTTACACACGCTCGTGGACTTCTACAGTGGGATTTTGCAACGTCTGAGGACTTTTTGGACTTCCCAAAGTATTCATAAAGCTTCACGGACTTTTCTGCACATGTTTCTCTTCTATTCTTGCCCATAAGTATTCTCGATTTTCTTCCGGCTATGACATACAAATAAATCTAGCTTGCAATATGCAATTTCATACTGTAAGTGGCCTCATCGGATGTGTGAAGACTATGTCAACACAGTAAAATTACAACTTCCAATTTAATGTACTTCATTCAACTCCGTTCAACTCAACTGAACTATTCAACTCGGTTGTTGTGAATTTCATGAAGTTACCAATTATTTGAACATCTAAATAATAGTTTTTGTAGTTTGTTAAAAGTGATTTAGTTTAAAGTGGACATCCGGGTGTCATTAACGATGATCAACCAGAGAGTGAACTTTATGTATGGATGGATTTCTAGACAGTTCTCTCATTCCCTTACCCTAAATTTTTAGTCTTTTTTTGGAAGAGATATTATTGAAACTCGATACTTTTCGGCGTGGGAATCTTCCCGGAAAACAAGAAGAGAGTAAATATAGGGCCGAATGTAGTTTGATCTGTCAATTTTCTGGATAACGGCCTAATGCGCCGTGATCAAACTACAATAACAGCCGAATGCAACGATAAGTTTACTGTTGCCTGCCCCAGTCCCTAAGACCAATTTCCCTATTACATGGATAGTATGCCGAAACGGTACATGTTGGTCCGCTGTGTTTGTAGTTTGATCCCTTTGTGATCTGGTCATATTTCGTGATCTCTGCCAAGTCTTCCGATCAAACTACAATTATTGACACTCCCTGGAGTAGCTGTTTTCATCATCAAGTTGTGTTATGTTGACGGGGGGCGGGGCGCTGTTTTCTATTCAATAGTGTTGTTTACTGACGGCGGGGCACTGCCAGTCGAGGCCGCCCGATGGCAGGGTGGCGGCATGGTCGGCCGCGTTTGTGACAAGTAATCCTCTCTCAAACCTCCGATTGTCTATCTCTCCTTCTCTTATTGTTCTCTGCTCTCCTCCTCTCTCTTCTCTCGCTCTCTCCCTCCCTCCCTCTCTCACTCTCTCTCTCCCTCTCTCTCTCTCTCTCTCTCTCTCTCTCTCTCTCTCTCTCTCTCTCTCTCTCTCGGCCGCTCTCTTTCTCCTTCGCTAGCGCTGCTCCTCAATGGCATGGTGCACGGCAGGATCAGGCACGTTTACGACAAGTAATCCTCTCTCAAACCTCCGATTGTCTTTCCACCTTTCAATTTTCTCGCATTCTATCTATCGGTTTTTACCTATTTTCTCCGTTCTCTGGCTCTCTCCCTCTCTCGCTTTTTCTCATCAATTCTCTCTCTCTCTCTCTCTCTCTCTCTCTCTCTCTCTCTCTCTCTCTCTCTCTTTCTACCTCTCTTTCTGTATCCACGAACCTCCACCATCGCTTCCCTTCGTAAAAGTTTTGCTTTTTCCCTCATATCCTTCTCGTTCTCTATCGCGCCATCGCTTCTTTTTGCTTTCTCTGATTCTCTCTTCCCCCTTGTCTCTCGCTCGCAAATAACTGGCTCCACAAACAAACTGTCATTTATGATCCCATCGTTCCCCAGTAAATACCTTTTAATGGCCTGAGTTAGATATGGCAAACCAATAATCATTTTCAATGTCATCGAATGATCGTGTTTCACTTTCTACTCACACCTGCCCTTGCTTCTATTTTGTTTGTTTTTCGATTAAGAAAGTCATTTTTTCTAATGTAAGTGTCATACTTTGAAGTACATATCACACAGTTTTCGAGAAAATGAGCAAATACTATAGTTCAGACTAAGTGTGCCTAATAGATTTAAGTACCCGACGCGAAAAACTATTGTAATCTGTACTGCAAACACAGCGCTTTTTTAAAATGCCTCCAAAATGCATGGGCATCAAACTACAAGCAGAACAGATTGGAGTAGTAAGCATTCATAAATCGAGATGCACCAAATATGTTGTGTTTATTTCATAACAACCTTGTAGTCTGATGCCGTGAAATTGTAGTTTGGTGCCGTGCTTGTCTGCGCTCTCCTTATCTCTAGGTGCCGGATGCGTGATTTTATCTGTGAATCATTGTGGCTGCGGTTTTATAAAATAAATGCGAACAATGAATCATTCCGCGATGCCGCCCTGTTCCACTCGTATTGTTCATTTATTCTTCCCTGCATCCAATCATCCATATTCTCTCTCTCTCTCTCTCTCTCTGTCTCCCTCTCTTCCTCCATCTCTCTTTCTCTCTCTCTCTGCCCCCCCCCCTCTCTCGCTCCTTTTCTCTCGATCTATGTCTCTCTTTCTACCGGTCTTCTTTTCTCTTTGCTTTCCAATTCACGTTCTCTTACTGTCTGTATCTCTCAGTTACTCTCTTCGGCTTCCCCTCTCATTCTATCATTCTGTCTCTCTCCTTCTCTCTTTCGTTCCTTTCTCTCTCTTCTTTTCACTTCTTTACGTTCATCCTCATTCGACGACGTCATATTCCAGAAAATGAACTCCCCCTACGCTACCATCATCGACAACCCCGACTTCCACGCCGCCATGGCCGCCGAGAAAATCGACCGAGGTAAACTATACAGAATTCTTACGTGAAACGTGAGAACATCACGTAGCTTACCAGTTGAATATTACGTAAAACATGATCAACGATTCTGCTCGTGCGTCTAACGTTGAACGTAACAGATAATTCTAATGATTCATGTTCTAATCAATAGTTCGTTTACTTCTCCGACTTCATGCATTTTAGATCTTTGTATTGTTTACCTCCGCGGCAGATGCTGATAAGAGAAATGCTACGCTAAGAACATTCTATACTTGACGGTTATACGCTATTTCAGGGAAATTTTGAGCAGGGACAATGAACAATTTACAATTTGCTCGCACTACACCTTTGATTGAATGAAAAAGCACTTCTACCTGCCCCAGAATAATAACAATCTGAATGGAAACTATACATCAGCATATAATTTGTGCTTCAAAATATAGTATTGAGCATTCTATATATGGATATGGATTAATGCGTAGTTAAACTGGAGTGTATAGTTGTGTACGTAATAATCTCCGAAAGTTCTTTGATCTATGAGCTATGATCAGTAGACACCCTCAGGAAATAGTCGTCGTAAACAACATCTTCGGCAAATTAGGTGTCTGCGTGTGCCAGATTTACAATAAACAGCTATAAGCTGCAGGCAGAATGAAATATCATCCATCAATTAGAGGAGCAATAATAAATGTTAGCTCAGAAAACAAAAAAATGTTCGAAAATAGAATGATACTGTCATATGGAATGTGAAAAATAAAATGACGCCAACCCATTAAGTACTTGCCTGGTTTCAAGGCCACTCTCAAGTGATGTGCGAGCTTTCTTTAAAGAACACAACTAAGCATATGGACGATTCAGTGAAAAAACTATGAGAAAAAACTATAAAAGCTTTCGCACAATCATTAAAACGAATATTCTGGCTTCATAGATCTTGTTAGGGCTCAAACTACAATTATTGATTGGTTTTCCGTTGTAGCTCTCCGTGCTGGCGACAAGGAAGCCGTTGTGAAGGTGATCACCACCCTCAGCAACAACCAACGTCAGCAGGTACGGTATACCCGGGTTTGTGCTGTGTTGTGATTTGTGAATTGAGTTGTATTTCGTATACAGAAAGCACTGTTCTTAACAAATTCCAATTAGTGATTTACACGTTGCCATTTATCGATTCACGTGGAGACTGTCAAAACGGTTACGGTAGAAGGGAAAAAAAGAGAACTTTATTGTTGCACGCTAGCAAATTCTGCAGTGTTTGTCACGTTTTATGTGACTTGGGCATCTGAACACTACACAACGATCGGTAACGATCTGGACCAGCTATTTTGTCTACTCTCTCAGTCGAGTTTCACCATCCATGGAAAGTAGTTATGTGACCTAATCTTAGTTGTAGTTTGATCTCCGTACACTCTAAAAATAAATAAATTCGACCGAAAAAGGATTCAATTAAAAGCACAGGGCAACATGCGTCGAGTAAATGAACCGTATAATGAGTACGTACTTGCAGCTTCGTGAGCCGTACAAGATCAAGTACGGCAAGGACATCATCACCTCGTTGGACAAGAAGTTCAGCGGAGATCTGGAGAAGGCCATCTTCGCCCTCATGGAGACCCCCCTCGACTACGACCTCAAGCAGCTCAAGCAGGCCATGAAGGTATATCCACATCGCTCCTAGGTGGCCTCTTGTAACATTTTGACTTGACTCAAAAATCGAAACAGTCTACGTACTCCAATTGTTCTAAGTGAGAGGTTTTGAAGCTATAGTAAGTGTCGAGGTAACCCAGTGATGGATACAATTCAACCATCCATAGAAGTTTGTGTTTGGCAATGTCCAGCTGGGCACATAATTGCAACAGAACATGCAGTAAAAACTATTTTACTGTTTTCGTATATCTGTAAGTTATTCAACGGTCTCGAACTCCTTAACTACCATTACTGAACTACAGAACAGATCGAAGAGAATAGTTTACGTTAACCGTAACTCATCTCGGGTCAAGATCATCTGATCATCTGATCATGGTTTTATTGATTTTCTTCATCTTATTTTGACTGTTGTTTCAGGGTCTAGGAACGGACGAAGCCGTTCTGATCGAGATTCTGTGCTCCCGTACCCCCGATCAGCTGAGAGCCATCCGGGCCGGATACGAAAAGGAGTTCAACAAACAACTCGAGAAGGAGGTAGACACTTATCGATTTTTAGGCTAGTGAGCAGTTTTGATGAATTCGTGTTTCATATAGTTTCGTTCTCCGAAGACCAATGAATTCTAATACTTTCTGTATGAGACAAACGAACAAATGAAAACTTAATGTTATAAGTGTATTCAAACTGAAAATAGTAAAATGTTTCTATATTGTCCCAGGTTGCCTCTGAGACCTCGGGAGAGTTCAAGGAGCTGCTGGTGTCTCTGGTGACCGGAAGCAAGGACGGATCTCACGACACCAACGATCAGGAGGCCAAGGATGTACGTATCAACTTTTATTGAATTACTACGTACACAAAAGCGTGAAAAAAAGTGAAGTCTTTGAAACATTTGAATAGAGAGGCAGGAATTAATTAGGAAATACATTGGAAACATCTCATGACGTCGTGAATCGCAGTGTTTCTAAACAGCGCGGAAGTATACTGTATAACCCTCTTCCTGCTGTCAGCTGGTTTCAAGTCTGGTCTCTAGCCTAATTCTGCCGAATGAGGCCGCCCTCTTGATGTATCCGTCGGCGCATCCAGTTCGATTTTTGTAAACATAATTTTCAATTTCAGGACGCCATCCGTCTCTTCGCCGACGGCAAAGGAAAGCTGGTGTCCAAGGATGCTCCTTCTCACTTCCTCAAGATTCTGGCCACCCAAAACCAATACCAACTGAGAAAGGTCGGTATAGACTTGCAATTCAACCGCTTTTTCCCAATAAAGGGGGGGGGGAAGTAGAGTGAAATTTCTTTTGTTTGCTTCAGTTAACAAACGAATTTTTAAACGGGCTAGTGCTGGGTTTTTCTATATTTTATGTCCAATCTCGAACTAGAACGTTGAAAGGTGGAACTGCTCCCAACAACCAATCGAGTGGCCGAACGTGATTGTACTTTGATCAGGTAACGGCTATTCTGGCGAAAACAACGAAATAAAACTACTAACACAGCAGCAGATTGTTGCAAGAGCTCATCTGCGTTTTTTCGCCAGAACACCTCATAACCTTGTCTTTTCTCTCCTTGAACACATTTTTTCAGGTCTTCGCCCACTTTGAAGAGTTGTCGGGCGCCCCCATCGAGAAGGCCATCGAGAAGGAGTTCAGCGGTGACCTCCAGAAGTCCTACCTGACCCTGGCCCGCGCCGCCGCCGACAAACAAAAGTTCTTCGCCACCCAGCTGCACAACTCCATGAAGGTTGGTGGCACTGTCGTCACAAAACGGTACAAACCGCGTGATCAGAATAAAAACACACCTCTGTGTTTATGAAGAATAACGCCACTAACTCTACTCTAAATAGTAAAACGGGACGTTTCTGGGCAGTATTGAGAGACATACCATCATATACGACTGAGATACCAGGAAATAGTCGTGTAAATCTTGAATGTGACTGTGAAAGACCGCCTTCTCAAGTAGGAACGTTGAATGATTGGCCGAAATTGAGGTTTTCTCAAAATTGAGTGACATTAGTTATCGATTTTTTCAGGGAATGGGCACGCGCGACAACGACCTGATCCGTGTGCTGGTCTCTCGTTCCGAGGTAGATCTGGAGCTGATCAAGACCGAGTACCAACAGCTGTACTCGAAGACTCTCGAGGAGACTATCAAGGTACATTTAATAATAATAATAAGTTTTTTTTTACGTATGGTTATATAACAACTATATCATTTGGTGATTCAATATCTGCAAATTTTACATGACAACTCGTTTGCATCACTCGGTATTAGGTATAGACCAACCCTTTCTTGTAGTTTGATCGCGATGTTCACCATAATTAACGGCAACCAGAATAAGTCATTCAAAATTAAAAGTCATTAAAGTAAAAGTCATTTAAAAGTAAAAGTCATTAAGTACAGAAACAGTTTAGAATCAGAAATTTAGTTTTCGAAAATTTTCGTATTTTTCAAATCCTGACTAAAAGTGAATTAATGACTTTTACTTTTAAATGACTTTTACTTTGATGACTTTTTATTTTGAATGACTTATTCCTGGTACCATAATTAACGGTTTTTGACCGGAAAGCAACGGGATAAAACTGTAAACACAGCAGGATGGGGCAACACACCGTAGAGGCTCGCTTCAGAAATTGTTAACCGAAGATCTAGGACAGAAAGGCGTGGCCTAATTTGATTGTTTCCAGGGCGACACCTCCGGCGCTTACCGAGATGCCCTTCTGGCCATCGTACAGGGAAACCGTCCCCTTTAAACGGCAACACTACAAACTACAAATATTCCAATTTTCCACTTCACTTTGTTTCATCATTCCCCGCACTGCCTAGTTGATCCCCTACAACTAACATAATAATAGCTATCTATGTTCACAGTTTTAAAGCTTTATTCGTTTTCTGCTGTTAATTTTTCAATAAAAATTAAATGAAATCTCCGCTTTGTAAAGATCAACAACACAAGTAATATGAAACAATATCACAACTGGCAATGTTGGATACAACTGTGACATGAGAAAAACTGTGAAGTTACGAACACATGAAATCTCCATACATCAACAACCGAATCTCACTTATACAAAAATGTTTACACCTGTCAGAAAAAAGCTTACAACTGAATGTAACAACCAATCGAAGGAAAACTGCAGCACTAGCACAAAAATGCATTCAAATGTAGAAGAAACCATAAAGTAGAATATGTTATTTCAATTATGTTTTCTTCCCAAAATTCAAGAACGAGAACATATTTTCTCTCAATAACTTGCTACGTTTGACATGATGAAGAATGTGGTTAAAAAACTTGCACTTAAGACACTCTACAAAAAAAATAATACATGAGTTATAGTTTCGAGGGATTCGAGTTCGACCACCACGATGAAAAGTAGCCCTAAAATGTTATACATGTTCAAGTTTAACCCTTATAATGGATGGAAGATTAATTTTCATTGATATTCACAGAAATGTGTTGTATCGAGTAATAATGATATTTATCCCTTCGGAAGGTTCACAGCGGAATTTATATGATTTCGCCAATAGTGCGACTCTGGTTAAGTCTGTATAACACGATTTACATACTATGTTATATTTCTTCTCATCTTTACCCGGGCTCAGTCTTACGACACTTATCTGTCAGAATAGTATAGTATGTGTGTTTACATACGCTATGTTATGATATTGTTTGGTGTTATGTAGAACTTAGAGCCAAGATTAGTTCATCTGTAGTGTCCTTTTTTCAGTGTAATGTACAAGTGGCATGGGTGAAACCAACTGCGTTGACGTCTTGTCTTCAAGGATTAATAATGACAATACTCATAATGATACCTTGTTGGTTGTTTGTGTTTCTTGTCCATCGTTTTCTTGCTGTGTGTGGAGCGAAACGGCTGCCGGGTGCGGTTTGATGGTCACTGAGGCAGCCGGCTTTGGCAAAGTGCCACCAGCTTTGGCTGAAACGGATCTGTTCTCATACCTGTGAAAACGCTGGCAGCTTAAAATACCGGAGAAGATGCAGGCTTAAATACTGGTGTCGAATTAGCCTGCATCTCCTCATGAATTTCAAAGAGTACAGGCGATATCTGGCTGACCCCGGTATTTTAAGTTGCGAAATTGGCGAGTCCGGTATTTTAAGTTGCAGCGGTTTTTCAGAGACTCCGACAAAATTATGGGTAGCAAGAATATCTGCGTTGTATTCTGATCTCTATCCACGCGAGAATTTACGAATTTCGACCGAAAAGCAAATGGATCAAACTACAAACACAGCGGGTTAGGGCATCAATATACTTATGGGCTCGCTTCGAATATAGTGAACCCCATAACTTACGTTACACAATCATAAATCGCAGGAAGTGTGCCCCTTTCATGACAATTTCGCACAATTTATTCTTTGACAAGCAGTATTCACATCTTCGAGATGGTTCCTTATCGTATGAAATTGAGATTGTCAAATGGTTTCCAATTTGTTTCATCATTTTCATCTAAGAACAAAATTAAATAACTCCATAGAATGTTGTTTCTCTGCGTGAAAGTCAATATTCTCACCGTTCTTGTACTGCCATTTCCTCCAGTGCGTTCTGGTCATTTTGGCAGGACCGGACTCAACAGACGATCCCGCGAAATATCTGAATTCCGTTTTGATTGGAACATGAGGGTCACGAATGGAGAAACCGTAGCAAAGTGATAGTAGATGTGATCTTACTCTACATTATTGCAAACTTTCCATGTAAACATGGTACACATGATCAGAACTTGGGTCAGGTGACATAGTTCATGTCAAAGTTGAATTTTTTTACGACACTGCAACGGTGCCAATTAGTTGGGTGAAAGTACTAGCTGACAACCACCTGACAAGATTTCGGAAAACAGTATTAGGGAGGAGCGATATGGTGAACTTCGTACTGGGAATCAAAAATGACATGCACGAGGAGACCGTCAAAATCTATCGAATAACGTTTAAAAACAGTGAGACAGTAGACCAGGAGCACATAATACGAATGTACAGTCATTCTCGACTGAGTGTGAGTACAGCAGGCTGTAGAACGTTAAGCAACACCAAACTACAAACTACAAAAGAAACTAACCCAGTCAATCCATCCATTAAAACTCCTGCCGTGGCATCGAAAACATTGCTGACTGATGGATTCTTCACGCAGTTTTCGTACGCGGCAATATGCCCCGAGGGACTGGAAAAGCCGTTTTAAATTGGCGCCAAATAAAAAGTATTAAGAGGTGTAACGTACAAGTGGTATGAAGGGTAAACACTTTTAAATTTTTTTGTCACTCGGAATAATTCGGACAAGGGAGTTAACAACCATTTAGCGTGTTACAAAGAGATCGGCTTATGGAAAATCCCTCTCATTGACTGTTGTAGCCATTTCGGAAAAATATCACAACGGAATGAAAAAAGAATGAAATGTTCACGATTTCGGTATTGTTTTCAGTTTAGAGTACAATAGTGTCATATTCTCGAGGTACCTGTATTTGCCGGTCTTCTTCGTTTCAACGGCAGTCACCGCTCCGTCAACGGCAGTGCCGGCTGCGAAGCCACCCGCTACCATCCCGACCGGACCAGCCATACATCCTGTACCAAATAGGCATCGAGAACGAGAAAAAAGAGATCCGTTGCATACTTTTCACGCGGACGTTCCACGCCCGACTTAATATTGAATTAACCATTCGAAAGCGATCGATACGCATCGAAAGGTCTCTTTGCGCTAAAGTGAAAACCTGTGAACACACTTGCTTCGATATAGATTTCAACACATCTGCTACTTTTTATCTACACAAGTTCTGTAGTCAACCACCGGTCTTCCGGCATTGCGTGATCTATCAGCTGGTTTCCTGTCAATGTTGGTCGAATGACAACTATATCATCGTGCGCAGAGCGGAGCGCTGCGCAGATTAGTTTTTGTTCTCAACTATGCATACGTTTTGAGAAGTTTTTTGCCCGTTTCTCCGTTATTTGTGAACCGTTTTCCGAGAAACTTGCCGTGAGCAATAAAAGAGCATACATCTATAAGATGTGTGAGTTTGAGTTCAAAATGACGCAGTTGACGTGAGTTGGAAGGGTAAACGTCTCGAAAAAATGACTTCCGTAACGGGGCGGCGGCGGCGGCTATAAAGAAATGTCCGCCCTCTTTCCCGGGCACAGATTGCTCTCAATGAAAATCTCTGAACATGCTTTACACTGTTGTGAAGCGAAGAAAAAGTTGGGGTATACGTATTTTTCAGTCATAGTTGCAAATTGTACTTTAAGGATGATAGGGCCCCTTAAATGGTCTCAGGAAAGTTTCTAAATTGACCGGTTTTGAGAAAATGAAAATGAAAAAAGGAGACTCACGTGAAGTTGATCCCTAAACTTTTCAGCTGGTTGCGCGTACAGCCTAGTTTTCATTTGCATTTACATGTCTGAGTGGGACAGTGGATACAATTTCTGTTTTAGTGAAAACGGATTGATGTTCGACTCCTGCCTCGGGCGGAAACATTTGCAATAATCTGCTAGTATAATTTCAAATTATCCTAATGCTCAATGCTGTATCAAGCTTGATCGAGAATGACGTGCAATTTTTCACATGGTTGTATATAATTTTGATAAGAGTTTCTCCGTAACTATAGAAAAAAAGGTCAATTAGTATAAAAAACGAGTGTCAAGAAAGTAAAGATTAGTTTTAGAGATCACATAAACAAAAAATAAAAAACAGGTCCAATAAACGGATATTAAGAGAGAAAGGCTAATCTCGCTTGGTTGAAAATTACACAAAGTATCACCAATATTACTCAGTACCGATGATGAAACATCTGAATACAGTACACGAAAATCCAGCTAGATTTTCGCCATATTTCAAACGAGCGAGCTTGGCCTTTCTCTCTTAATATCCGTTTATTGGACCTGTTTTATATTTTTTGTTTATGTGATCTCTAAACCTAATCTTTACTTTCTTGACACTCGTTTTTTATACTTATTTGATATATCTTTGATCTACAAACCTCCTTATTGGTCAACGGAAGCTCATCAAGCAATGAGTGATCTATCAGGTGGTTTCCCGTCTTTGTTGACAAATAAAGACTGTAACTGTACCTGCCATTCCGCCTCCCACGACGGCCGTTGTGCGGGTGGCAGCTGTCATCGATTTATTCCCGCTGTCATTATCTCCAGAATAATAGTGATAGGCTCCTGAATACGAATTCTGATTGAAACAGTAGTTGACCCCAAAAAGGTTCTGAATTTGTTAAGGATCGTGTAGCTGCAATTACGACATTGAAACTTGACTCAAGTTTTTTGCACTTTTCACTTCGTGAAACTGACATTATTTGTGCGGGAACCATACACAGCTCTGTACGCAGATCTCACCGCAAAGTATAAACCACCAGTTTCATTCTTTGTTTGACAAACGAACGCGATTACGTTCTACGTCTCCAGGGTTGCGCACTGTTCTGTGAGACTTGTAGCGCGGCGCAATGTTGGAAAAGACACGGGTTAGGATCTCATAGTCGAGGCCTCGGGGTTGATGTTGAAAACCATATCTGAGATGAGCTGATAATATAGCTTACCCTTGCCTATCTTCACCCCCTCTACGGACAGTTCTTCTACGGTTGATATTGATACTATGTAATTGGAATTGAATCACAATAAAGTGACAAACGGATGAAACAAGCCGTAGAAAAACTTAAAAATATAAAATGAAACCTTTCAAATGTCCGATTACGGGAATGCCATCTACGTAGTTCAAAGTTGCCTCGGCACATCGGGCCTGTGTCTCTACCGCGCTCTTCGTGTCACCCCTCGCGTAGTAGACAGCCGATGTACCCTAAAACAGCAGAACTAGGAAAATTATATTCATGCAAGAGCAACATTTATTATTTGTGCTATTTTGGTTGTATAAAACCTTGTAACATCTATAACGTGGAAATTGTACATCACCAATGAGAAGGCAAATTTCTTCTCGAACCGACCATCCCCCAACAAAGTTTGAGAGCCACTCCTTCCCAAACCAGTTGGTTCGGTAAAAAACCGAACCACTTGGGTACTCATTCCGACAGCAAACCGAACGACCCTAACAAACGTTACGTAGTCGACCAACTTCAACATTGATTAGTTGAATTGGTTCGGTTCCACCTTTGCCAGCCTAAACTTGGTTCCGTTTTCAAACCACCTGGTTCGGGGGAGAGTCGGTTCGTTTTTGGTTCGGAGGGAGTGGGTTCGAGAAGAAGTTCACCCAATAAGAAACCGACAGGTCAGCATGAATACAGGAAAACTGTAAAGTATTCGGACACTACCGCAAACCGTGAATTCTAATCTCGAGCGGAAACCAGCGGAATCAGACTACAACCCCAGCGGCAGCGAGACAGAGCAACAAACTCTTCTTCTTCTTCTCTTTCTCTGATGAGCGAGTGCCACATTCTTTGAATGTAGATGAATAAATAAATACACATTAAAGGCCTGATTTTGAGAGAGAGAACCTATATACCTGGGCTACGATGGGGCATTCGTGAAGAAAGTCCTTCTGAATTTCTAGCGCCTCCTCTCGGTCGCCCTTTGCTAGAAGAACCAGGGACTTGGTCTGTGAAACCACCGGGTAACTATTGAGGTTACCCATTCTGAAACAAGAATAGACTTCAAATGTATATGGTAAAATCTAAGGGGTAAAATATGGTGGAATTAAGAATAGGTCAGCTTTGATTTATATTTTCTCATCCTCTTGGACTTAAAGAATGACGATTATGTGGTCCAATCGCAATGCTTCAGTCCTTTAAACTGCAATACATTTTTCAATTGCAGTTTAAAGGACCGTTGACACGAGATTGGTCCACATTATCGTCCTTCTTTAATAGCCTAGAATCACCTACGTGAATATCAGCAGCCAGTTTAATAAGTGAAGTTTGATCAAAAATTTCGCAATAAAGATCTGACGGGAAACTTAGATAGGACCCACGAGTTACTTCTGAGAGTATCTCACGATACATCTGAAGACTATTGGACGCCTCACTACCTTCGGGTAGGTTAAGCTATAGAACGATAAATGTCAAAATATGTTTTCTATGCTATAAAAATGTGAAAGTGTCGAGTAACTTCTCAGAAAACATTGAAACAAAGAGATCACGCGAACAGTGGGGAGCGTAATGTCAGGTTTATTGAACAATAAAGACAGAGATAACAATATCTTATTATCGAGTGGTGCACACTATGAATCAGCCCTCAAAACACATTATGAAACTGATCAAAACTACTGTAGGACCGAGAGAATATTGTCAAACATGAGACATAAATACTGATAAACATGGTTAAATTATCCGAGAAAAAGTTAGTAGGGTTTAAAGTGGGACGATCAAATGAACCAATCCCGACACATCGGTCCTTTGATATGCAATTGAAAAATGTATTGCAGTTTAAAGGACCGAAGCGTTGGGATTTGTCCACAGAATCGCCCTTTTTTTTACACAGTTTTTGAATCATGGCAATGTGAAATTTAAATTAATTGGTAAAAGTTGTCTGAAAAACCATGAACTCTGGGAAATAAATGTATATCGACAAATACTGTTCATGATCACTGACGACCGACAATCGCTACGACTTCTCTTGAGTCTCCGCGCAGTGCACGCTTACTCACATTTGTTGTCTTGTTGATCGCCTGATCCTCTTCAAAACACACACTCTTTCTCGCAGCTTCGCTGTCTGTGTCTCTTTGAAGACTGCGTATCACGCACGTGGAACGGAGACTATCAAAAACAATTGAATAAACATAATTAGGTTAAATTTAAAATTGTTAACTAGAATAAAGTTATTACAAGTTGAATACAATAAATTATGACATTATTGTGTTCTGCTGTCGCAGGGATCGTACTTTGATGCTGGTGCGTATTAGGCAAAATTTCAAAGCGTGGCGGTTCAAACACAGGCCAAAACTGTTCATCACTATGTGACACTACTTAACGCTGAGGAATTCAAGTTTTATTCCGTCTAAGAACATGTTTCAGAAACTTAAGAACATGTGTTGTTTGTTCAAGAGCCAGTTTGCAAAGTTTTCCTGACAAAGCTAACATCTGGCGCCGCGCTAGCAATCTCCAGATGTGTCGCTAGTAAATGGAAGAGCAGCATAACGGTGACTAGAGATAGAGAACCAAACCGAATGGTTGGTACTAGATTTGCAACTGTTCCCTTCTGATGTCAAAGATTTGAATCGAATCGCACACTGTATGATTCTCGCCATTACCACAGAGATTTTGACCGTGCCACTCTGCAATTTGGCGGCGACTCGCCGGCGGGGCAGAGGGGTCGCCGGTATACCGCCGGCGAGTCGCCGGCGATACAATGAGGTCGCCGGCGGGTCGCCACTTGAACCAAAGCTCCGAAGTTGTCGCCGGCGAGTCGCCAAACAATTCGCATTGTCCCTGGGGTCACCGGCAAGTCGCCGAAGCCGAAAATATTTTTCCATCGAGAAAAGCCAAAAAAAGTTTGAGTGCATTTTGTGGGTAAACTCCAACGGCTATGACAAAAATGATACCGAAAGACGACTTTTTCTTGTATAACTCATGCGAACCGTGAAAAATTAACAGAGCTTGTCGCCGGCGAGTCGCCACTCATTTCGATAGGTTCCTCATATCGCCGGCGAGTCGCCGAACTTGGAAACCTTCGATAACACCAAGATTTTTATTCCACTTTGCTGTGAGGTATAAACATGTGCGAGAGTGAAAAATGCGATTTGTGCGTCTTCAATAGGGATTTTGAGAAGAAGTTTGGAAACTGTCGCCGGCGACTCGCCAAGTAGCGTGATTCGATAGCTAATTAGTTGAAGCACGATTAGAAGGGAGTTTTGATCTAACCATGCTTGATTACAACTAGTATAATGTCATACATTGAGTGAGATGGAATGCTTACATAAACTTTACATCTCACTCAAATTAAGACTAGAACTTATGAGATTGCACTGGAGATCTACCGGTGTAGTGCGTTTGGAACTTATCAGAGCAGCTGTTTAGCTATACATCCATTATAAACTAAAATTCAAGTAGAGAGGTACTATTTGTTATTATTCAAATTATTATACATCTGTTACGGAACATACTCCCCAGTTTGGCCAAAACATATCACTTTAGGAAAAGAAATAAGATTTTGAAGACAGTTCATTGCTATCGTGATATAATCAAAAAACAGTGAGATCTTCTTCAACAGACTTAGATTTTATTCGCAATAGAATCATTACAGTTTATTTGCAATCATTAGTTAGTCCGACCACTAGTTTGAATGCGCTGGGTGCGCAATACTAAGCTCTTCGCTGCGCTTCTCCGTCCGTAGCGGGATGGCCGAGAGGATGTGTGCGGCGCAGTACGCCGAAGGTTGTGGGTTCGATTCCGGAGGGTGACAAATGGATGTTTAATTAAGAATATAATTGTTAAATCACGTAAATATGGTTATCGGCTCGTTAAGTGCCCTACATACTTGGCTGCGGCTGCGGGCGTCTGCGGGCGGCATATGATATAAGTATGGCGCCCCTGATTATTGATCAAATGTGCGGCTGGTGGCGGCTCTCGGCGTTTTGCCGCGCATTCATACTTCGGCGGGCAAAAGCGGCTGCGGGCGGCTGCGGGCGTCTGCGGGCGGGGCCGCAGACAGCCGCAAAAGCAGTTGCGGCAATAATGATTCAATTCAATATTGCCGCAGCGGCTCTCTGCGTCCGGATTGATAATTCATGACATAACATCACTAATGTTCTAAAAATCATTATTAAACCCATCAAGTTACTTTATTACAGTTAATTTAAATGAATATTTGTATTCTACTTAATGTCACTCGATTGTCAGTTTTCAATCCGTTTTAGTTAAAGTGAATGGCCGTTTTTCTTCCGTTTTGTATTTGAAAAAACGTTTCAGGATGACAAAAACAAAAATAATCCAGTTTAGAAAGATTCTATTCGAGAAGCATCAATCGATTTGCAATTCGAACAATTTCTAGAAATTTGAAGAATGTTCGAACAATTATTAGCATTGACTTGACAAAAGACAAATATTCCTAATAAGTGGAAGAAAAATCATGATTTCAACAATAATTTCGATTTTTATTTATAATTCAGAGTGAGGAACAACGGCGCCGCAGCCAGCCGCAGACGCGCGTACATACTTCAATTGTAGTGCGTTTGCGGGCGTCTGCGGGCGTTTGCGGGCGTCTGCGGGCAAACCACTAGTTTACCCGCGCCGCAGACGCCCGCAGCCGCCCGCAGACGCACCAAGTATGTATGGCACTTTAAAGCGCTAATTCACTTTTAAAAAAATATTTTCTGTCACAGAAAGATCAATGCTAAAAAGCGAAAGAATCATATAAGGTAATTAGCGACTCGCCGGCGATGTCGCCGGCGACCCGAAAAGCGGCGACTCACCATCAACCCCTTCCGGCGACATCGCCGGCGACCTCGCCGGCGACCCGTCACCGAATTCCATAGCAACGACACGTTGAATGAATAAATCACAGATTTTATGAAAGTCCCTTGCAAGTTCCGTAAGGAACTTTGAAGAACAGGGGTAACTTTAACTTTAACTTTTAACTTTGTATCCCACCCACGTACGGTAACAAAAGTTAACAGCCGCTCGGAGAAACTGGAAGTTTTGTTGGCTCGTTGCCGAGGTATCAGTGGGAATAACTAGCACTATATACCTTACCGAGCTTTTTGCTGCTTTCATAAACTGAATAAACCCGTCGTTCCCGAACTAGACCCGAAATCGGTAACAGGAGCGATAAACAACTAGGCTCAACCTCAATACCCGTTCGCGAGAGATTAGACCCGCGTACTGGGGTCGTTTGGTGCGTTGAAATCTCAAGCCAGAAAGGGTGAGTCGTGACAGATTTTCCACATAACATACAAAATTGTCCGGTATTAGAATTATTTGCAGACTGTAAAGTTTTGGTTGAGTTCTCTATCGACTTATTTTGGTTCTATATTGTTCTTGTAACATGTACAGACAGAGATACAGTGCGAAGACATTGCACCATAAAAACTAATAGTAAGAGGGTCATAACTCTACAAGAACATACTATCTCGTTCATCTAAGCCGCACTAACTCATGATAATGCTGAAAATGATTTCGAAAAAAAAAACCGATCGAACGCATGATTTTTCACTCGCAATGCAGTTTTTTCTCGAAAACGTATTCGCCTAACTGGTTTCGACAGGAAAGCTCGTTTACCTCAAACCTGTCTGAGTTTTGCCCGGTTTCTTGCACTAAACATCAATACTTACGTCGTTTTTTCACGTTTTGCAGGAAAAACTGAAGATTCGCTGCTATGTTTCCATCTCATTTCTCGTCATACCTTCACCAGCGACGGTCGAACCTCTCCGGATGTCTGGTAATAGCCATCTATTCTACTCTGAGAATTTTTGTAGGAGATATACTACGAACGTAGCACTGTTTCTTTCTGTTCTTCAAAAGTTTTTTTTAGTTCGATTGTTCAATCTAAGCTTTATTTTCATTCGAAAACTGCATTGCATGCCAATACAACTGCAACCACTACTGTAGTTTTTGTTTCTTTCCAGTGTTGTAGTGAGTGCTGGAAACTCATATCCTTATAGAAAGTAGAATGTAACCGTAATTTGTAGTGGAACACCACATTTTTTGCTGCTATTGTCTTAGAAAAAGGTTGTAGGGTACGACACGGAGCAATTCAAATATTTTGCACTTCTTCATTCAAATTTCTAGTAGATGCTATATTATTATAACCAAATTAAATTGATTGTTCCAAAGTTACAACGTCTCCATTCCAGGCCAGAAACAGCCGCATCAAGACGAAGAGGTAAACTTTCCCCCCTCTAATACCATTTCCTTCTTTTCGCGTAAAGTTCGGATAACTCCTAAAGCGGGACGAGACACACAGATAATTAAGAGAGATTCTTTAATTTTCATCTAAGTTTTTTTTGCGCTCACTCCAGACAGAGCGATTCGATACTGTGGCTCCAAACCACTGCTTTTGTAGTTTGACCTCGTCAAATTTCATTCAACTGCACTCCTGACTTCTGATATTGTCATTGCCAACGTTTTTTCAACTTTTTTTTGTAACACGTGTCTTCCAAACAAAACATTTTCAGCCGGAAAACCGTCTACCGGTCGACGCTGCCGCTTCTGTGGACCAACTCGGTACCGCCGCGGACCTCAATGCCTACTTCGGACCACCCAACAATGCGGTAAGTCTATCTAGGCGTCCATTTCAGAATAATCGCGGTCTTCAAATCCCATCCTGCGTCTCCTCAAACGTACGCTATCTCACTGCTCTCACACGATGGCGCCGTGGTCATCGTGTTGGGTTATTCCAGCACGCTTACTCCGATCTTACAGTATGCTTGATTTTCTTCTGTGTTAATAAAAGTTTCTAGGATAGGATCATTGTTTGTTAGCCCGAAATCGCCTCGACCAACAAATCGTGTTTGTGGAAAAAAAATTAGTTACGTAAAATGTGTGAAAACGTGTAAATTTCCTCGTTTTCGAATTCTGTCGCGGTAACGTCCCGAATTTTCGCAAGTTGGATAATTTGAAGAAACTTATTTCCAGCCACCAGATGAAACACCAGTCGATCATGTTGTGGACAGTATCATCATGGTAAGTTCGTGTAGCACTTCTGAATATTTATAGTGTGTATCATATTAGTGGCGCTCAGAACCGACAAACATGCCATTTTTCGTTCTGACAGGTTTGTAGTTTGATCCTCGTGTGATGATGAATTCGGAATCCGGTTGGGTATATTGATGTGTTTCACTCTTCTAATCAGCTAGTTTGCTTGTTTTCTAGGCAATTGAGTCAAGCTATCATAAAGCCACTACCTAGTTAAGTTTCACGTCCGGTATCAAGCTCTTTAGGAAGTTTGAATTTTTTTCTTTTTTCAATTTTGTTTCCAAATCAATTCCACATAGTAACTGATACAATATGGTATGATCTAAAGAAATTTATGGAAAAATAGACGAATTTACACATCCCAATCGTTTCAGGGTCTGTCCAAAGAATTATATTTTCACGGATCGATCGGGCCGGAGGACGTAAAAGAGCTGTTGAAGACGAATGGGGACTACTTTGTGAGGACCCCCGAAACATCGTGCCAAAGGCAGCCCGACGGAAATACACCACCAGCGGTAAGTGCAATTATGGTCATTCACTGGGGTAGAACTTCATATAAGGAAATAGTCAAAAAATTAAATGAAACAATTAGATAGAAAGGATAGAAATTCAGTACTAGAAATTGAGACTTTATACTATTCACCGTCAAACTTGTGCGTCGTAGATTGATACACTACAGTTTCACCACGTTTTAGCAGCTTTGAAAGCAAGTAGTTTCGATCAACGAATCAATGTGATACAATCGGTTTTTGAACGTGCTTACACATTTTATCTCACCTTATTCAATTCACCTTATTCACCTTACTTAACCTTATAAATTATATATATTCACCTTACTTATTATTGATTAATTGATCACTTATTTATATTACGAACTCACTGTACTTTTCAGTTTTGTTCGGTCCGTTGGGGTGACCAAATTCGCGACTTTCCGTTCATTTTCCTGAAACACGGTGTCGACGGAAAGGAGCGACTTGTGACGTTGAACGGAAAGTTCGTGAAGAACTCTGTACAAGATCTATTGAAGTGAGTTGGCTTAATCTTTTGGAGTGAACGGAAACAGTATTAGGGAAACGTTGTGAACAATCTCATCGGTTACTCTGAAATTATGATATTAGTAGACTTACCCGATCTTTATGCTAAAACAAGGTTGCGAATTGAATGTGGGTACAAAAAGGGTACGAAAAGTCTTGAGAACCGAGATAAGGATTAATGAATACCGTCCTCCAAATATTCTGATTCTTTCCTTTCTCTGTTTACACTAAACTATTTCAGAGAACACCAATCATCCAAGGTTCCCGTGGAGAATGACATCTTCCTCATTCGGTCTATTCCAAGACAAGCCTGGGAACTACCAAAGTGAGCCATTCTAGGGTATATGCGTTCAACAAATATGAAGTTGTAGTTTGATGCGCATACACATCACAGTTTGTAAGAACACTGAGAAGCAGCGAGATCAAACTACAAACATGGCAGATAACTTCTTGACCCTTGAGTGACCCTGTAATATCTGTTATTGAGTAGATTACTATTTACTGTTTATTTGAAATTGAACGAATGGATCTTCATCTAATCTCAATCTGATGAATAGCATTGATAGTTGCCAATTTCAATAGGTGCTATTTTTGATCAATGCTTCATTTTTCATGTTAGACCACTCGCTTTGCCCAGGAACTCGAACCAAAGTTAAACTTTTCAGAGAAAATCTGGTTCTCGACGTCAAGATTGGCGAAGGTACATTTGCAACTGTATGGAAAGGACAGTTGAAATCGGACAAACCCGATACGCCCGTCAAAAATGTGGCAGTCAAAGAGGTGAGCAGGAATTATTCCGACTATGTATGCTGGGATATCTCGGACACTCAATTATGGACTACGGTTCTTGCTTTGCGATGTATTTTGCTTGTACTCAAGTGAATTGTATGAGCAGAAAAGTTGCGAATGCTCAATGAAACAGATTAAAGAAGGACGATTATGTGGACCAATCCCGTGTCAACGGTCCTTTAAACCGCAATTGAAAATGTATTGCAGTTTAAAGGACTGAAGCGTTGCGATTGGACCACATAATCGTCCTACTTTAAGATCTGAATGTTGTACTATTCTTGCACACGGAAAACGCAATGCGAACCTGAGATAGAAAAGTTGCGATACTACACTGTTAGTTCTGTTAGTAGTCAAGTACGTGGTCACGTGCAACGCGCACGTGTAGTTTCAAAGTGCATACTTCTGATAGTATTCCAATTTTTAGTAAAACTGAAGATTATCTCTTCTGTATGCAAGCGTATTTTTTGGAAAAAAAGACAAAGATGAAGAAGAAAACGAAAAAAATAAATAAATAAAATATTTCCAGATGAAGATCAACGAGGAGAACAAGACGAAAATGGATGAGATTATGATCGAAGCTCGGTTGATGCGTCAGCTACAACACATGTGAGATTATCAATTTCTTGTTGCAAGTTGCCGACGTAGTCTTATCGGGGAAAATTGTACAATTGCCCCCCCCCCCTCACCTTAAGTCCCCCCCCCCGTAGTACTATCACCCCCCTCCCAATACGATTCCCTATAGAGAGGGGGGTGATTGTAAATGGGGGGTAATTGTACAATGTCGACGTTTAACAATCACCCCCCACAATACAAAATGGGGGGTAATAGTACAACCCCGGACCTGTTTAACAATCGCCCCCCACTCAATCCAAACCTGCTGTAATAGTACAGTAACCTGCTGTAATAGTATAGTACAACCCCGGACCTGTTTAACAATCGCCCCCCCCCCCCACTCAATCCAAACCTGCTGTAAGGACGTTGTACAATCACCCCCCTAGGGGTGGGGGGCGATTGTACTACGGGTCGGATTCCAACCTATTTCGGCTCAAGGGGGGGGGGGGACGATTGTACAATAAACCCTCTTATCGTTCGAATCACAGCCGTTTTCAACGCTAGACCATTCACCGAACTCAAACCGCAAACACCAAATGGAATACAACGTAGCCTTGATAGTTAGAAAATCTTTTCGTTGCTCTTCTCTCTCGAGTTTTTCGGTTCTCTATCATTGTCTCCGAATTAGTTTCAACTTTAACTGTATTATATAGTGGTGTGATGTTAGGTTATATAGATTGTATTGAATTATTAGATGAAAAACTTTTATTACAATCCAACTGTCCCTTTTCCAGCAACGTGGTTGCCTTCCACGGGATCAGCTCAGACAATGGAAAGGTCATGATCGTCATGGAACTAATCAATGGCGGATCGCTCAACCAACACGTCAAGAAAAACACAAATGTACGCGAAAATCTACAAATATCTTTTTTCCGGGCGGAATACTACTCATTTTTCTAGGTCTATGTTTTAGTTTAGTTTGTTAGTTAGTGTAGTTTGATATGTTGTGTTGTTGTAGCGTAGTTGTACTACTGTAATGTGGGGAGGTAGTGTACATAAAAAATTTCTAATTACAATCAGAACTCAAGAAGGTGAAATCATAAACATAGCATACCAGATCATACTTGTGTCGTTCTGGCGCCTGAGCGAAACCTATACTTCTCCTTCCACAAACATTGCCACAAACATTCAAGTGTCTGCTCGGTCCAAAGAGAACACCCAAGGCTAGGTTCATTCATGAAAAAGTGGGGGCCCAACGAATGTGAGATTTGTCTTCTGCTGTGCGCCCCTTGGACAGCTACTCTGAAATGGACCAGCTACTGCTACAAAAACCGGAAAATACTATTATACTCAAGTATAACTGTTCATTACAAACATACAAAAGTCGTAAAATATTTTCTCAAACCTGTAAACTAGAATCTACAAGTCACAGCTGCGAAAGAGAGAACAACTGTTGAATAATATGACAAACGTTATAGCACCTGAAATTGAAGTGATGACAAAAAATTCCAACCATTGTGCACAAAACAAGGAGCTCTATAATTGAGTACGTTGAGTTAACATCTGTGATTTGTAGATTCTAGTTTACAGGTTTGAGAAAATATTTTACGACTTTTGTATGTTTGTAATGAACAGTTATACTTGAGTATAATAGTATTTTCCGGTTTTTGTAGCAGTAGCTGGTCCATTTCAGAGTAGCTGTCCAAGGGGCGCACAGCAGAAGACAAATCTCACATTCGTTGGGCCCCCACTTTTTCATGAATTTTTCTCTTTTTGTATACATGCCGTAGGTATGTGGTTTGATCTGTACGGTGCAGATAAAATTGTTTTCTTAATGAACCACTTGTTTACAATCATTCGAAAAAAAAATGACGTCAACATTGCAGTTCTAAAAACTTACTTAATCTGCCCTTCAGAATCTCAGAATACGTCATGTTTGAATGAAGTTTCATCGTGAATTGACCATTTTTAAGAAACTTTCAGCATTCGAAAACATATTTCACGTCCATTTTTTTAAAAGTTGACGTCATCTGGCCTTCTGAATTCCAGAATAAGTCATTTTTATATCGAGTTTTATCGTTAATATACCATTTTTAAGATATTTTCAGCATTTGAAAATATATGTGACGTCCACTTTGCACTTTCCAAAAATGACGTCATCTGGTCTCCACAATCCTAGAGTACGTTACTCTTAGATTGAGTTTCACCGTTAATTGACCCTTTCTAAGATATTACCATCATTTGAAAATATATGTGACGTCAACTTTGCACTTTTCAAAAATGACGTCATCCGAGCTCCAGAATCCTCGATGACGTCATCAGTAGAAGACTTACATCTAAATCGATGTCAGTTCATGTCATGGTATCATACTTCAAATTTTACTTGAATTGGTTAGGACTGAGCTGAGTTATAACGCACTTTGATTTACCCCGACAGAGAGGGCGAGAGAGTGCACGAAACGAAGAGACGCAGAGACATTCTCTAAGACCTATAACTTGATGAAAAATAATTTTTTTCGAAAAAAAGTTTGCGCCCCCAAGGTTTGAGTGGAACATCTGTCTTTTCTCCAATTTTCAGTCAAATCGGTTCACACATAAAAATTTCCCAGAAGTGCGTTCACACACACACACACACACACACACACACGGCGGAAGTTGGCGGTCTGCATGAAGCGCATAACGTCATAACTCGGCTTAAACTTAATCAATTTTGTTCAAATTTTGAACATAGCTTGTAAATATGCCATGAAATATCAACAAATCATAAAAAGTTTTGATTTGCACGTTTGGGCCTTTTTGAGGATGAACTAAAAAAATAAAAGCGCGCATTAGCCGAACCAAAGACAAATCTCGCACAGCGCTTCGCGCTGCGCGCGATTGAGAGTTTGGCGAAATTCACTCAGGAACGGTAGATATTTCCGGAAAGTGAATATCATTTTACTGTTTAATAATAATAATATAAAGTTTATTGCACATAGATTTGCACAAAAAAATCGTAAAAACTAAATTAAGTTAATGTAAGATTCTATGGCAAAACGAATCCCTAAGTATTTTTTAAAAGGGGGCTGCATTGAATGCCGAATTTGGCTAACGGCGTTAGCCCGAAAGGCACGAGAGTCAGAGAAGGGCGCGCAATCAATACTCATTCACTCTAAGTCATGCTCTGCGTCCCTGACAGTATGCAAAAAATAGGTGAACTCTGAAAACAGAACTTTGAATTGGACATTCCAGTAAGAAAAGGACATATATCGAACTGTCTCAGTTCGATCTTTCATTTGAAAATTCAGTGCAGCCCCCCTTATGTACAACCCACTTACAAAGGAGAACTGTTAACCTGCCTCGAATAGGCTGGTCCACTCCACTTCCCCTAAATATTTGGTTTCAGGTATCGATCGCCGACAAGTGCAGTTACTCGTTCGACGTGGCCAACGGACTCGCCTATCTGCATGAAAAACGTCTGATCCACCGGTGAGCTCGCGAGTTGTATGGGGAGTGGCACATTTGAGTTGTTGTTTGACCCCAATGGTTTCACCCACAGAGCTACATTGTTTGGAATTGACCGGAATCAAATTACAAACACATTAGACAAGTTTCTAATCGCGGTGTGGTATATCTCATAAGATGTAAGGTTCGTGAGAGGTCTCACAGATTATAGTCTTGAAAAATGTTCATTGAAGAAGCGGCAACTGTCTCGCAGGTTCCCACGAGATATTAGAGTTTTTTTTGTCGTGAGTTGCGCGAGGTTTTGGAGAGAAGCCTGTTTAAGCTGTTGTCGGAAACTATACTCGGCAAGGGGGTATAGTCTGTTTCACGCAACGATAGCCCTCTACAGTAAGATTGTGAATCTCTCGAGTAAATTTTTCATATCTTGTAGGTATTATGAATAGTTTAAATTTTGTGATTTCGTTTTCCACACTGTTTACTACAAGCATAAAAAACCGTGAATCTAAAAGTCTGTTTGTTGGTTAAATAAATGCCATTGAATATTTGAAAGATTACTGTAGAAAGTTATCGATTGGTGAAACAGAGTATACAAAACACGGACATTTGAGCACAATTGGTGATGTGCTTGTGTGAACGAGACAATTTCACTACTTTAAAGTATTATTCTGATTCTATTATCGATTTCTTTCAGGGATATGGCTGCCAGAAATTGTCTTATAGACATGACCTCAAACATCGTGAAAATATCTGACTTTGGAATGTCGAAAATGGGGGACAACTACCGTATCCAGGCCAACGAAAGGACCCCGATCAGATGGTGAGATTCAAGAATTTTCACTAAATGATGTATTTAAGTAGAATAACAGATCAAATAGTATGTATAGTAATCAATTATCAATCGTTAGTTGAATTTCCGATGCACACTAAAGCTTCCACGATCGATTGAAATGCAGCCACGATGAAATCATCACATGTGTGGAACAAAATACCGATTACCTGTTTCGTTTCGACCTAGAACAAGTTGGGAACATTTTACTCCCCCCCCCCCATCCTGCTGAACAAGTTGTGTATTTTGCAGGCAGGCCCCGGAAGTCACGAGAACAAGCATCTATTCGCGTCAGTGTGACGTATACTCGTACGGAATGGTCCTCTACGAAATATTCTCGAACGGAAAAGTGCCATTCGAGGGAGTTGCAAATGCTGTTATTCGGCAGAAGGTGAATGTTTGAAAGTTTGTTTGTTGGACTAGTCTACCTTGGAGAAGTTGTAGTCTAAATTCTCTCAAAAAAAAAACCAGTAATGAGCTCGATTGATTGAGTATGCGGGGCGAGCGGTCGTTGAGAACTAGTCAGCAAACCAGAGGCTGTGTAGATCAAAGAAACGCAAGTGAGCAGGCCATTGACAGAATCACTGTACGCTCTCTACAAGTGATCGACTTTTTACTATTTCTTGCAACCTTGTTGTACGTGATAGCCTTTCTACTCAAACTACATTGAGTGAGATCAGAATAATATGAATCTTTTCCTAACCACATCATTTCAGATCCACGACCCGTCGTTCCGCCCTTCTATCCCGTCAGACGCCCCCGCCGACCTGACCCTCCTGATGAAGGCCACCTGGGAGGCGGATCCATCTCATCGACCGACCATGGCCATGATTGTCAAGGGACTCAACAGACACAACAAACAGTGGGTTCAAACTACAGACTATGGCGGGGAAAGAGTAGGGGAACTTTGACTTTTCACCCCCCCCCCCCTCACCTTTCCGAATTTGTATTGCGTTTGTTAGTTTGACCCCCCCCCACCGGGGGGGTTATAATTCAATTTATCACCTGCAATACAAAAGTTTGAGGGTGGGGGGTAATAAGTAAACATTTCCGGTATTGAAGTTCCGCCCCCACCCCACTCGTTGAAGTTTGACTCCCCACCATTGAAGTTCTACCCCCCGCCGACTCAGGTGGGGGGTAAATAGTAAATGTCGGAGTAGAATTTTACCCCCCCCCCCCTTTCCTAGATTTTCAGGTTTCAGCTTGGGTGGGGGGTTGAAGTGCTACGGGGGGACGCAACTAAAGTGGGAGGCGATACTTCAATTTTCCCAAGAATAGTTCGAATAGTATTTCTGCACAGCAGGAAATTTGAAATTTGCTTGCAATGAACTCGACTCAAAACAAAAATGGTTTACAACTCCTCCTCGACTTGGAGGTAAAGCAGACAAAAATTCAAGATTTAAATCGCTTTCGATTAAATATATACGTCGTTTAGCGCCGCGAAAAATGTGCCTGGACCGGTGATCAAATCGAAAGAAGGTCCTACGAAGAGTGCCCTGCCAGTCAGGGTGAGTCAGTGTAATTTATCAACAACTGAGTCTTGAAACGTTTGTCTTGATGATCAATACCGTAGTCAATACCGAGGTTAGCTATCTCTCTATGTTAAAGTGATCTGCTACAGTATGTATAACTCTTATGAGTTTTTTTCAAATGGTTGAATGTGATCTTCTCACGTTGTTGTCGATAATCAATATTCTCAAACTCTAATCTACTTTCAGAACAAGAAGAGCAAGGGTGAAACTCCAGCTGTCACACCCAGCAGCAAGCTGAACAAGAAGCAGAAAAAGGTATCAAACTACCACAGATATTTCGTTCTATAGGGGTAGTTGAGATCAAACAACAACTTCTCTGTTTTCTAAGGCTAGCTGAAACCAAACTGCGACCGATATTTTGTTCTGTAGGTGGAAAAACTAGATGCGGTAGGGATTGTTTGTTCTGTAGGGGTATTTTTTGGAGGCAAGCCTGATTTTAGCTTTATTTCGTTGGTTTTTGGTAGGAGTTCCTAAGTTTCGAGATTCTCACTTTACTACAACGACCGTTGGTCACTCTCTTTAGATTATCTATACTGTTGGTCCATTTCAGTCACGTGAAGCATGCTATACACAGCAGAACTCAGAAACTCTCATTAGAATGGTAACTTCACGTGACTACTCAATGTACTTCTAGCACTGAACACAACATTTTCCCCATCAATTGACTTTCTCGTTCAGTTGAAAAGCAGCAAGGAAAAGGAATCGCCGAAGAACGATGGTTCCTCCATGGAATCGAAACGACCCGGCAAGGGAAAGAAGAAGTAGATCAAATGCTCCAAGACTATCCATATTAAAATAAGCAATACACTATTGACTACTCACACTCAAGGCTAGAAAGAGAAACAAAAGAAAAGAAACGGTTGTGTTCACAAAAGTACTGATACGTTTCTTTCTAGTCTTGCATGTTGACAATTTACTGGGGGTTGATAATTGTACATTGTATTGGTTCATTGGTAGATGAGACCCCATCTGTAACAAATATGTACTGTACTATGTATTTTGCTCTACCTCGCTGGGTTTGTAGTTTGATCTTCTCGATTTTCGGTCGAAATTCGTGAATTACGACATGTATCGAGATCAAATTACAACAAGGATTTTGTCAAATATAACTTTTGACGTGTATCGCCGATTTTCTGTGAAATCCGGCGTTGTTCTTGAGGGTCGATTCCAAAATAGTCTGTATTAACATGTATGTAGTATCACACTAACCGTTGCGTTGATTACGAATATGTCGAACAATAAACCAAATGCGAAGTTTTTTGAAATTCAATTTTCTTTCGAGTTGTTCAGCGGTGTTGTGAATGTCGAACAAAATGTGTACATAACTTAGTACACAACGTTGATCAGTTCGCCACTCTGTAGTAGTGTCTATTCATAGAACTCATGGCTATAGACTAGGGTTGTTAATCGAGTTCAGAATTTCGAGTTTTCCGAGTTTTGGGAAATTTCGAGTTTTCGAGTTTTGGAAAATTTCGATTTATCGAGTTTTAAGAAATTTCGAGTTTTCGAGTTTTGGGAAATTTCGAGTTTTCGAGTTTTGGGAAATTTCGAGTTTTCGAGTTTTGGGAAATTTCGAGCTTTCGAGTTTTCGAGTTTTGGGAAATTTCGAGTTTTCGAGTTTTGGGAAATTTCCAGTTGTCGAGTTTTGGGAAGTTTCGAGTTTTCGAGTTTTAAGAAATTTCGTGTTTTCGAGTTTTCGAGTTTTCGAGTTTTGGGAAATTTCGAGTTTTCGAGTTTTCGAGTTTTGGGAAATTTCCAGTTGTCGAGTTTTCGAGTTTTTGAGTTTTGGGAAATTTCGAGTTTCGAGTTCGACTCGACTTGAAAATTTTCGAGTTTTGGGTGGTTTCGGACCCAAAAAATCCACTTTTTGATCCAGAAATTTCGAGTTTTCCAGTTTTGGGAAATTTCGAGTTTTCGAGTTTTCGAGGTTTTGGAAAATTTCGAGTTTTCAAGTTTTGGCAGAAATCGAGTTTTCGAGTTTCAAATTTTCGAGTTTTTCGAGTCGAGTTCGACTTTAACAACCCTACTATGGACGTACTCTTTTGCACAGCGAAAGTTTCAATCTTCGACTGAAACACAGCTGCACCAAACTCCAAACACAGCAGAACAAAACAACATGCATCATTGCTGCCTGCTTCGTAGACCGACCCTTGTACACGCTGCACAACACCGAACTTTGGATAGGACTTTTCAAGAATGCGAGATTCGGTTTTAATCTCCATTTGATGTTATTGAACTCCTTTTCTTTTTCTCATAGACTTTAATGAAAAAGAAAACAACTAATAAGTTTCCCTTTCCCACTGGTTTTGTATACTTTAGTCATGCTTGATATTTGCTTTTTTCTCATTACTCATAGTTCATCAGCTGTCAACATCGGCATTTTGCATTGAAGATAGCACGACCATATTTAGCCTGAATGTGACACTGATAAAATCAATTCGGCATCACACCACTCCTTTCTTTAGCAGTTGATAAAACAACTCCTATTTTCCCTAAATATCTATTCTTGAATATTGAGCATTGAAAACCAACATATATTTGGGTTATTGTTTAATAATTTTGTATTAAAAATGTATATAATCTATAACATAAAAACTGGAAGATGTGTCAGAATTGCCTACAACTTTTCTGAGAAAATTCCTCACTTTCTCTTTTCTCTTTTCTCTCCTATCTCATTCTCTCCATGTTTTCTTTCCTCTTTCATTATTTTCTCTCTTTTCTCCCTTTATTCTATCAATTCACATTTCAAGTTCATTGAATTCCCAAATTTTAGGTGAACGTTAAGGTTCTAATGATTTAAAAACTCTGATTTCAGGTGATAAGGATTCCGTACTCCTCGCACAAATGGCAGCGCTTCGAAGATTAGAGAAGGTGTCGTTTCATTTTCTGTTGTTTCTCGAAAATAACGCCAGAGCAAATCTTACAAATAATACAAAGTTTCCCCGAAAATCAACTAGATCAACGTACATTATCAACACAGCGGAATCGGGCAACATGCGTCGTATATACTAGAAGTCATTGAATAGTCAAGTAAAGTTAGGATTCTAATGAGGCATCGTGCACTTTGTCATGGCACGTTTCTGCGTTCTGCTGTGTTTAACGTGTTTTTCGTGAATATGCAATTGACTGATAGTATAGTTGGTTTCTTTTCAGGAATTGAGTGAACTTCGGAATTCGAACGTCAGTGCCTATCAAACTGTGGAAGCGGACGAAAGCAACCTGTACGAATGGAGTATTGCATTACGTCCGGTACGAACAATCTATTGAAAAATGAATCATGTTTCGATCTATGAGCCGTAGTTGTAAGAAATATGTCCACATTATCGATCTAAGGTGAAGAAGTTGAGATCTCAAACGCTCAATGCTTGTAGATTCCACGAGCTACTTTTCTGAAATTTGAAACTCCCCGAGCTGGCTGAAAATTACGTGGCTTGGTTGTAAATACGATTAGAGCTTAAGCACCTCAGCTGAGTTAACTTCCAGTTTTTGGAGACCCTTTAACTTCAAATACACAATTTACTTTGTTTCACAGATGGATACTAAAATGCCTGTAACCTTTTCTTATTTGATCATTCACTTTGCTGATAGTGCTATCTTGATAGATTGGTGAACGCGTCTTTGCAAATGTCAGTTAGTCATAAACTTTGACGACTCTCACATAAAGCACTTTCCCCACATTATGAAGAAACAAACAATCGTAGAGAAATATATTCACTAGAGTATGATTATAGAAGGAGAGTGGGATTCTGATATTATAGGCGGAATCGGGCCCAAAGTTGAAGTTCGCGTTAGTTAACAGTAGAGTTTTTTGTAGACGACTCAGTTAGATTGATGTAGACTATACTACCGATCCAATGCGTCAATCACAGAAGAGAGAAAGAGAGAGAGAGAGAGAGAGAGAGATAAAGAGATAATATGACATGTTTTTGATTGGTTCAAACTGTTCCGTTTACCTTCACGTGACTATTCAGAAGTGTTCCAATGGTTTCTTTCAGGAAAGAGAGCCCTTCAACAAGGGTTCATTCCGGGTGAATATTAGTTTTCCGAAGGAATTCCCGTTCAAGCCACCAACAATCAAGTTTGTCACTCCCATCTACCATCCAAATGTGGATGAGAGCGGAAAAGTACGTTAGATTTTCATGTTAGATTTCCAAAAAAAACTGGAACATTCTGTTGACGGTTCTATTCCTTTATTACCACACGTGCACACGTGAATAAAAGAACTTTTAGAAAAGATTGTTTGCTCTAAAAAATAAGCATCCAAAAATCTTGGCAAAATCTCAGTACGAATTAAGCAAACCGTTTTTTGCACTAGGAGATGTATGGTGAGTGTCAGTCCCATGTAAGTTGCTATAGTATGAATTCGAGTTCACAACATCAAAATTAATGATTTGTGTTACTGTTTCGTATCCATGTATCCAGCTTATCAACCATGTATTAGAGGCAAACGGTTCGAGTAAAAACTGATAAATATAAGAATGAAATATACTGTAAGAAAGTTACGATATTCTTTGTCTTCTGTGTTGTTATAGAAATTAACATATACGTTCCATATTGAACATAGAAAGTTTTTCAACAGTGGAAACAACCTATGTGATTTCTCTCTATTTTCTATTGAACCGAGAATAATAAAATGTGTGTCTGCAGGTATGCCTGAAAGTTATTTCTCCGGAAGGTTGGAAACCCGCCATACGTATTCAACAAGGTGAGCTATAAGGGATGGTCGGTTCAGAATTGTAGTTTGATGTCGATACTCAAAGGAACTGGTCAAACTACAAATATAGCGGATTATGAAACCTTACACCGTATAGGGTGGCTTCGAAGAGTGCAAAGCCTAGGTCACAAAAATCAATGTTTTCGTATGAATATCATAGTTACAAACAATAAAATGACAGAAACCAGACTGTTAGTCAAATGCACAGTCACGTGAAACTTTAAAACACAGCAGAACTGAGGAACGTGCAATGACAAAGTGCACGATTCCTCATTGGAATGCTCGCTTCACATTACTATTCAATTTACTCCTAGTATAGAACACAGCACAGTTCTCAATGTTTTGGATGAAATCATGGTGAATTACCGACTTATCGCAGTTATGACTGAACTGATGTCATTCATTTATTCACCCACAAGTAATAAATCATTGCCTATCGAGATCGAACTAATACGAAGCTTTGTTCACTCCCTACATATTACAGTTATGACTGAACTTGTGGAACTCTGAACAGAATCAATAATCGACTTTAATAAAGCATAGTTGATACTTATAGCTCATTATACATTTATGTAATAACTTTATTCTAATTAACTACATTTGATTTACCTTAATTCTGTTTACTTTATTAATATTACAGTCATGACGGAACTGGTGGAACTTTAAACAGAATCATAATCAACTTTAATAGACGATATTTCTACCTCAATTATTCATCTATGTAATATATTTATTCTAATTAACTTTATTCAATGAGTTACCCAATCAATATTGCAGTCATGACTGAACTGGTGTCCCTGATCCACGACCCCCAGCCGGACCATCCCCTGAGGGCGGAAGTGGCGGAGCAGTTCGTGAAGGACAGAAACAAGTTCAACAGAACCGCAGAGGAACACACCAGGAAACATGCACAGAGATAGAAGACACAGAGTTACTTCTATTTTTATATTATTATAGTTCATTTGTACAAGGATAAATCGTTTAGCTTTATATTGGTGGGTAGCGTTTTTCTAGAGTTGGATCGTTTCGCTCAGGTGGGTGGGCTGGCTGTTTTCAAAGAACAAAACATCGTACTATAATGCACGCAAGGTTGAGATCAACTTGAATTTGAGAGTGAATTGCACAATTACGTATCATCGAATCATGCTATTTTGTGCGACTGCCGAATTTGTATAGAATAGAAATTTTCATTTCCACTGACACTTTCACAGTATGATTACAAAACTGGTCGTCAGTGAGGTTTTCACTGAGTTTGATCATTTGGCTCAGGTGGGTGGGTTGGCTGTTTATTTAAGAAATCGTTCAAAAGAACAAAACATCGTTTTTTTGTATTCTCATGCATGCAACCTTTCGCTCAAAAATGCAGACAGCATGAATTATGAAGGGAGCCATTTGGGACACATATTAAGTTGAAGAAACAAATTTTCTCCAATATCGAATAGTTTCTCTTCTATCTGTCTGTAATTATGGCGGTAGGTTCCATTTGCGCGCGTTTTAAGTGACCTTTCTCAATTTGCCGAGTGCGGCGGTTGGTAACCTCATCAATACTGATCCCTCAAAGACCATTCATTTTCCCACGGCCTCTTTCGACGACCAGAGGCCGTATGCACGAAACATCCCGGACCGGGTTGGGATGCTATCCCCAGCTATTTCCCGGCCGATTCAGCTCGGGATAGCATCCCAACCCGGCCCGGGATGTTTCGTGCATACGGCCTCAGGTTACCAACAGCTGAGCCCCCGTCTGTAAGTGATAGTTGAACAGACGTTTCCTATAAATAAAGATCAAAAGCGTGTAAAGTTTGGACTAAAAATAGTTGTAATACTCGTTCAGTCTAAACCACGTTCTCTTGTTATTTTTCGTTCGAATGTGGGAAATGAACCCCACTGACGTGCAAAAAAGTTTATCCAATAGAATTGTGAACATCTTACTGAAGTTCATAAAAGTTATCACTTTCATGTAGACTCCAGTTGTTATGAGCTGAGAGATGTGGACCTCTCCATTGGTGTGTTTTCGAAACGGACTCTGACAGGGGCACAACTGCAAGTACATCGCTACATGACAATGGGGACTGGTCAACTTGAGCCTAAATGTATCAAAATCGGTGAATTTTCATTCTGAAGCGCACATCTGCTGAATTTTTTTTTCGATTCTAGTATGGTTGAAACTACCAACCATTCGAACAGAGGATCATTTGAACTCTGTCCGTTTCCAGTATTGCGGGGACTATAGAAATAGCTCAACAACAATGCCACCCACCAGTTTTTTTGCCGACCTGCTCCAGAGCTACAAAAGGCATAGAGAATAGACTAACGTGAATCTTTCATACATTGGCTCGACTGAACTCTCGGTAGCCCACACCTATATAGAGTTCGCTCTTTCCGAAGCAGGCCAATACGTTGCATGTGGCGCTATCGCGCTGTGTTTGTAGTTTGATCTTGCGGCGTTTCGATCGATATTCGTAGGTTGGCGTACATTGATTATCAAGGTAAACAAAGTGCGGAGTTTTGTATTCTCTCAGTTATGTGCGTACTGTAGAGTATTCACGCGGTAGAGATTGCTTCACAAAAAATTGGTAAATAAATGAACTTTAATCCAATACATCAGATCACTCTTCGGCCAATTTGTCGTAACATGACAATACAGAGAGATAAATCTTGAAAGAAATCTCACGTTTAATATGTGCTCTCCTTCACAACTAAATATTAAAAAACATTGTGATGAAGGTCTGCTTTCGAAGTTTGAAATCTCCTCGAAAAGTGATCCGAAATGTATGGTGAAAACATCCGATTAATCTATTTGTTTCATGAACTTTCTTGGAATATTGTTCTTCTTTCAAATTAATACTTAGTAAACTTCATCTATTATGGAGGGTTATGCTACTGTATCTCCTCTTCGCTGTGGTCTCCGTGGTATTCTCATCTGACACCGACGAGCCCCATGCCGGGTGCTTCAATCACGGTCTGTGCTCCGTTCAAACCAATGGAACCTGTCCCAGCTCAAAGTGTGTCTGTAATGAGGGAACGTCCGGATTTCGTTGCGGAACAGGTATAGTCCTTTTCATTTCTACTGAGACTCTTACAGTAGGATTGAAAACCCATCAGGGCGTTTGATTTACGTGAGTATTATTGAAGAAGTAACAAACTTTGAGTTAGATTATCCTTAAAACATCGCGCGCAGCGCGGAGCGCTGCGCAGATTAGTTTTTGATCAGAACATGGCGGACTTTCAGCAGTGGTTTCATGCCATTTTCTCAAAAACTCCTAAACGGTTTTTTGAGATTTTGATATTCAAGTATGTCCTGTAGGAAATACTGTTTAGTAAACTCCGAGCCACATGCCTCTACTTCTACACAACGTATTCTGATGAGACAAAAACAAATAGAACTGAGAGTGAATGAAGAAACTAAATTAAAAGTTACTACTTATTGAAGTTTTATGGTATATATGACCATTGCAGTTGAGAAGAAGTGCAACCCCGATCCGTGTTTCTCCTTCGGTCCAAACTACGACTGTGTGGAGGGCATAAGTAACTACACTTGCATTTGCGCATCTGGGTACACAGGGGACGACTGTGAAACAGGTATTTTTATCTTTCTCTCTTTCTCTCTCTCTCTTTCTCTCTCTCTCTCTTTCTCTTTCTCTCTCTCTTTATCTCTTTCTTTCTCGCTGTCCCGCTGGCTCTCCTTTCCTCCTTCTCTCTTTATCCTTCTCCTGTCTTTCTAGCTCTGTCGATCTCCCTTTCTCCCTCTCTCGCATTGTCTTTCCTGCCCACTCTTCTTTTCATGTGCCGTTCTCTATCTCTCTCTCTCTTTCTCTCTCTCTTTCTCTCTCTCTTTCTCTCTCTCACACACGCTCTCTCTTTCGCTTATTTTATTTCGTTCTCTCTCATTCTCTCTCACTCTCTCTCACTCTCTTTTTTGCTCATTTCTTTTCCTGACAACTGTTTCAGACCTTACCTCCCCCTGTCTGAGTAGTCCCTGTTTGAATGGCGGTACCTGTAGTGTGAACAATATCTCCAATACCTATTCATGTGAATGTGATGGTTATACCGGTACCCGATGCGAGTGTAAGTTTGACCTTTTTTCAGCTGAAAATTGAAATAAAACGCAGAATTTCTGATTCTTATTCGAAGAAGCAGAAATTCCACTTGAGATCATTTGAGCAGAACGTCACCTAGTTGGAATTGCGTGCCAATAGCAGAATCTTTTTTGCTGAACGAATTTGCATGTAATGGAGAACTATCCGGCGTCATAGCCAGGTGTTACAAAAACTCACCCATGAAACTGAGGTTGTGGTCACATGAACTATAATGAAAACATAGGTTAGTGGGCAACTACGTTATTGAAATGATAGAAACAAAATGGTGCGAAAGTATATTATTCTCAGTTTGTTGATGAGAGTGACCTCACCACGTTAGTCTCACACTACACTTGCACACCCCCGCCGCATAGTCGTGACCACGAATACGTCAGAGCATGCAATACGGAGACAATAAAAATTCGGAGATAAGGTCATGTACCATATCTGTATGAAACTATGATGTGGAAAATGAAATTTGAAACTTTGATGCCAAATCTCAATTTAACTAGATTCTCCCTAATTCAGACGAGGACTGGTGTGCTTCATCTCCCTGTCAGAACGGGGGAACGTGTGAGGTATTGTGGGATGGGGCCGCCTTCAAATGCAAGTGCAACTCCGACTATCAGGGACTATACTGTCAGGACTCTACGGCATCTTGGAGTATGTTAAAGGGGGACAGAAAGGAAAATTCATATGAAAGATCTTTTCAAGAGAAACCGATAAGTTTAACTTTCAATTCAAACTAACGGACCTAATTTGCATACGGTTGACATGTTTTTGCCTGTTTTGCCGCGCGCAACGTTATATTTAGGTACCCCGGGGTACCTAAACTAGCTTTCCTTTCCGCCCTCCTTTAAAGAAAAACACGAGGTCAATGAGTTTCTACTCGAAACTTAGGAAATTTACTCGCTAGAGAATTACAGGAAAGTTTGACACAGCGAAACCAGAAGACACACTCACGATAGAGCAGATTGCTTGTTATTCAATCACTTTTTTGTACAGTTAACCATTTATTCTGAAATCTGAGATACACTGAGAATAAATGAGCAAAAGTATTTGGAATATTGTTGCCATGACATCTTAACTGGCCCAGAGGGAAAGTTTTTTTGCGGTTTGCTTTTTTGGAGAAGACCGGAAAGGATGACAAACATGATGCAGTGGTAGTGAGATCACCATTGAACAGGACACGGTTATTCTCAAACAAAATATGTGACACGTAGAGTTGAAGTGGTGTGTAAACATTGGCAAAATACCGTATTTAGACGGAAGGATTCGGTTAATGAATATACAATCATACAAAACTCTTCTATCCAATGTTAATTTATTAATCTGTTTCAGAAAACTTCCAGAACCAAGGATGTTACGACTGGTCTGACGATTTAAAAGTTCATTATGAGGTCATCACAGATTCTGCCATGACATTTAGCAAATGCAAAAAACTGGCCCAAGACGTAACCAAACCATATTTGATGTTCAGTGAGTGATTTACTATCAAATTACTAGTCAACATAGTATACTAACGTGGAACGAGTGAAGACACATCATAATTCCTGGACGTGGACGCGTAAGAGTGGTCAAATAAGACCAGGAGTAGAAACGAGTACCTGCTGATGTTCTCCCACACTTTATATGCTTCTTAGTATGAACTTCGTACTTTGAGTCGTTTTTAGCCACGTTTTTAACTAAACCATTTTTACACATATTACAGCCGTATCGGGACAGGACTGCATGCTTTCGAATACCTCGTATCTGAACACGACAACTGTCTACGGTGCCCTTGCCGTACTCTGCTGGCAAGGTTGTCCGGGGAATGATGAACAATACTGCGGTACATCCAACGTCAGAGCCCTCTGGGGAACCTGGGACGAGATAAGTTAGTTCGAGCCAGGCGCAGTAAGCCATCTTGCACCTCATGAGATTACCACATTTTAACTTCTCATGAGACTCTTTTGATTGCTATGCTACAACCTTGAAGGTTGGCAGGTAGTTCGTGAGGTATTCGTGAGGTCCTTATGAGAAAGGCGAGAAGATTTTCATTATTGGACAGATGGTAGTTGGACGGGAGAGAAAGAGAGAGAGAGAGAGGGAGAGAGAGAGAGAGAGAGAGAGAGAGAGAGAGAGAGAGCATGAGCATGTATGGCATAATAGAAAATTCTTGCGTGATTATCATGAATCTGATCACATTCTGGACACATTGATGTCAACATCTCATGTTTAAGCATGGTCTATGAGGTGTTGACCAGTCAGTTCAGCTCAAAGGTCACCATTTAAAGACATTTCGCTGTTTTCACACGGCCAAGCTTGTTGATTGCAGAAATAGACCCTATGGAGTGCGACGTCTCTCTAAGTGCGAACACTTGCAACCGAGCGACCAACGACCAGGGAGTTTGTGTGGACACCCTCTCATCGGATAGCAGTGGACATAGGTGTATCTGCCGACCACCCTATCAGCAGACGGGCTGTGGAACTGGTAGGTTATGGTCATTTTTTTGAGAATGAAGTTTGAACTATGAAAATTTCTGGTAGAGCAGAAAGTCACAGAAAAGCGTCTACTCTATGAACTCTAGCTATAAGCTGAACTCGTTGGTCAACACCGGCATATGATATGGGCAGCTATGTGTTGTGATAACTTGATTGAGCAGGCAGTATAGTCTATTGTTCCTGAATTATTATGACAACTGAAAACTTGGAGTTAGTATACCGAAAACTTGCTTTAATAAACTAGCTCATCGTGAAAACCGAGTTATTTGTATAATAAGAAATTGTGTTCATGCTCTATTTCGATGTTACAGCTCTGGATCCTTGTGAAAGTGACCCTTGTGATAGAGGAACGTGTATACCAGATGTCGTAGCCGAGTCCTACACCTGTGATTGCCCATACGGATATGCAGGGAAGAACTGTCAATGTGGGCTAATTTCACTCAGAAAGTTTTTCATATAGGTTCACGATTCAACCTCTTCTGCGAGTTTTGAAGAAAAAAGACTCGTGAACGGAAATCGTGAAACTGCACTTTCAAACCAGGACGGCCTTCAAACACGACCACTTACTAGTAATAATAAACCTTTAGAACATATAGCTGGAAATCAAAGGTTAACAACGAATCGAACTGATAGATGACCACAGGTGCACACGGTTTATACAAAACAATGGTGATCGCAAATGTTATATTAACCAAACAAATTCCATCAGATCGTCTACAATGTGCGTCAAATCCGTGTTTGTACGGGGGAACCTGCGTGGAAAACTACGATGGAACGTATAGCTGCGAATGTCTTGAGTACTTTCATGGAGAGGACTGTGAATGTGAGAAACTTGAGAGATGAACCAAATCTCATTTGTAGTTTGATTTACAGATTTCGACCGAAAACAACTAACTGTATAAACTACAATCATCTTGATTTGAAAACAGCAAACCCTGCAGGTACCTGGTTATAGTGAAATAAGAATCTGTTCATGAAATGTATTGCTTATAACAACCCTGTTAGTAATAGAAAAGCAATCAATCTTCCGTGAATTATGTTTTTGCGCTCGAAAGTACCTAATTTTTATTTCAAATAGTTCAAAAAATGTTTTAGCGGCTGATATTTGTGAGTTCGCGAACCCGTGTGGCAACGGAACTTGCGTCGGTCTCGGTGGAGACATCAAGCAACTCTACCGGTGTGACTGTGCTGCGGGGTTCACCGGCACTGACTGTGACACAGGTTGCTCATTTTTGGTTTTAAACGTTTTACTGGTGGGGGGGGGGAGGGGTGAATGATTAGTTTTTCTTATTAACTATGACACAGGTTGCTCATTTTTGATTTTTCTGCTTTTTTACGAGGTTTCTCGATGATTACTTTGAATATTACCTATTTTTCTCTGAAGTTTGCAGTGGACAAGAAAAGTTATTGTAGTTTTCAAGCTCATTCCGGAAAGATCTGAACATGAGTAGATATATAGCTATATCAGAGATGTTTATGAGACAAAAGAAGCTGAAACAATCGGAGACCAAACAGTTGTATACCAAAAAGTTTCATAAAACACTGATTTTTGAATTCATCACTCCATACACCAAATCTGTGTAGTTAGCGGACTTTGTAGACGTATTTTTCATAAATCTACACGTGTACTTTCCTGACTAGTGTTTGATTTTGCTTCTGTGTTAGACTATGTTTTTTTTTCTTTGATCAATTGTATCCAGTAATTCTGTGTTTCGTTTTGTCTTTCTCGTTTAGCGCATCTCGTAGTGCATCAAATAAATAAATGATTTCTAGAAACGAATGAATGTGATCCAACTCCTTGTGGTTTTGGATCTCCCTGCACCGATCTGTACCTGAACTATACATGTGACTGTATCGAGGGTATCACCGGAAGAGATTGTAACACAAGTTGGTTACTTTTCATTTTTAATTGATGTTGAAATCATTCTTATTGAAATTTAGGATTAATGATTTGTTCCCGTTCTTACATTAGCCAATTAGCGAGTACATAGGAGGCAAATAAAAACGAACGTTAAAAAAAAGTAATGTGTTTGCAAACGTTGAACTTCATTTTATTACTTTCTTCTATGTTTCCTTTTACGTGAACGCATCGGGATGTTACATTGAAGACATAAACGACTGTATTCTCTTTTTAGTAAAAACCGAATGTGCGTTTTATTAAAAGGTGGCCGGTTTTTCAAGTAACCGAACGGTTACCTATTCAGAACCCGAGTTGCCGAAAACAACTGATTAAATATATAATTTACCATTGAAGACATAAACGACTGTGTTCTCTTCGTGGACGAGGCGGGTAATCCCCATCCGAATAGGTGTGTCACCAGAGACAAGGACGCCGTATGCGTGGACCTGGTCAATGGATTTCAGTGCAACTGCTCGTCGCAATGGACCGAGGAATACTGTGACATGAGTTAGTGATGTGTACCGAAATTTCAACTCTAGAATAGTGTGAATTGACATAGTGATATGTACTATAAGCTTTAGTGTATGACCATACCTGAGTTGTAAGTTTGAACTCGGTACTTTACAGACTCTGTCGATAAACAGCGACAAATGGGTATCTGAGGGAAGAAACAATTCTAAGACGCTCTCGAAATCCCAAATTCATAGTAGAAGATCACTTGTGATATAGAGAAGATACGGAACTTACTGAAATTTGCTGTAGTCATGTTTTTCTAAGCATGTGAACGTATTGTTTGCAGACATAATTATCAAAGAAGTCTTAACTCTGGTGTTTGGAGAGGATGGAGACTACGCACTAATGATTCCGGTAAGGTTTTTTTCGACTGAATGTTTCGCCCCTTATTATATGCCTGTTCACGTACATCTTTGGCCACTTCAAGTCGCCGTAATCTGTGTGACTCTTTTTTTCAGACAGAAACGGGTGCAGATATGCACAGTTTGAGGTTCCCCCAACTCTTTTGAGGAAATCCAACAGTAAATTCTTATTTTATTTTCCCAGAGTCAGCCTGAGATAGAAAATACGGCGTGTATTTCGACATTTCGAGAAGTATCCCGCTACCTTCACTGCACTACTAAAAAATAGATAAATAGATCTCCAGATCTTATAAAAGGTTAGAGAGATAAGAATCTGAATAATCTTCAGCTTCTGGAAGATTTGATGAATAATCCAGCCCAAATCAAGGACATGGTGCCATTTATGATCGGTCAGAAAACTTATGAGGAAAGATCTAATCTGAGTTGGACTGCCGACGATTTGTTTCTATGGGCGACTTTCGAAGAGAAACCTCTTGATCTTCAGTTAGTTTGCTGTAATGAAGTGATTACTAAGAAGGGTGTTGGCTCCTCCAATTGTGAAGTTGAAACGAACTATAGATGCCGGAATGACCGACGAAGATGGTAATTTTATTTTTCTTCTGTGATTGTAGTTTGAACTCGATGCATTTTGGCACATGTACATACTCTTTCGTGAATCAAACTGCATTATAGACCTGAAAAATGATTCTTCAGAAAAGATCTGACTCGTTGGAATGATGTTGTATTGGGAAACTGCTTCACATTCAACCATCGTGATGTGGCGACCGTCTACGACATGCGGGGACCCGGAAAGGAGGGAGGTCGGTTTAGAGAATGACCAATTGCAGTTTCATAGAAAGTTGGTGGTTAGTAATCCGCTACCAAACCGCTAGTAGCGTTTCAATCGAACCGCTACTAGCCGTTCGCAGCGGTTTGGTAGATAATTAACTTCTGTGTTGAGCTCGATACACGTCCTAGTTTACAAAATTTGAACAAAAACCAACGAGAACAAACGGAAAACACAGCGGAATTGACCAACATCCACTGTTTTAGCTTGTTTTGGAAAGAGCGAGCACTATACAGCGGTAGTGATACAGGGCTGTCTCCATTATTCCAAAAAAGACAGCAAATAACCGGTATAGCAACTTGATTTAGCAAGCAGGTTAAGCCAGTGGTCGTTGATTATTTGCTAGCCGATGAGAGAGTTCGTGGATCACTCGGAGAAGTTTGAGCCGATTTTCCGCGATTAGAAAACTGCAAAAGCGAGAGCATCGAGGTCAATGAGAACGCAGACAGTCTGAGACATTATTGAGTCACTTTTCAGGTTTCCAAACATTGATGAACATTCGTAGTGAAGAGTTTCAACCATGGTTCGATACAGCGGCAATTATGGTCTTCGTGCACAATCCGGATGAAAACATCTTCTCTGAATCGGTGCGCTACAACGCCGAGCCAGGAGGTCACAGTGAGCTGCACGTTTCAGATGTTAGTTTAAGTCAGTAATAACAACAACAATAATTATTATAACGATATTTGTAGAAAATAAAATGTTGAGTAAGGCCACATCTCAAGAAGTTTATAAACTAGTTAACAAAAAACTCGGAAAATGTAAAGATATGTCTTGTTTGATCGATTTGAATGGTAAAACGTATGTTTCCGATCTAGAGAAGGCAAATCTCCTTGCCGAGTCTTTTGTTAAAGTTTTCTCTTCTGACAATGGAAAACTGCCAAGTTTTGATTTCCCAGTTACCGTTCCAGACACCCCACTGTACTTTAATCGAATGGATATTGAAAGCATTCTTAGAAAATGGCCCAACTCCTTTTCGGTCACTCCCGACGAAATACCGTTCAAATTCATCAAAGAGGTTCACAGTGTGATTTCAGAACCACTTGAGTTAATTTTCAATATAAGTTTAATACGGTCCCAAGTTCCGAATCGTTGGAAACACTCATATGTGACTGCTATTCCCAAAAAGGCACCTCTCACAGACCCTGGTAATTATCGTCCGATTAGCTTGACGTCGATCTTTGCACGAGCTTTTGAAAAGCTACTCAAGAAACATGTTGTTAGGCATTTAGAACGAAATAACATAATTCCTGAACAACAACACGGTTTTCGTGCAGGAAAATCAGTTGAAACTCAAATGCTAGAATGCGTTAATGACTGGTCATTAGCTATTGATAAGAATTCCTGTACCGATGTAGTTTATTTCGATTTTTCAAAAGCCTTCGATCGAGTTTCTCATGTGAAACTTTTGCATAGATTGAAAACGTTAAGGTTTCATATCTCTATTGTCAATTGGATTACATCTTTCTTATCTGAAAGAACATTTCAAGTTACTATTGGTCGAGCAAAATCAGAAGTTCACAAAATTACCAGTGGAGTCCCTCAGGGGGGTGTTCTTTCCCCAATACTGTTCAGCATTTACACCTGCGAAGTTCCAGAAATGCTGTCAATTGGTGGTAGAGTTAGATGTAAAGTGTTCGCGGATGACACGAAAGTTTATCAGAGTTTTCCTCCTGACCAAACTACAGACCATCTCCAGACTGCTATAAACAAGATGTATGAATGGTCACAAGACTGGCAGTTACCATTAGCAGTAGAAAAAACGAAAATGATGCATATTGGTAAAAACAATCCGAAAAGAAACTACGTTATTTCTTGCTCTGATGTTGAGAAAGTCAGTACTATGCGGGATTTAGGATTTATTATTGATGAATCACTGAACTTTGCTGATCATTGTAAGAGAATAAGCAGACTTGCAAAGAGAAGAACTTTCAATTTATTCAAATCGTTGAAAGTTAAAAAACAAGACGTCCTTGTGAAACTATATAAGACTTATGTTCGTCCTATTGTTGAAAGTGGATGTACTGTGTTTAATTCAGATAAAGGTGCTGTAAAAGCACTTGAATCTGTGCAAAACGACTTCACTAGGAAGTTGTTCATGAGGAAAGGAGGCTATACTTATTGTAAAGTACCTTCATCTGAAGTGCGAAATAGAATACTTGGTCTGACATCTCTCCTCAGTCGTAGAGATAGATTTGATCTGGTCATGGTGCACAAAATTTTAACTGGTCAGATAGGTTTGAAACCTTCAAACTTTTATACTTTTTCAAACTCCAGAACTAGAGGATCAAACTCAAAACTGAGTTTTCCAATACCAAAAACAAAATTGCGTCAGCAATTTTTCTCCGTGCGAGCAGGCTCAAAATACTTAAAACTAAGTAAAAAGAAGACTTTGCCATTTTCAGTTGCTGGGCTAAAACGAATAATAACATAATATTGTGACATATGTACTGTATTGACTGACTGTTTACGATGTAACTATTGCCATATTATCCATTCTTGTACTGTATATTACCTATGTTTTCGGTTCCGTGTAGAATTTGCCTCCAACTTGCTGTAATATCTTTCCGCGTTTGAACCATACTGTCTTTGCAATCTCGACAATGTTTTCCATTTTACCAATTTATCTTATCACACGCTTCATTTGCGTAATAAATTCATTCATTCAAGCCATCAGTCCACTCAACCCAGTTCCAGTTTGTTCTCAGCAGTGACTAAATCTTCGTTTGTTGATAACTATTTGAGCCCTTGCTCGCTAATGCAGCGGAATCCAATTGCAAACACAACATGCTTTTTAATGAGCGTAGCGTATATAGGGAATTACGTTATGACGCTTTCGTAAGGTTCGGATAGGTTCTCAAGTTTCAGTTGAATCATTTGACCATTCTGCAGTTTTTAAACCCCGAATTCACAGCTTATAGGTTCTTTGACTAATTAGTTGTTCAGACTCGCTTCACCCGTCTGGATGGTAAGTATGGAACTTGTGTGGTGGATCCGTCAGAAGTCGCAGCTTACTATTACGAGGGAATGTACACAACAGATGTGAGTGCAGAACAATAATAAAAATGCATCCACATTGCATAACTCGAAAACAATGTTGCAACGTCAAAATACACATTCTGTTTGAAACTGACACATTCAAAGGTTGGTAAAACAGTAAGCTACATAATTCAAGAAGTATTTGATTCCCATAATTTGTTTTTGATCAAGGGTTGTCTCCGTTCCTGCTACCAGGATATGATTCAAACGGCATGTGAATGTATGGATCCCAGATACCCCTTTCCTGACGAGTACAACGCTTGTCAAGTAACTGACAGTGAGTAGATGCTTGCAAAGTATAAACTACAAACATTGCTTGGACAAAGGTTATTCAAATTAGGTGGTGCTATATTTTATTGAATTCAACTCCTCACTTTCTTCTCTTACTTTCCATATCAATCGAAGTGTTCGAGCTTAGTCTTGACAACGTTTACATTTCGGTAGAAATTTCTAAACCAGTCATTGTGGTGTTTTCTACACTGCATAACCATTCTTTGTCTAAACTGGATTGCTCAGAGAAGCACTTACCGACAGTTCGCGTACGTTTATGCGTACGGCAAGTTCCTGGCATTCCCTGAGCACTATACATAGGGTGTTTTGTGATGTGTGAACACCAAGTTGTGGCTGGTTACTTGAGTTCGCCTACGACAGTACGGGTGAATACTGTACAACTATGTCTAAACCTCCTATGTTCGTAAAGATTACGTCATATTTCAATCGTATTTCGAAAACTGTGCTGCCATACAGATCAAACTACAACTCGGATATAGTCTCTCACCATACTTAGATCCGTGCTTAGGTGTGACCGATAAACCGCGTAGGTTTTCGTAGGTATTTCCCAAAAACGACCCTCACACCCGCACAACTGTTTTACAGTGACGTGTGTAGAAGAGGCTACCGAAAAGGAGGGAGATCCTTCCACCTGGGAATCGTGTGTTTGTCCTCTTCCCTGTGAAAACCAACAATATTCGGTGACTTGGAGTCGCTCGAACTATGTAACGAAGGTAGTCGTCTTATAAAGAAGATATTAATTGTTTCATATATTTAATGTAAGAAACGGGATCTATATGTTTGTTCCGGAAAACGAATTGACACTTTCCATATTTGTCCAAAAAGCACGAGCAGCAGAACAAGTATGGAGACATTCCAACGCATAGTTTCGAAACAATTCGGGCCCTCTTCAACAAACCGCGAAACTTCATAGATGACGACTTCACTACTTTTTCAGCCTGCTGCGTGCACTGGTGCGGGAAGTTGGAATCCACTTTGTCTAGCAAACAACACTGACACTGTTCTGATTTCAATTGTACTACCAGTCTTGAACTACAAGACATATGCAGAGGAGCCGTCTATGGATGTAAAGTTTATTTATTATAGTTATAGTTTTTTTTGTATTTGTTGTGTTTTTCTGTTTGAGTGCACAATCTCAGATTAAACTACATGGTACATCCGAAAAACGAAAAAAAAATCAAGAGGTTGTGACCTTCACCACACTGCAACATACAGTTTCAATATAAATTATCGAAACCACCATTGAACGTGAAAAATTGAAAACAATAATTATATTTTAGAACAGAGCTCAACAAACTTACTTCTTACACTTCGAATACATAGTTGTTATACATGAAGTGGGAAACATTTGGAAAGAGAACTAACAGAAAAACAACTTTTCAGCTGAATCGATTCATTTCCAACCTGGGAGGTCTCCTCGGTGTTCTAATGGGAGTCGGCATTGTTTGGTTCATTGAAGTTGTATTTTTAGTTTTTCGAATAGGAAATGTTCTAATTACTTAATCGTGAACAATATTAAATGTGAAAAACCTTGATTGCACTGCAAACATGTTTTCGAATCTGTTATTTAATAAATGGCTTCTCGAGAGACAATCTACTAAAGCGGCATCAACAATAACTTTTTGAACACGGACTTTTTTGACTCTTTTCTGAGAGAAGCAGAGAGATTGTGCATCTTTCGCGTGAAACCCGTTGAGAAATTGGATCAACTGTGTCCCGACATAACAGTCGGTAATTTATTGAAAATGAGTGAAAATCGCAACTGAATACGTGCCTGTTAGGCTCTATTCTAACCGAACCAAGCTGAAAAACGCTCCAAAAATGGGGATTTAGGTTATTGTTCACATCTTTTTACTGAGACTGGTAGAGTACAAAACTTCTCAATAACTCTTTGTGATATAGAATCAGAATCGAATGTGAAAATTGCTAATCTGACTGATAACATTCAAATAAATGACATAAACCGAAAGTTTCGTAAAATTAGGAAACTTTCGGTTTATGTCATTTAAATTATAATAAAACTGTAGAAGTCTCGGTGAGAATGAAAATGACTATATTTTGTCTGTGTGGATATTGGAAATTTGCCAATATCAATTCTTGGCATCGCTGTAAGACCCACTGCCTATCACACCACACGGGCGGTCGTCCTCTGCCGAAAGTTGGTTATCCAGCTCGCCCTCTTTTCGTTTTCTAGAGTTTAAGCAGAAATTCTTCTATTTTCAAGTGATTTTCTATGGATTGTGGAAGCTACGCTTGTACATAATGATTCTTAGCATAGGTTTTCCATGGTTCGTTGTACAGGAGTTCATATTTATTGCTGAGATTCGATATGATTTCAATGTTTGATATAGTCTCCGCTTTTCGCCTTCTACATTGTTGTTTTCTGGTTCTTTTAGTCGACGAGGTCATAATACTTCTTTCAGGGGTACCAAAGATGGCATCGCGATCGCTGGCTCAAGTGGGTCGCTCGGCCACGGCCCGACTTCTCCAATCCAATGTGCAGAGAATTGCGGCTCCCGCAGCTGCCAGCGGTTAGTTTGAACATTGATTGGTTTGGCAAGATAATTTAAATTTATAATAATATTTTGCGAATGTCCAGCATTTGACGGGTGAGAAAAAATACATTGGTTCAACAGCTTTATCGGAGGTTATTTGTTTTATTGTATAAAAACGACACTGCTCGAGATTTGACTATATTGCCTTCTTCTCTTTTTTAGTGTTGAAACTTCTCAAACAGTTCTGGTAGATGTTTTGTGAACATATTTGCATTTCAGTCCGCCACAGCTCTTCTATCACCGACAAGAAGGGAGTGCATACCTCTGTTGCCAACGAGGCTGCTCAGGCTGACAAGAAGGTAAGTATGCTTCACATAGTTTTATTTGCGGCGAATTTGTAATTCGTTAGTATAGAAACCGATTTCAAAACGCCGAATAAAAAAATGTTAAATCCGTCCCCATAAATCGCATCGATACATCGATGCTATCGGACCTGGTGCATTCCATATTTCTCCCATTAACTGGTACCGAATATATTTCCTTGTAGTTGCTCATTCAGTCTTGTGCAAATTTGTAAAACGGAGCCCCATGTTGCGAGTATTATGGAAAGTTGATCATTTCGATGGAAAATCGTTAAGTTTTTTGCATGCGTTTTGTTCACTGTTCATGCTTTCTGTGGGCTCGTTTTTTTCACAAATTGGTTTATTGAAAATCTTAAGTAGCTCATTTTCTGAAAGTCAAATTTGAAAAACTATTCAAACCTTGAAGTACAAGCCATATTATTTTGTGAGAGGAACTGCTGCGGAAGATTTTTTTTATGTTTATCGGTAGTCACTTGTGAAATACAGAGTCCTAGGGACTGAAACGGAATGAGAAAGCACAGCTATGAAGTATGTATTACGGCGGACAGGCCGGCTCGCTCCGCACGTAGTTGATGTCTGTTTGGATTTTTTGAACCAGCTCACTGTGATCTCGTCTACCGCTTTAGCAAAGAACGAAATCGCGTCTTCGCTTTCGAACGATCCTATTGTGATTTGCGTGAAGGTAAACGCGAAATAGTGCCCTGATCAGAAAAAAAAGTTGCAGTTGTATACGGTATCCGACCACGAACAAAAACTTTTAGATAGAAGGGGGTGCATACAAGTTTGATCGCAAACATACTGTAGGCGAGAACACTTCATTTATGCTTCCGACATGGGACGTCCTTTTAGTACTTTCGAGAGAAGCGACTACTGATTTGCTAGAAAGTTGGAAAATATGCTTCATAGTTCGGGTTTTATTTTTTGCTTTCATGATTTGTACTAGCTGAATGAAATTTTATTACACCGCTCATTTGAACTGTTTAAGGTCTCCGCCAAGGCTGCTGCTTCCGGTTCCAAGGGAAGAATTGTTGCCGTTATCGGAGCCGTCGTTGACGTCCAGTTCGATGAAAATCTGCCACCCATTCTCAACGGTCTTGAGGTTACCGGCCGCTCTCCCAGACTCATTCTTGAGGTTTCTCAGCATTTGGGTTAGTTTTTTTGTCATAATTTCTGTGGTTCGAATAATGTGGGCCTATTATTCTTCTGAGCTGGGTTTTTCGTAGTAATAATTTGGTACATCAGTTCACCAATAGAGTCGGAATATTCTTTGAGAGTGTCAAGGTTGTTCAGCACTGATGACTAGGTAGAAAAGTGGTGCCTTTTATTTCGCAATAGATCTTGAATTTGCTTTTACTATATTATCTGAGGGTCACTTTCTGTGCAAGAGAAAGAAAGCTCGCAATGAAAGATTTGAATGACGCCCCTTGCATTTACCATAAGAACCATCTCAGTACGTCAAATTACTATTTTACAAATTACTAGTAAATACTATTTTTCTCGTCAAATTTATAGTTAGCTATTTTTTTTTGTTCTCCAGGAGACAATGTCGTTCGTTGCATTGCTATGGATGGAACCGAAGGTCTCGTCCGTGGTCAGGATGTAGTTGATACTGGAGATCCGATCAAGATCCCCGTCGGTCCTGAAACTCTTGGACGTATCATGAACGTCATTGGAGAGCCTATTGATGAGCGTGGTCCTATCCCCTCAAAGAACTTCGCTCCCATTCACGCTGAAGCCCCTGAGTTCGTCGAGATGTCTGTAGAGCAGGAGATTCTTGTAACTGGAATCAAGGTCGTCGATCTTCTCGCCCCCTATGCCAAGGGAGGAAAGATCGGTCTCTTCGGTGGTGCTGGAGTAGGAAAGACTGTGCTTATTATGGAGTTGATCAACAACGTCGCCAAGGCTCATGGAGGTTACTCCGTGTTCGCAGGAGTAGGAGAACGTACTCGTGAGGGTAACGATCTCTACCACGAAATGATCGAAGGAGGTGTCATCGATCTCAAGGTGCGCTTTTTGTGTCTTTAATGTTTTGATGAGAATGTTAATTTATGATTAATAACGTTTTTTTTTCAAGTTTTAACTCTAATTGATCGGATTCTGATTACATATTGTTTTGGAGATACGCTTCCGTACGGCTAAAAGTTTTTATACTATATGGGGGAGTGGTCGATCACAAAAAAATTTGCAGATGTATTTTTAGAGTGAGTGATATCTTATATAGCTGAGTAAACCTGGCGATTTTCATGTGCCATAATTTATGCTGTCCTTTGCAGGGAAACAACTCCAAGGTATCTCTGGTCTACGGTCAGATGAACGAGCCTCCCGGTGCCCGTGCCCGTGTGTGCCTGACTGGACTTACTGTTGCTGAGTATTTCCGTGATCAGGAAGGACAGGATGTGCTTCTCTTCATCGACAACATTTTCCGTTTCACCCAGGCTGGTTCGGAAGTGTCTGCTCTTCTCGGTCGTATCCCATCTGCTGTAGGATATCAACCTACTTTGGCCACTGACATGGGTAGTATGCAGGAGCGTATTACCACCACCACCAAGGGTTCCATCACCTCTGTCCAAGCTATCTACGTGCCTGCTGATGATTTGACCGATCCTGCTCCAGCCACCACTTTCGCTCATTTGGACGCCACAACTGTGTTGTCTCGTGGTATTGCTGAATTGGCTATCTACCCCGCCGTGGATCCCCTCGACTCCACCTCTCGTATCATGGACCCCAATATCGTTGGACAGAACCATTACGATATCGCTCGTGGTGTCCAGAAGATCCTCCAGGACTACAAATCTCTCCAGGATATCATTGCTATCCTCGGTATGGATGAGTTGTCTGAAGACGATAAGTTGACTGTGTCTCGTGCCCGTAAGATCCAGCGATTCCTCTCTCAACCTTTCCAAGTCGCAGAGGTGTTCACTGGTCACCCCGGAAAGTTCGTTTCCCTCGCCGAGACTATTCGTGGATTCAACATGATCTTGAACGGTTAGTGTTTTCTGTTTAAGCGTTATTCATCTTTTTGACGTTACTAATAGGGATTTATTCTTAATTTTGACATATCTGTTCGATTAGCGTTTTCTAGTCACATTTTCGTTGAAATAGGTTTCAGTTTGACAGGGGGTTGGGGTTTAGATATTCTAATCTATATTATGTTCGTTCATACAACTTATAAAAACAAATTTGCAGGAGAGCTCGACCATCTCCCAGAGGTTGCCTTCTACATGCAGGGAGGAATCGATGATGTGTTCGCGAAGGCTGAAGAGCTCGCCAAGCTGCACGGATAATTTTTTAGTGTTCTGTTACGGATTGTGTAGAGATAAATTTAAATGTATAGCTTCTGTTTTATCTACCATCCAATCAGTCATTTCTGCGCCTATCTGGTATTTGTTTCTTCCGAAACGAGGCGAGTCCCAAAATTTTTACCACTTGTTTTCCTGTGTTCATATAAGTTGTTATAGATAGTTAGGACATGGTAATGAAATTTTTGGAATCTAATTCGCTGTTTTTGTGCTTAGATGACGAGTCCGGTTAAGAAGGTAAAAAAGAAGGCTGTTTCGGCTCCGAAAATGTACGACTATAGAGCTCTGCTCCCTGCTGATCTCGATGAGAAGACTCAAGATTTGATGGAGGTCTGCTCTTCTATGCGATGCAAGAATATAGTTATTTAGCAGGGCTGTTCCTGCTTTATGCGCTAACTGGACCCATAGTTCATATTATCGTTTGTTCATTTTCTTCGAAGTTTTGCATGTTGATCTACGTGAATACTGTTTCTCTGCTACTTTAAAGAATAGTGTCGGGCATTAACCAGAAACCCTTTCATACAGCAGTTTACCGTTTGCTGACCTTTTTTATAGTCACCAGCTAGTTGCTTCAGTATTTGGAGATTTTCACCGATTAGCTCAACTAGCTCTTAATCTTGTAGTTTCCCTCGGGAGTATACATTAGGTGTGTAGCAGTTTCTATCGCTACGCTGTCGAACTGGATCACCGGAGTTCTAGTTTGGTCTTAATTTTACACTAGTTCGAATAGACGCTAGTTAGTTGGGCGTTTACCTCGATCACTTGCAGAGATTTTTGCGCAACGAAGAAGTACCCTGTGATGAACGCGGAAAAGCTCTGGATGTTTTTGTTCGAGCAGTTTTGAAAGAACAGGAAAAGTTAGCAGAGGTTTGTCATTATTCATATTTGCTCTACCACTCTCTCTGCCCCGTCGTCATACTAACGTACGTTGCCTGGCCAGGCCTGGTAGGTGTTTCCGAAGTATTTTAGGTTTACATTCTGAATTTCCCAAAAATTAAACAGCAGTCCTAGTTAGACACATTGCATGACCTAGCTCGACTTGGGATTTTAAATATGCTCATTTTATATTCTTTCCAGGAAGAGGCAGCTCGAAATTCCACTGCAAAAGAAGAGGTAATCTTGCCAGCTCTTCTCCGGTCAATATTATGAGATTTCTAGAAGTATGATGTTTCGTAATTTCTTACTCCTCTCATTCAGTTTAGATCGTTTTAATTTTGTTAGGTTATTATTTATGAGCATAATGATTGCGTCTACAGAATGGTGGCTCGGATGGCTGTAATGGGGAGAAGACGGGAGTCCAGGCCTCAAAGGTAGCGTTCATAACCTCTCAATTCAGCAGGAAAAAGAAGTTTTCACTTTTTGTATGATGCTACGGTTTATAATCAAAATTCTCCTCAAATTCATTTACAAGGGTCGTGTTTGCTTTCAGTCTGGCGAGTTTGATCCAAATCCCGATTGCTTATCAGAGGAAAGGCAGCGTATAAATGTCGGTTGGATGGCCGGTCCCAGCGATGCCAAAGAAGACATTGATAAGTATGTTCATTTTGCGGTGATGTATGTGTCTTAATGTTCCGATAGTTCCAAAGCTCTTATACGTAGACGAGAAATGAGGCATGAGTGAGCTGCATGCCAGCTCAGCCATATACCAATAAAGTTGTCCGATTAGTCAGAAAAATTCGAAAAACCTTTTCGCTTTTTCGTTAAAAACTAAAATTTTTTTCTATTTCTGATGAAAATTCGATGAATTTTACGTGTTAAAATGTAAACACTAATTACTTTTCGTCACATAGTCCTACCTTACTGGGTTAATGAGCTCAGTCGGTCCCTCAACATACATACCGCGTCTAGCGCTCACCCTTCACATCGGCTCATCTTTTCTACAATTCATAAAGTACTAGATTTGTAAAAGTCGAAACCTCGATTTTCGCCTAAACTCGAAAACTAAATTTTGCCTTAAATACACTATCATGAAGGTTTTGAAGATCATAAAGAATATAAAAGATTTTCCCCGAAATACACTATCAGATGAGTAATGACAGACTATTGAGCTAAGTGAATTTCATGCGTACAAGCATTTTCACATCACTCTTAAATAACTGTCAATCTTCAGGAAGATTGCTGCGTATAGCCAACGGTTGGGATGTCAGTTGTACAACTTCATCAGCTACCCGATAGGTGGAGTGCGGAGGGGATTTTGGAAGCCAGAAAGGTGTTGTTTTCAGATGTTTAATGGATATCGGTTCACTTTATGTGAGCTTTCTCACCGTTGTTTTACATTGCTATGTTAGTAATATGTTGTTTTCGTTTTTAAGTGATCAATCGCTTCCACAACCTCCTATGATCGATTTGCCCGATCTTCAACTGCAGAATCATCTTTGGGAAACGTATGTGAACGGAGTTGTCTCTGAGTGGATCGATTGTGATTCGGAAAACGAAGATTTGGCTAAGATCTCTGAACTGGAGCTTGTGAAGGTGAAATATATGTGTTTTCTACTTGGCTAAAGTGAATATTCTCGAGGGATTTCTTTAGCACATTTGCTTACTGTTAATAATGTAACAGGTATCTTTTCGATATCTGCCCTGCTAATCACTTTTTGTAAAGATATCTGGTTTAGGGAATATCTAAGTAGAACGGTAGTCAGCACAGGCCTCCATGGGTTGCAACTCATGTTGATCAGTTCTGAAGTATTTAGTTTTCAGGAACTCAACTATGCTGCGTATATGGGCCTCCGTAGTGTGGTCATATCGCTGCGTCGTTTTGACTCCCCTCGACTAGCAGCTGTCTTGAATAAATGGATGTGGACACGAAATCTCAACATGGCGTCAGTTAACTTTTTTGTATCCTACCTATGTACACAAAGTGCGAGGAAAGAGAAATGGAAACTGTGATCGATTGATGTAGTTGAAAACATTAATGGGGCTCAATATGGCTCAACTTCAACACTGGTAGAATATATTAGGTTATTTATTTGAACAAAATATATTGTGTCACTAGGACGTTTTGGATGTTATAGTTGTGCAAAAACCCAAAAATTGTCTTGAATCAAGGTCGAAACGATTTTTGAGTTTATCTTTTACTGAGCACATTCATATAACTGGTAGAATATTCGAGAGGGTCGAGCTTAGCACTGGTTGGAGCGGAGAAGCGCACGTGTGTGGAGTCTTCCCAAGCGTAATACGCTGTTTTGTGAAAGAAATGTGGGAAACGTGGAACAGACAATCGAATTCGTTGATTGTATGGCTTTGTGAGATTCACCCTGTCCATTTGGTAATGTACGTATGTGTATGGTCTCCCATTGACACACTTCAGTAACATTGTCTGAATAACGAGAACGAAAATCTAAAAAACGGGTTCTACTGTCACCAAGTTTGCAAACTCGTTTTTGCGCAAATAATTACGTTTGACTTATATAAATTGGTTCAGGTTATGGGTGTTCGTTCCAACATCAATTTCCGAGCTGAGCCGACCAGATGGAGATCAGCGAGATTGTTGGGAGGTGTGGGCGGATTTCCGAACACTTTGCTCCAATTTCTCAGCTAATAAGCTGATAGGTGGGTAATACATTACAAGCCTTGTTTTTCACCCGTATCACTGGGTGTAATGTGAAGGTGTTGTTGGCGTCGAGGGGGCGCTGGGAGTCGCAGTAAAAGAAAGCGGCTGTACTCCAAGGGTAGTTCAAGCTGGATGCATGATGCAGTCAACTTCCGATATTTTGAGAGTGCTTGTATCCAGTTATCCAAGTTAAGACTTGTTGTGTTTACAGTGGGACTTCACATCACGAGTGATATTGATGACGAGTTCGTGGAGCAACGGTTGCTGACACGCTGGAGGGCGGAACCTGTGAGTTCCATCATAGTCATACACCAGTTAGGTCTGACTGTTCCACAAAAAGGAGTCCCTTTTAGATTGAAACATAGGAAAATAAATGAATTTGTGTCAAGCATAGACAACTTTTATCGTTTTCGGCAAAAAAGTAGCCCGTTTTTCGATTGTTTTGTGGCTGTTCGGACTTACTGGGATATGCTCATAGATCTCTTTCTGTAGCTGCACTATCTGATTGCTATTCCAAGTTGAATATGGAGTGTTAACCTGATGTGATTATTCTCGCCTCCAGTTCAGGGAGGCGGCGGCACGTAGGTGCGACCCATGAGTATCAAATGAGCATCGGCGCTCGATCAGTAGCACAGTCACAGTCACAGCCTCGGGGAGTTGAAAAGTTGGCCTATCGTGCTGTCTTGTGTCTCACCTTTTCTATCTTGGGTCGTGACATATGCAAGTTTTCAGTTAGCGGCATTCTGGTTGGAGTCAGCAGTCTTCGTCTCCGATTCCTCCACGAATAAGGCCACGCTTCCTCAGTGAGTTGCTAGGGTTCAGGGAAAGGTATTCATTGTTGGACTATTTTGTTGTCTCTCTTAGTATAACATCATTGTCTTCATCGCTTCATGCAAGTTTGGTGTTCTCCAGATCTCATCGTCAACTAATTCGAGAGCTCTGGATGTCAGACAATGCGCGTGTTGTGGTGAGAGGTCCTCGAGATCGGGAGCTGCCTGCCAGTGTTCGTCTGGACTATTCACAGGTACACCTTACTAATCATCGTAAATTTATCAGACTACAGTTGGATCCCCTCGTTGGGCAGTTGAAAATACAAGATTCCATCTCCAATCTGAAAAATGGGAAGTGAAGTTTAAGAAGAACATAACTGTTTTACTGTGATGGGGCCTATACGCCTTTCCGTAATGATAGTGTATTTGAACGTTTATTCATGGTACATTTAGGCCGTTCGAGCAGCACTACGAGATGTAGGAAATCGCAAAGGCATTGCTGACGACGGTTTTCTCGCCGATGGTAATATCGACTACATGGATGTTCTGCAGGTGCGTTTCTGTTCGAAGTGTGCTAACGTAGTTTCGTAAAATGAGTAAATGTAATATATTGGGCTGATTTATACTCTGATAACCATTGCTGAATTGTCAGACAAATTCAAATAAGTGTATTATGTGAAAGCAACAAGATCGCAGTAAAATTGAATGTTTTTCTCTCGTTTAGGCTCCTCTCCAACCTCTCTCGGATAACTTGGACTCTAATGTATACAATACTTTTGAACAAGACCCTATCAAATACAAGAGGTGAGACAGTTGTATGTGTTCTTTTCGAAAGGTATATTAAATCGTTCAAGATTCATCCGGTTCGCACTCTATCGCAATGACGTAAGCTTAACCACTAACCAGCCAAAAAATCGAAAACGTCCTACTTTTCACCGAAAACGAAAAAAGTTTAAAAAAAAATTCAGATGCAAACTTATCAATTTTCACGTGTTTAAATCTGGAAACGGATCCCTTTCTGTCGAATAGTCGGACCTTACTGGTGTATGAATATTTTCTGATCGGCGCGTCTCTAGGTATCGTGAAGCTGTGGAAGCATGTTTGAGAGATTTGGGCGAAGCGGCAGGCAGGCCGGACGAATTAGTTCTTTATGTGCTCGGTGCTGGTCGAGGCCCATTGGTGAGTTGAATAAGTTTATGGCCACTGTCAAAAATCTCACCTTTCTGCGATTTCCAACTGGCTGACAGATCTTGGACCGTGGTCTTTGAGATTCTCTGAAACTAACACCAGTAAAGTATGCCTATTCTACATAACAACACTTTCCGATTGAATCATTACGAACTTGTTTTTTTGCATGATTTCGTTATCAAAACTAGGCGAATTTTTTCATGTTTTGGCGGAGAGTGTGCCCTTTTCTGAGTATTCGGTAAAGGTTAGGAAAATATTACTAGTAATGCTCGGAGTGCGACTACATTGAATGAAGTACTTTCTACAGGTAACCGCTTCACTGGAAGCAGAGCGCGACTACAATGCGCGGTTCCGTAGCCGGAAGGACCGCCTCAAACTCAAGGTTTTCGTGGTGGAAAAGAATTCCAATGCTATTGTTACACTACGATTCATGAACGAGAGAGCGTGAGTTCCCATTATACAATGTACATAATCAAGCTCAAACTAACTGGTATCTTTCAATCCCTCTCGAATATACAACATTTTCTAATCTTACTTGTATATTCTGGACAGTTATAAGTGTATACTTACAACCGTCAAGAAAAACTTTTCATCAAAACGGATTTTCCCTCAATCGACCCTAAAACTGACTGTCGTATTTTAATCTATCCCGTAGATGAAACATTTCCTTCTCAGGTCTACCTAGTATAAATTATTCTACCCACGAGACACTTTGTCCTCCCTCAGACAGGAAAGTCAGAATAGTTTATTAATTAGTGACATAATATTGTAGATGGAAGTCCCGATGTACCATAATCGAATCGGATATGCGATCATTGCCTGACATAGCAAAGGAAAACGGATACCCTCAGCCGGATATAATAGTTTCCGAGCTTCTTGGGTCATTTGGCGATAACGAGGTATCTTTCGTCTGCAAATGTACATTATTATCCCTTTCTGTGCATAAATATATATGAGCCCACACCGGTTTTTAGGTTTTCGAGTGTAGAAGGAGTTAATGAAAGGAAAAACACCATGATACAAAACTCCAAAAACGTACAACTGTAGAAACCGTTTTTCTTTGTTTTCAGCTGAGTCCGGAGTGTTTGGATGGAGTGACTCCTTTGTTGAAGTCAACCACCATTAGTATTCCTCAAACCTATACCAGTTATGCAGGTATGTCTATTTTCAATTAATTATTGTCTTTGTAGCTTTCACCACTAAAAAAGTAATGAACACAGTTTGTATTCAATGCGTGCATTCATTCTGTTCAATTGTTCGAATATAGAATTTGTGTAGTTTTGGAAGTCTTTTTTATCTGATCAGGCGTAATTATCTGCTGGTTTGATCAAAGCATGCGCATTTAACAAAGTTCTATTGGTATTGGTTGTCATATACCAGCTGACTTTTCTGAACGTCTCTCCCTCCATGAGACCCGATTTTTTCAATAGGGTCCCCTCTTACCTACTTTGTCGAAAAGAGGTGCATTTGGCCAAAACTCCAATTTTTAAGTCCAGATGTTTTAAAGTTGTTTCCAAATTTTGTGACCCGATTGTTCGAAAAACCTTTTTAAGAAAAAGTTATGTCAGTTGTTCATAGATATTTTTTGTTGCAGCTCCAATCATGTCTTGCTACATGCATCAGACTATACGAGCGACTGGTGCCAGCTATTGGAATAGCGGAATTCCGGGACACGGTCGAGTGGGCACAAAACAACTGGAGGATGGCACGTACAAACAGGAATATAGGTACATATTTGCATTCTTCATCAACACCACCACCTCATGAGAGGGGGACTCGTGAATAGTTTCTGCGAAATGGGAGAGGTTGTCAACCGATAACGAACTTTCAAAAAGACTATTCATTTTTGAAAACCTCTGAAAAGTTTAGTTTGTTTTGAGGTTGGGCTACCTTTGGCTGTGTATGGTTGATGTGGAAAACGTGCAGGCGAATGTTATGATCACCGAAAAGTGGAAATAAGTGTTATTGCCACCCAAAACAGCCGAATATCTGGGGGAAACCATCTTCTCGGCCGGCATTCATCGTGTTTACATCGCGTCGAGACGTACAAATTATGTCGGGCACGCAAAAACTGCGACACCGCCTGAATACCGTTTATTTTTGACGATCAATTTACGAACTAACGATAAAAATCCAATTTTGTGTTAGAAAAAACAGGTAACTGGTTTTTCATTTGAACTTACCAACCGGTTACCTATTGAGGTAACTTGAAAAAGAGCTTATTAAAAGAACCGCGTTGTTTGTCGTGTTTTTGTAAGTGTTGAATCGCGAATAAATCTATTCTCTCTATTCTGTAACCCGGTTACATATAATGTGGACCTCATTCCAGCCAGGGCCAAGTGACGGCCAATCTAGACCAGGTGTACGTGGTGTTCCTTCGCCAGTTCTGTCCATTGTCCGATGCGAAGCCCGTGTTCACCTTCGACCATCCCAATTTCTCCTCGGAAAAGAATACGCGAACGGCAAAAGTCTCGTTCGACATGGATAGAGCAGCCGACGTATGTATCTGTACATTTTATTTCCCTTTTTTATTTCTCCCCCTCGGAGTTCCTCAGCAAAACGAATGTTTAAAACAAGCTTCTTGAAGTGATTCTGAAAATACGTGAGTTAAAACGTTCATGGGGATAAGTGAACAAAAAACTTTTTTTGATGTTGGTTGGATAATTTCAGATTATGGGATTTGCCGGCTATTTCCACATGAATCTGTACAAGGATATTGTGCTTTCGATTGAGCCATCGACCTACTCGAAGGGAATGATCAGCTGGTTCCCCGGTCTCATTCCACTTAGGAAGCTTCATCGAGTTCACGAAGGTCAAAAGGTAGTCACTTTGAACTATCGGTTGCATTTATTGATACAGGACGAAACCTGTACTTATTGGCAAAATGTTTGGGTATGCATACCGCCAGCCACTGACGAAATTTGTGTAAGTCGGGTCTATGGAAAGTATGTGAATTAGTCTGGCTGTGACAGTTCAGTGTTGTTGTGAGGGGGGATGAGGTTGCATTGAACAAATTTCTGATAGCTGTCGGTGTCAGCTGTCAGATCAATGTGGTTTTTTAAAATTAGGTCTAAGATCTGGTTTTTGAAGATTGGGTCAGAATGATTTTTGAAATTTCAGGTTTCGTTCCTAATTGACAGAAAGGTGGACGAGAAGGGAGTGTGGTACGAGTGGCAGCTAGAATACAAGGTATAAACTGTTGTATGCGGAAGACGATTTTCTAGTGGAGGATCGGAAGAAAACTGTAGTTTTCTAGCGTTATCGACTTGCATTTGTTCTTTTTGTAGAATTTTTCCAAAAGATGTTGTTTGCAGGATGAATCCGGAGCCGCCAAACGAACACCTATCCAGAACGAGAATGGCGAGAGCTACTACATGAAGTGCTAAGATGATGACGGCTTTGTTCTGGTCTTTGCTCTTTCTGTTTAGAACTAGTTGTTGACTTTCCAGTTTGGAATTTTCATATTTCACCGATTGTTGTTATTTTGTTCTACTTTGTTGTTACTTTCGTTTCGTTTTAGGTGTTTACATTTTAGCTTTGCTTTTAGCAGATAAAAACATTTATTATTCAGTCCATGGTTCACAATCAATTTTCATTGTCGTCAGAGGTTTGTTCCTCGTGTGTCTTTATCCTTTCTTTTGGTTCTTTGTAGTGTTTTCTTGCTTTCCTAGTGAGTTTTGTATGTGCAGTGAGTATTTCTAGATGAATCCACTTGCTCTATCTTCTGTGGGGCGAATTCTGGCCTGCGAATCTATTGCACTGCCTGTGTCGCAGTCTCGTTCCATGGGAAGAAGGGCACCAAAGCAGGGAAAACCGCCGGTACTCCCACCGGCTAAGAAAGTCAGTTCATCAGGGTACTTTTCATTTAGATTACATCGGAGACTCGAACAAATATTTGGCAAGACAAATATGAAAAATATGTATCTGAGCAAACTACTCAAATTATAGACTGATTAAATTATAGAACAATGGTTATTTCAATGATAATAGTCAGTTCGTTCTTCTACCATGACATAATGTGGTGAAATTGCTCTGTGACACGTGTATTATGGACGCACGTTGTATCATACGATTTTTTTTTCATCTGTCATTAGTATTACAGTTAAATTTTAGGTACTGTACCACGTGGTTCACGTCCCCTGGCAGAAACCTGAAGATGTGAAAGAGCTTCTGTGGAGACGTCATGCCTATAATAATGCAGTTGTGTCCCTTCGAGAGGTAAGTTTTTGGCAATATTCGGCGGAGGGTGCACCGCTGTGTTGGAGAGGATTTGTATATTTCATAAAATTATATTTTTTGTTTGTTTGTGAATTTTTCCCAGTCTGTGGAAGTAGTTGGTTGTAGGTATTCCGTGCTGAACTGCAACAGAAGGCATCAGCTGGTCAGGGACTCGATGCCATGAGAGAAGCGGAGGAGTCGGAATTCGATCAACTCATTAGAGAAAATGAAGCAATCAACAAGAAAAAGGTCTAACATCTATATTTTTCTGCATCATACACACATGCGTGACTCCGGAAATTCAAGTTGAATACGCAAGTTTCAATTTGTCCCTCGGTGGAGCTTTTGACCAATTGACCTTTTTCTTCGTAAATGATTTGTTTCTCAGTTGGTGGAACTGTAACTTGGGCTCTTTTCTCAGCTGCCCACCGTAGCTAAACTCTCTCTCTCTCTCTCTCTCTCTCTCTCTCTCTCTCTCTCTCTCTCTCTCTCTCTCTCACACACACACACACACACACACATACACACACACACACACACACACACACACACACACACACACACACACACACACACACACACACACACACACACACACACACACACACACACACACACACACACACACACACACACACACACACACTGGCTCGAACCTCGTTTTGCAGGCTGAAGCTCGTTCCTCTCACGAGAAGCAGGAATGGCAACAGACGAAACTGGAAATTCTGCAGGATATCGAAGAGTCTCTGACAAAGCAACGGTCGCTCGCTGCCTCCGCAACCGAAGAGGTACCAAGTTTTTTGTTCTATCTTTAGTTGTTGTTCTGTTGTTTCGTCTGGATAATGGATGATTGATACTTGTAAAACAAATTAAGTCAAACCCAGTTCAATTTACCTTAACGAACGAATTACAGGTTCGAGCAGCTATTGGCCGCAGCAATGAGTTTGTCACGAAGGAGAACCTCGAATCGAAAATTCTCGCTGCCTTGGAAAATCCAGTTGTTTACGATTTCGCGATCGACCGAAGTGGGAAAACGGTATGTTACAGTTTACCGTCGATCTTATCGCATTGAAAATGTTAGGCGTTATTTGACAAACGGATGTATCAACTATGTTTGGCTCCTGAATTATTACCACCATCTGAAACGTCTTGTTTTTGCACAATGTTCAGTATTGATTGTTACGCACAAAGCGTGCGCATTCCTACCAAATTGACCATCTACAACTCGCATATATAAAAGACATTATAAGGATTGGTTTCCCACATGAAAAAGACATAAATATATGTTTCTTTTTAGTATACTGACCCAACACCTGTGAAATATCAAGAAGGAACACCGACCCGACAAAAGGGAAGATTGTACGACAAAACCCTCGGTGGTCCCCAGGCTGTCGCCACCCAAGAACCCATTCCCGTCAAGGAGAACGAATCATAGATCTCAGACTATATGTACGAATATTTTTTCACAAATATCATGTTAGATAGTGGTTTGATTCAATGTTGCTAGTTTTCTTCTGTAATAGTTGTTATACGCATGTTGTTCTGCACTACAATGTAGGGTATTGTGATAAGAGTGTTCCTATCGTTGGATCGATAATTGGTGCCGCCGACTACGTTCACGTTTATTTCGCGCACGTTGTTATATTATTTAACTGCTTAGTTGATTAGATAGTCAGAATAAATTGAATTGTAAGCTATTTGTTTTTTGAAGTGCTCTTATTGATGGTTATCTGTCATTAAATATCCATTCTTTGTTTCTTTGATTGTATTTTTGTAGTTATCAGGGTCAATACCGTTAAACGAGTTCATTTAGTGCATGCAGTCTTATGTGGCTGAAATTGGTGAAATAGTTCGTGCACAGCGAAGAGACGAGGAGGAGTTAGAGAATTTACAGGAACGGCTGTCGAAGGTAACGCAATTGCTGACAGCTGATTTAGCCATTTCTACTTCTACTCTCCTCTAGGATATTTTTAGGCAAACTTTCCATTTTAGGTTCATCATACGAAAAGTGTGCGGTAATGTCTTGTGATATTGAAAGTGCACAAACACTACACAATGTTTATCACTATTCCGCTTTTCTGTTGAATGTAGGTTATTATACCGATTTTTGTAGGTTGTGATACTGTAACACGGTTTCAGGTTATCAAAGAGTTAGCTGGTCAGACTATTTGGATCAAGGTATTCCCTTACCTGCCACTAATATCCAAGAGTCTCTACTACGCCTGCACTACCCTAGCCGGTGAGCAATTTGTTCAGTTTGCTTCTCCTCGGTAAATTGTTCATAGAAGTTCATTACCTACCAGTCGCTAGGCACTTTCCTTACTTGAACAAAATAAACTTCGGAAGACCGACTGTCAGGGTTCAGCTCACTCGGAGCACACATGCACTTCGTCTCACGTCTCAAAACTGTTCCTAGACATAGAATAGAGTTTATTCCGCACAAAGTCGTATTTGAAAATCGTTCACTCTAAAGTTTACCATATTATATTTTCTCTTAGTATGATATATTCTATCTTTATAGGTGCACAAACATTGGGTGAGGAATACGTCCGTCTGTTTCCATCTGCGTCTCTTAGACGTCTTTCTCCCTCGTTATCCGCTCGACTTCTGTTTCTCATACTTCACGTATTCACCCCGCTGATATCGCAGATTGCCATACAGGTACAAAGCTTGTGTTGGTGATTGTGGTTTCAGAGTTCCAAGCGAACATATGTGACACATGTGTGCTTTCTTCAAGAACCGGTTCAAAAGTCTTCAAGAAAAGTCTTCAAGAACCGGTTCAAAAGACTTCAAGAAAAGTCTTCAAGAACCGGTTCAAAAGTCTTCCTAATCACAAACCTGTGTAATCCTCATTTTTGTGTTAGTTTACATTGGTGAATTGCAAGTTTGTCAAATGAAGTGCGAAACATTGTTTCTAGAGAAGGATCAAGTTTTTTTCAAACATTTCCAAGAGAGTAGCCTTTTTCTTTGATTTCAGAAAGCTCAGCGTCGTCTAAATCACCCATCCACTTCTTCTTTTTTCGGTGTTTCTCTTCGGAATAACAGCAAGGCTCGCCGCAGCTTCCTGTCAATTGTTGACTGGATACGGTGGGTTGCATTGTCTCCGGTGGCTCTATCGTACCAATATGAGTTTCAGAAGCATCTAGATTTAAGACGTATTTTACACGCTAGTCATGTACTCACCAAGAGAGAAGGATACAGATGGAGACATGTATAACCAGGATTCTAAGATAGATTCAGATATTCAATGGGTAAGTTGAGTGTATTGCGAGAATTCGGCCAGATTTGTGTTGACGAATGACGATACATGGCGCCAGCAAAGTTTCGCGAAAATACGGCCACAGTTAAAGGGACAGTTGACAGTCAATATCATCAGTTGTGTGGTTACCCATACAAGTAAAGTTGTTAAATTATATATTTCCGAATTAACGGTTGGTTGATTTGTAGATCAACAGGCGTTCCCCAACTGAGACGTGTTCATTTGGCCGTATTCTATATCTACGGAGCATACTACAATTTGTCACGAAGAGTCGCTGGAATAAGGTTTCAGTCGCTGAGCCCACAGTCTAATATCGCGGTATGTTTTCGTTTGGTTCCGTTCCGGATTTTTGACCTATTTATATTTTGTAAGATGCGAGCAATGTCTTTTTGCTTTCTTTTCAAGAATCAGGGAGATGTTTTTCTACCTGGTAAACGTAGTATCTTGTTGTGTTCATAGGGTGGCTCTATCGAGTTAGCTGGTCGATTAACCCGTTTTTCTAACTTTCATCAATGTACGACCCAATTCTTACTATTGTCATCTTGAACATAATAGTTTGCACGTTCTACTCTAGCCATGCTCTTTTCCAAACATAACTACAACGCCATTGCATTTATGAGGATTAAAATATATCGCGGAATGGCTGATGAAAGTTAGTTGGTATTTTTCAATTAAAACATGTTAAACGTATTTTCTAGTAAACTTTCAGAATTTATTTGATTGTTCAGGCCCTGAAAGTCTACCGTATACTTGGCCTCCTGACTCTGGCACAGACAGCTGTCTCTCTCTCAATTTGGGTTGTATCCTTGGCAGAGGTCGAACGGAAAAGAGTAGGAAATCTTGTGGAAAACAAGAGGAACAAAGAGGAACCAGCTACAAGCGACGAAGCTACTTCGGTAGGTTTTTTTTCCTTGAGAACATATAACCCTCTGATATTTTCTCGTTTTCGTTCAAAAAGTCTACCCTATATTGCTTCTGGTGTGACCAAACGGTCCAGTCTATATCTATAGAACGATTGGACTTACTGGTTAGAACTGGTGGACTGGTCTGCATCATTACTTGGAAAGTCGAGTATTTAGATAGTATGTAATGCGACACATTTTCACGGTTTGAAAAATGTAATCATATATTCGCATTTTACTTATTTTCTTGTAGGTGTCCCACAGTTGGTTTCGTTGTTCAGTTTGTCTGGAAAATCGAGACCCGTCCACGGCGCCTTGCGGTCATTTGTTCTGCTGGAGCTGTATTCAGGTATTATAGGAATAATATTCCTAGAATTTTATATCATCAGTTCTCTAATACGTATAATGAAAGGTGCAGCTACAGAATTAATGACTGTTTTCCTAAGTTGTTCACTTTATTCGAGCGATTCGTAGGTAAATTATTTTTATTTCAGGAGCACGCACTAACGTCGAGTACGGAGCCCAAGTGTCCCCATTGTCGAACAGTCTTTGAGCCAGCTCAAGTAGTACCACTTCTCAATCTATAGGCGTAAGTGTGTACAATGCATCGAATAACACATTTTTTAGGTATTCACCAGCTTCATCAACCAAAACATAGTTTCTATATGGCGCCACGGACACACTAAACCTTTATTCATCAGAAGTTACAGATTTTCGATAGTATGCAAGTGCTACCCATCAATTAGGTGCCCTCTTCCGTTATTTTAACAATGTAGTTAGTGGTATTACCAGTTTTCGTATTATAAACTATGCGAGTGAAACATTATATCATCTTGTAGATGTCGTTACGACGTCTGTTCTCGTCCGCCCCTCCCACGCAACTCTACTTCTCGGGAATACAACCCACCGGCATACCCCATCTCGGCAACTATTTCGGATTCATCGAACCGTGGCTTCAACTGCAGTCGGTAGGTTCATGTTGAGTTTGGCGATTTGTGTGTTCGTCTTGAATTGGTTTCTCTCATATAGTAAGTGCCAGCTGACTTGTATGAAAGAGGTTAGGCGTAAAGTGCTTCACATATTATGATAATCATGATTGTGTATGTTGTTGTCACTTACTCAATAGTAGAACATCTGAGGAAGATTTCTCTTTCTCTGACCATGTCTCTCTCTCTCTTTATTTTTTTCTCTCTCTACTAATTTATATTTCAGTCACTCCCATCCTCTACTCAGATGATTCTTTCTGTCGTGGACCAGCATGCCATTTCACTAGGACCTGTTCCAGCTGAGAAGGTACATATCTAGATATGACGGTCAATTTTTGCAATCTGTGCATATTGGTACGCTTTAAAAGTCCGAAAAGTTGGTACCACATGTTATTTGGGCTCGATCCTGCTTTGAGGATACAGCGAGCAGCTGAAAGTTTGTTTTTTGAAAATCAGGTTACGAAGGAATTGACTGATATTCCGATCCTGTTATATAGGAAAACTAGTATTTCCCATGAAAATAACATGTATGTGCATGAAATAGTGGAATTCTGCCGGTTTTTCCCAGAAGTTGATCTGTTGTCATTGACAGATGCGGGAGGATACCCGTAACATGGTGGCTGGTCTGCTGGCATGCGGGGTCTCCCCGGAACGAACTCTTCTCTTCCGACAGAGCGATGTGCCCCAGATAGCTCAGTTGTCCTGGATTCTCGGCTCATTGCAAACTGTCACCAAACTACAACGCCTTCCGCAGTACAAGGATAAGGCTAAGAAGTTGGTCGCTAGTTGTTTTTACGATGCAATTACTTGTGTTTGGGGTTTGGGCTACCATTTCGATCTTTCACTAATTAGCTTCTCCATAAGGCAGAGTCATTTGAGATCGTTTGAGTTCGAAAGTATCGATGTTACCACGTTCATCTTTCAGTGGTTCGATAATTTCTTGTGTTTGTTTGTCGTCAAAGGCTAACATCCTTTATTCATTCGTGTATTAGTTTTATAAAGCTTGGTCATTTGAGATTATTTCAAAGTATCGGTATCCTTCAGGTTCTCTCGTGGAGAAGTTCCTGTAGGACTACTCACCTATCCCCTGCTGCAAGCCGCCGATGTATTGATGTTCAGGGTGGGCATTATTATCATGTCCGCAGCTTTTTCATGTTCTGATCCTATGTTTCAGGTTACAGCTCGTTTGTTGTACAGTTATTTTCATGCTTTGTGTGACTTATACAAAACACTCGTACCGTAGCACTTGTGGTTTGTGAGTTGGAAGTATTTCAGGCCAGTCACGTTCCCGTGGGTGCCGATCAAAGTCAGCATCTCAACCTCCTCACAGATCTCGCTCATCACTTCAATATGAAGTACGAGACGGACTATTTTCCAGTCCCAAAACAGGTGGGGTCTTCGTTTCCTGATCTTCGTGTTATGCGAAAATCAGTCTCATGATCTCAACCTTTTTCAGCCGGTTCAAGTGATTGTGTCTAGTTTTCTTACCGATTAGAACGATTAATTCGGGTCACACACAGAAGATTGTGGTATAGATGTTTGATCACAGATCTGTAGTTTGATGTTCACAAATGATCGTTATGGTTCCAGGTTACAAGAGAAGTGTCAGCTCGTGTGAGAAGTTTGAGAGATCCTCTGAAGAAAATGAGCAAGTCGGACATCAGTTCCAAGTCCAGAATCGACGTTAGTTTTCATACTACATTTATAATTTAGGAGTTTCGCTATGGAGTAGTTAAATAGTATGTTCGTGCTGTGATGTTTTGAAATTCTTCAACAGTTGAAAATAGTTTTTCGGATTATATTCAAAAGATATTCGAATGATACAAAATCTGATTTCCAGATCGTGGAGTCGTTCGCTGATATTCAGCAGAAGTGTCAGAAGGCAGTTAGTGATGGGGAACCGTCAATCAGTTATGATCCTGAACCACGTCCCGCGATTAGCAATCTGGTAAGATTCCGTTGGATTTTTGTTCAATTTCCTGTAGAATATGACTATAATAGTTCTGAGTTCTAATTACAGTTATGTTTGTATCGAACGGTTCAGTTGGCAGTTCTCGCTTATTTGTAGTATTGCCCAAATAGCCAGCAAGAGATAGAAACGGGCCCCTTCCCGTCAAACTCGCTGAGTTCAACATCATGAAGTGTCACATAGTTTGTTCAACATTATCAATGAAGTTTCATAAATTGTAAACCCTTTTTGTAGAATAGTCACACCTCACTGCCGTTTGTTCTCAGGTGGACCTGTATTGTGCCGTGGCGTCTGTTTCTCCGTCTGATGTGGTGGAGAAGGGTTGGAATACCATCCAACTGAAGACACAATTGGCCGAGAGGATAGAAGAAAAGTTCGGTCCGGTTCGGGAGAAATATCACAAACTGCAGAACACATCTGATGTGAGTGGTTTATGTGGGTAGACTTTCTGTAATCAAGTTCTCTAGAGTTCATTTGAATGTGATGATTATATGCAGTTGATGTTGTAAATCATACGATATAGTTCATTTTTAGCGGTTTGTGTAAATCACTTGAAAATTCTAACTAGTTTAGTTACTGCTTAACTAGTAATCGTCAAGTGAAGACTGTATAATTCTACAAACTGTTGCAAACTGTCGTTATTTTTATTCGAGTTTCACTCTCATCAAGAATAGTCATGGCTATTCACATATATTCAGGTGGAGGATATCATAAGAGAGAATGGAAAACGAGCCCGTTCAATAGCTGAAAAGAACATGGAGGAAGTCAGACGTGTGATAGGATTCCTATAGTGTATCATTGATTGTTTTCATCTAGGCTGTTGTTATATTGTTGATAGTTATATTAGGCATACATGAAGTATTATTATAATCCTGCATTTGTGTGACTGTGTGAGCAGAAAAGGCGGAATGATCCCCATTGAGTGTACCTTGTTTTTGCTGTGTAGTGGGGCATGACGGCATTTTGCGTATATTTGGATTACATTCTCTGCCGCCAATCGATAATTCGGACTGGGCGCCTGCCCTAACCGGCTATTTTTATTTTCCTCCATTGTTATTGACTGTTTCGCTCGCATTCTTCTATTTCATAGGTTTTCGTTGTTTTTTTTCAGTTAATGCAATGTCGACAGCCAATAAAGCAAAAAAGCCACCGAAGTTCCATTATGACTCTGACGATGGATTAATGGAGGTATGTTTGGTTTTTTTCTACCACCATTATTATTACTACTGTCATCATATTTTCAGATAAAAGCTTTTTTCGTACCATAGTACAGCATCTTGGTTATCTTTTTCTATTACTTCTTGGTATGTAGTTTGCAGAGAATGATGTTTTGTAGGAAATACAGCGTCTGACCGCTCCCCCCGGGCGCGTTCCTTCCAAAACTCTCGTCCAAGAGAAAGAGAAGAATTGGAAAAGTGTGAATACACCTTACTGCATAGTGTGCAAGGTGAGTACCATGATAGTCGCCCATCTGAATGGTGTTGAAAGTTATTAGTTGGAGGCTTGGAGGTTTACCCTTGTGAGATTATGGTCGTCGTTGCAAATTTCTTAAACCCGGTGTGAGAATATTGCCTAACTTTGCTTGTCCGTATTTCGGGACTTCAATTCAGAACTTTCCTCGTGTTTCATCTCATCCTAAGATGGTATACATCTTGCGGATTGCCAGTACTGAATAATTATAATAAGATTCATCCAATTCCAAGTCTATGGCGTATTGATTGACGTGTACTCTAGTGTTCGTTGTGTCTGTTTTCTATACTTCTATCATCATGCTTCTCAAGGATGGTGGTGAGCTGTTGTGCTGTGACACGTGTCCGGCCTCATTCCATCTGATGTGCCATCAGCCGGTCATTTGGAGGGACGAAATACCGGAGGGAAACTGGATGTGCAATAGGTGCGGCTATTACTACAAACTACAAACTCTCAATTAAATAAGTTTATGATTTCAATTCATGAGCATCGTTCTGCATTAATCATAACTTCTGTTAATTGGAACGAAAAGAACTTGAAGGAAAGAAGTTCATTCAACGTAGTCTTATGTGTCCTCACAGCGCATGTCTCAAAATATACCATAATCAATGTACAATACGATAAATAGCGTCCCCAGTGATTAACTCCTGATACCTGATCCTGATTTGATGGTATTGGTGTTATTAATGTGCTATGTTCGGTCGAATTGGATTTTCCGATTTTTCACCTCTCCTCAAACTATATTCTCATTTTACCTTTTCCAGATGTCAAAATACACCGAGCGAGAAAATTCAGGCGAAAGCAGATTTGAATCCAGTGAGTTTGAGTTTTGTTGTAAATTTGAGTAGCTTGATTTTTAGGTCATCATTAACTTTTTTTGTGCATGATGTTGTTACAGTTTATTGGCTTAGTGAAAATTACGTTAATCGTTAAAGTACCCTCTATATTAGGTACTAACCAAAAACCAAATTGCGGTTCTTTTAAAGGCACTTAACCAGGGTGTGATGTGTTTCCGGAATGTTATGATTCAGTTTGAACGTGATTATTACTCATTCTCGTTACTCTTAGTCTTACCTTGTTTGTTTGTTCTATTTATAGTTCTCAATATTCTCTATCCTCTTTCTGCTCATGGCTTCTCAATTCTCCGTTTTACTGCTTCATTTGTTATCTTACCTCTCTCAGTTCCATATCACCTCTCTATGTATCTGCCAAGGTTTTATTCGTTTTCTTCTCCAGCGCACTTTCTCTTTCGATCTACATATTGCAAACGTTCTCTCTTATTCTCTCTCTCTTTCTCTCTTTCTCTCTTTCTCTCTTTCTCTCTTTCTCTCTTTCTCTCTCTCTCTCTCTCTCTCTCTCTCTCTCTCTTTCTCTCTTTCTCTCTTTCTCTCTTTCTTCTCTCTCTTTACGTATATCTTTCTCTCTCTCTCCCCCCCCCTCTCTCTCCCCTCTCTCTCTCCCCTCTCTCCCTCGTCTTCTCTCTAATATGTCCCATAATCCGACTGCCTCCACTTCCATGTTCCGAGCTGTTTTTCTAGTACATTGCGTGCCTCTCGGCCCATCTGCAAACCCACTGCATTATATATTCTTTTGCCTTTCTTGTTCTCCGGTCTTCTCTTTCCTTCATCTTGTTTCTTTTTCAACACCACCAGTTGACTATGACTCATTTGAAATGAGTGTTCATTTCATACCCTATCCTCATCTCATGATAATTTCAAATTTGTAGTTTGTTGGCTATCATAAAAAGCAAAATTTGCGGAGCCTGTTTTTCAACAAATCCCCTAACGGAACGTAGCCAATTTTTTACTAAAGTTTGTTGTTTCTACGAGTCACTGTTTTCATCATCTTGCGGCCAATTCTACAACTAACCGGGTTTTCAGGTAACCTAACCGGTTTTTGGTAACCCTTTTTTCAGGTTACCTCATAGGTAACCGGTAGGTAACCGAAAACTAAAATCCGGTTACCGTACAAACTAACGGTAAAACCCACATTTTGTGTTGGAAAAAACAGGTAACCGGTTTTTCATTTTCGGTTACCGACCGGTTACCTATCCAAGTAACCGGGAAAAGGGTTACCGAAAAACCGGTTAGGTTACCAAAAAACCCGGTTACATATAGAATTCACCTCATCTTGCCGCTTCCCTATCTTGTTGAGCACAAAAAAAGTACACCTCACAGTTTCGAAAAGCAATATCGATGTGGTTTTTCTTCACCACGAATGTCCTCGCCCTTCATGTTTGACTCGGAAATTGCCTTTTGTTATTCCAAATAAAGGGGGCGCGCGTTCATCAAGCAAAAACCATTTGCGGGAGCCTATAATGGAGGCGGAATGCGCATTAGGGCAGAGACACATTGCTCTTCGGCAGAGCAGAACAGCCCCCAGACATGTCTGAAATGCTTTTAACCATACGTTTAATAGATGTATTTAAAATTGAATAAATGAATTTGTTTCATTGTGTAAACATTAAAGAGAAGTTAATTGGTAACCTCAGTGAACTCAAAGCCCCTTGTGACATACAGATATAGTTTGTGTAAAGAAATAAGTAGTAGTATATTGATAAGCCGGAATTATCTCTGAGGGTCGAAATGATTTTTGGTTGCACCTTTGCTGAGCACGTTCCTAACCTATGAATAGGTAAAAGTCGTCATTACAACAAATGTTCGATTATTTCTGTATAACACGCATGTATTTTGTATAGTATTTATGCATCTATGTTTTTTGTAGTTTGTATCTCGGTTGTTGCAGGATGAGACGGAGGTCATTCGTAACAGTCGCGCTGCTCTCCGCGTCATGGCTGGCAGTGAATCGTGTGACGACCCGCTCACCCTGCTGGCACAGGCCGCGCTCGCTGTCAATGCTCAACAGGTACACACTTAGGCTTCAATAGAGAAATTTGAAGGTTGGGCAATACTTTAATAGAAAAATTCGAGGGTTGGGCTGTTGGGAAATACTTTAATAGAAAAATTTAACGGTTGGGCAAAACTTCAATAGAAAAATTTGAAGGTTGGGGTTGGGCAATACCATGAAATTGGGCTTCTTGCAGACATAATCTGAGAGGATATCTTTGTGAAATGAAAAAAAAAAAATAGAAACATTTGAAGGTTGGGCAATACTTTAATAGAAAAATTTTACGGTTGGGCAAAACTTCAATAGAAAAATTTGAAGGTTGGGCAAAACTTCAATAGAAAAATTTGAAGGTTGGGCAAAACTTCAATAGAAAAATTTGAAGGTTGGGGTTGGGCAATGCCATGAAATTGGGCTTCTTGCAGACATAATCTGAGAGGATATCTTTGTGAATGTGAAGTTATTAAATGCAACGTATTAGGGTTGTTAAAGTCGAACTCGAAACTCGACTCGACTTGAAAAAACTCGAAAATTTTCGAGTTGAGTCGAACTCGAAACTCGAAAACTCGAAATTTCTCAAAACTTGAAAACTCGAAATTTTCCAAAATTCGAAAACTCGAAAACTCGAAATTTCCCAAAACTCGAAAACTCGAAAACTTGAAATTTTGAACGCGAAAACTCGAAAATCAAAATTTCGGACTCGAAAAATGTCTCTTTTGGGTCCAAAAACACTCAAAACTCGACTCGACTCGAAAAAACTCGAAAATTTTCGAGTTGAGTCGAACTCGAAACTCGAAATTTCTCAAAACTCGAAATTTTTCAAAACTCGAAAACTCCATAACTCGAAAACTCGAAAACTCGAAATTTTGAACTCGATTAACAACCCTACAACGTATCCTAATCAAAAATAGTGTTCAGTTACAGTGTTACAGAACGGGGAAACTTCAATTACTATTCAAAACTTAGTCGTTCAATCGTTTTTGAAACAAATTGTCATAAAATCAATGTGGTCTCATTTATGTGGAGGTGTTTTGTTTCTTGGCTGATGTGATCTTTGTAGTTTGAACTACCGGCTTCTATTCGAGACGATGAGATTTTGCCGTTCGAGGAACTTCGTTTTCCGAAGCAGAATATTTTTGGAGAGAAGTGCAGCGGTTGTCACATGTTAGTTGTTCCTAATATGACCAAAGAAACCAAGGGTGTCCATTTCCATCAAGTATATGTCTTTTCTGCAGCTTTTCAACATTGTCGGACGACATATTTCGGCAGCAACATTTCAATATGACCTTAAACCTTCCGAGTAATTTTCTTATGAAGGTCTTTTCAATTCTATGAGAAACTGTCTCTTTGTGTTATTTTGTGAGTATGCTCGTATTTGCGTTTACGGACAACTCGTCCCCGGCTGGAAAATTGCTTAAATTGTCTTAAAACCTACATATTAAAGTAGTGACTAGGTTTTATTTTATAAAATTGTAGACCTTGTGATTTGTGAAAAGGCGGATGGTATCGACTGTTTTCAGATTGAATGAAGACCAGCCGCTGGCCCGTTGCGACTTCTGCCCCTCCGTGTACCATTTGGACTGCGTGCAGCCGCCCCTTTGCAGCCAGCCGAAGGAGAGATGGATGTGTCCCAATCACGTGGAGGCCGTGGTGGTCAGTGGCTAATTCTTTATTTAAAGAAGGACGATTACGGGGTCCAATCGCAACGGTTCAGTCCTTTAAACTGCAATACATTTTTCAATTGCAGTTTAAAGGACATTTGTCACGGGATTGGTCCACATTATCGTCCTACTTTAACCACCATTTTGTTAACCGCGCCAGTTAACCGTTAACCAAAAAAATGGTTAACGCTTTTGTTAACCACTTGGTAACCGCGAATTTCGCCCAAAAGACGTTAGAAAAAAGGGTTACCGAAGGGTTAATAGAAAATTGGTTAAATGGTTAACTGTAAAAATTGGTTAAATGGTTAACGATAAACTGTCAGGGTTAACGAAATTCGCGGTTCCCTGTGGAATTTGCCGTGGTGAGTCCGGTCACTCGGATGCCCTTTCTATAGTTCGAATTATTACGGGGACTCCTACAATACATATTTGAACTTTCTAATAACGGTTCGAAAACTTCAAAACCAATTTTTGTGTATTCGGGAATCACACTGTTAACATTCACGGTAATAAAGCGAACTGAAGGTTTGTTGATCATATTGTAGGAGTCTCAATAAGAATGAAAACGACTATTACTGTAGGCAGACTGATGGACTTTTATACTGTCACTATATTTGAGATTTTCTTCTGAAACAGTGGCATCGGATTATACTCTCACACGATACGTATAAGATTTTTAGTTTTAGTAAAAGTTGATTGTGAAATTTGACGAACAGTCAACCTAATAATCTGTGCGTATTGCTTACTCGACAATGATGTTGCTTCAGGATCAGAAGATGTTGAAGTCGCTTAGTCTGGTGGAGCGGAAATCGTTGTGGAACAAGTACGCAAGGCAGGATATCGACGAGATTGGAATCACGCGCAGATTTCTGAAAAGGGTACGGAGTTTTCCATTTGTCAGTAGTGGAGATAGAATATTAAAGTGCCGTGGCAAATAATGTTTACGTGCGCAATTTCAAAATGTGCATGATACCACTGAAAACGTAATAAGTCCCGTCACAAACAGTTTCTGCTTCAAAACACGAGGATTGTTCCATATAAGTCACGAGTATTGGTCATTTTTAGAGGGTATTTTATGGGAGTAATAGTTTATTTTTAGCAGCGGTTTTGTAGAGCCAATCGACGTTAAATATGTCATTATTAATTCATATTATGTTCTTCAAATATGCTAATAGATTTCTATCGTTTCCATTGCAGGTTGAGAATGGCAAAAAGCGGAGTGTCGGCGGTGGCGGCAGTGCGGTGCCTGTGAATGTACGGGGGGCTGTCAAGGATCTGTACCGGAGACGGTGGGATCGACAGGAGAACCGGGTCGAGTTCGCCTCGGACCAGGATCGACGGTGAGCTCATTCCCATAGGGTGAGCATTTCTCTGTGCGAAAAGTGGAAACGTTTATACTCCCTTCCCTAGTACCACCGAAATGACAAAGAAACTGATAATCATTTGGTAGTTACGGGCCCCTAGTTCTTCATGTGAGCAAGTTAATCGTCCCCGGTCGGTCAGTTAACCGAAAGCATCCCCCTATGCTTTCAATTCAGTGTTATCTATCGTAGATCAGTTAATTTTTTTTCCATACCGTCTCTCGGTTTAGCCTCTTTCCAATGAACTAAGATTCCGAAATTTCTATAATTTCTAATATATAGTCACATGATCCGAAATATTACAAAAAAAACCGTACTCCACGTTGCACAGTAAAAATAACTTCCGGTTGTATATTCATTTGCTAATGTCGTTGTTTATTTAATATGCTTTGTCCTGACAGAACATGGATCGAGTCTCTGGCCACAATGCATGCGAATACGACCATTTGCAAGATGGAGGTCGAGAATACGATGGATACCACGGAGCCAGAGACGCCGGACAACAGAGCGATGGCGATAGACAACGAAGAAGAGGAGGGACAGAGGGTGGTCAGAGAAGTGCTCGATCAGCTGATTACTAATATCGAGACGGATTGTTGTGGTTAGTTAAAAGAATAGAATGAGGAACAACCTATTACTGTTTGTTGTTCAGGAATGGTTCTGTTGGATCAACTCTATCGTCAGTTTTTCTTCAAACGCAATTGCGAAGTAGCCGATTCTGATCATTCGATTGCTAAAAGAAGTAGACGGAAGTTTGAAACAATTTTTAGATGGGGCAACTTCATGAAAAAGTCTGAAATGAGCTATGCTTTCCTTTCAGAAAATACATCTACCTCAATTAGTGGACAATCTATCCAGTCTTCCCCTCTTCCTATCCGCGAAACTAAGGAGCCGAAGTTGGAAATTGGTAGTGTTACAGGTAAGCAACATAGTGTGCTGTATACTGTAAGTAAGTTATCGTGCAAGTGGAGACGAATGTGGGCAAGGACTAAACGAAGTTTCACATTTGTCACGCGCAACGCAACGCAGCGTTACTTCACAGACTTCACTCTTATCATCTCATTTTGGGTTTCAATTTCAGTTTCAAAGGTGAGTAAATGATCACCGCTTTCGGTCGGGAAAGTTTCTACAAGCACAATTTATAGTCTTCGTTTTAGTAGACCCTTCTATTTTGAAGAAGAATAAGTCTAGTCTACTCTCATACATCCAATTATTCACCCTTTTCATCTCATTTCTGTTCCAGTGGACCCTTCTATTTTGAAGAAGAACAAGTCGAGTCTGCTGGAAGAGTGTCTATTTCGCCTGCGTCATTGTACGGACGACCAGGAACGATTGGTCCTCTCGCTGGCCATCGAACGGCTGGAGCAGCTGGAACGAAGGACCGTGGCACCCAGCAGGGCGGGCAGTCGGGTGGCGGAGGGGAGGGGATTTCAGCAGAGTGGGTTTTAGAGAAGAATAAACGTTGAAACATTCAGATTTGTGGATTGTGGTAGTAATACATGATAAGTTTTCAAATAATGAGTTTCACAGACGCTAAAACATTTAGATTCATGATGACAAGAATAATAATATTTATTGAACCGTGTGGTTCAAAGTATAGAAAACGTATTTTAGATAGCAAAGTTTCCCAATAAGGACCGAACAAAAACCAAAGACGCGCAAACAAGTGAATGCGAAATGATGTATTCAGAATACGGGAGGGGGGAATTGGATGATAGAAAGGAAGAAAGGGAGAGATTCTGATTATATTTTGTTATATAAACCAGCTTTCTACATCAATAATGGTACGATATAGGATAGGTGTTCCGCTATTTCCTTTTCCAATGCGGAAGTTAATTTGAGCATAGCCTGTTTTTCTCATCAGAAAAGTATTCTTGGCTGCGGGAAAATGATCAATGCGCTTGTTGTACTGACTTTAATGTTGTTTGTCTGTCTGGGCAGATTTTTCAACACTTGATTATATGATTGAGAAAAGTATATCACAAGAAATTTGGTTTGGTTCAATTTTACGTATGGTATATGTACAACAATGTACATCATGTGGAAGCCTGATATCACGGTTTTTCTCATGCCCTGAATTTAGTGCCCGATTTTTAACTTTGATACACCCACTCATGATTTTCGCCCACGACCTGCTTCTAAACCATACCATCTTTCCTTTTTCGTTCAATTTTAATGAAAAGCTGAAAAGGCACGTTAGTGTGTGATCTCTAGCATGTACAAGTCGGCTGGTTTGTATCAAGTTAGTTTCCTTGCAGGAATGTTCCTTCGCGAAAAGGCTATTCTGGCCGTTTTGAAGTCGGATTCGCCGAACGCGCTGCCGATTGCCATTCAGAGAAATGTGACGAATATCGGTGAGACAGTTGTTTTGAACTGGCTAAAATGTAGCACAGTTTGCAGATGTTTGCGAACACCCACTAACTTCGGCTGCAAAAACGACCTTTTAGAGCATATCAAGTTGTGTCACTAACACATTTGGATGGTCTATTTTTGGGATTGGAAGAAAATGTTCTCAGTAAAAGATGTACTCAGAATCGTTACGAGGTACGAGCTCAAAATCGGTACCAGTTAACAGACCTCACAATAACTAATAGATTGAACTAACTAGTGGATTAAAAACCCATTGCGAGAAGTGGTGTGCACTTCTGTTTGCGATGTACGTTTCTAGAACAAGTAGGAGTGATAGAATGTCATTCATTTTACTTGAGCCAGACGATGTATTCATTCATGCTAAACACAGTTCGCGAGTTCGGGTTAGCAGAGTGATGAGGGTTGTATAACAACTCTTCGCTAGTGCATAATTCCTGTTCCAGCCCGGTTAGTGTACTTTGTGCCGATACAACACTTTTGCATTGTGTGCTGGTTGTGTATAACATGTTTTTATTAACTATTTGTTCAGGCACCCGTCGAGAATGTCATATTCTGTCCACGCTCGATGCTCCTTCTTTCTGCACCGCCCTCTCTACCCACCATGCCACCATTCTTTTCGATAAGGTATCAGCATTTTGTTTCTGTCAAGTAGTACATGCTTGCAGCATAGTGCGTTGCACGTTATTTCTATATTGATTCAAAATCGAGCTAGTAATATCGTACACGGAACTATTCACTTTAGCCTAAGTACTTTGTACAGTAACGGTATGTTACTCGACGTTTGAACCATCCATCCATGACTTGTTATAAGTTATAGTTTAGTTTCTTAGCTAGGATGTACATGTCGGAAAACCTATGTTGTAGTTTGTAGTGAAAATGTGCATGGGGTCTCGCATATTATGTGGAATTTCGTACCATAGTCTAACCCGCTTCTACATCTGTCTGACCGTTGCATGTTCAGGTTTCCCGTCACTTCGAAATTATGCCGGCAGCCGGCGAGCGTGTAGAAGTGGACGGTATTCCGTACGGAAGTGAGTACGGTAGCAGCAAATTGCACTGTAAGTGTACGGGCGACGAGCAGCGAGCGGTGGAGGGCAGTGCCCCGTTGCGACACGGATCCAATATTCGCATCGGATGTATCAATTACGTCTTTGCTTCGTTCTTTTAGGACATCATCTCTCTTTCCCTCTTTTTCTTTCTTCCTTTCTTTTTTATTCGTTTTCGTCTTCGCCTCCTTCTTTTAGGAAATTTTCTTTATAGGCCCGGTTCACACGCAATTTACGTCTAAAACTATAATACGCTTTACGGGGACGTTTTTTGACGACGTAAAGTAGTTTTCGTTTCACGTAGACGCTGCGCAATACATGAATCGATACGCATGTTTTATATCACTACAGAACCCGTACAAAAGTTACGCCGAATGGCTACAACTAAAGCAAGTATGAACGGAGCCTTAAAACTTGTTAGACTATTATTGTTGGCGTATATGTTTCCAATTGTCTTGATCTGGCGTACTATATTTATGTTCAGTTGATAGTAGATAAATAATAATTTTATTGTATCCTTTTTCACATTTGAAACTAGGAGAAAGGGAACTACTTCATAATCAGGAAATATGCCTGGTTTCTCACAATTTTCAGGGAAATTGAAGTTTGTTGAAAACATTTAGCAAAGTTTGCTGCAACTTATTCACTTTTTGCCTTTTCATCAGTTGTTTTGTTGTTTGCTGTGTGCAAAAAGTTGATGTATCTCTGTTACACATTCACACATCTATCATTTTCTGATATCTTTTTGAGTTCGAACCTATGTTGTACATTTTGCTACGTTTCTATGGATACTCGGATATTTTGAATGATTATTATTGAATTCTAGAAAACTTTGCAACAAAGTAAAGAATACTGTTTTGATGATACTTATGCATTTGTACCGGTCAACCAGCCGACTGTTATTTTATTGTTTTCTTACTTTTCTATATGTCGTACGTGTGATAGGTTGGGTAAGGTGTACAAAGTACTCTTCTGGTTTAGGGAAGTGGTTAATTCATTCATAAGACCTAAACAGGGAATACAGGATAGAACGAACGTTCTGAAATGAAATATGGTTTTTGAAACTATTTGCAGCTGAGCTTAGATCGGTTGCAAACATTTCAACGAATTGCAACTTCGTAAGATTCCACTACCTGGGGTGCTTGCAATCATTCCATTTAACTTTTTTCCTCAAGTTGCGTAAAATGTCTCCACAGCTGTCAATTATCTAATTGGAAAACTAGGCGGGTAGATGGTCTAATTGCTCATTCTCATGACATATAAGTGCAGATTATACACCTTTTCAGTTTGGTGTTTCCAATGATTCATCGCACTTAGAATGATATGGTTTTGTATAAATATTTGCCCTATCATTTTAGTCACAATTAGAATTATGCTTTATTTACGACGCTCTCGGAAATGTCAACATGTGTACGAATAATATTCATTGTCGGATATTATTGGTATCGGCAGAGGTAACAGGAGTAGAATAGAGATAGAGGGTCCTTAGAAATATTCTGTGTACGTTAGTCCTTACTTTCCAACGCCCGAGAACTTTTATCTATCCTCTATCGGCAATTACAGTGCCAACTAGCGAGAGACGAGCACAACGCTCTACGAAATATCAGGGCATATTCCGTGTACGGACCACTATAATTTATTCTGGTTATGAATCTATTTGCGTCCAGCGCCTCTTTGTTGACCATGACTTGCCCGATTTCTCTGTCCCTCTCCTCCTGCCACCCGGTTCCTACGGCACGCGGTTTCCCCTGGCAACGAGCCAGCCGTCTGACGTCCCTTTTCATCAATATTAGTAGTAGAGCATTGTCCTGCCACTTATCCGTCGTCCTACCCTCTCTCCCTATTGTACTTCTTCTGTGCCAACTGAACAATGTCAACTGTGACAACCATCTCTAATGGGTGCGTCGCTTTGCACAAATGAACAGACTCTGAAAACGACATGCGACCAAAAATACCGGCCTTCGCTTTTTTCCCGCATCTCGTCTTGTACAGGGTATTAGGCACATTTGCAACCTAAAATAGCTTACAAAATCATCACCCTTTTCCTCAGCCCAGCTACAATAAATTGTAAAAAAAAGATGCTCAGAGTATTGTTTGAACTAAGTTACAATTACGGTGGTTTCAATTTAGGACAGTTCAGTGTGATCAAGCTAGAATGTGTTCATTTAGTTTGATGTTCACTTTTTAAACCTGTGTGGTTAATCTCAAATCGTATTTGTGGTTATTTGGAGTAAATATTATCAGTTCAGCTGACGTCAGATGTTGTTTCAGTGGCATGAAGACGGAAGCCGCTCGCATATTGCCTCCCATCACCGAGGCGGAACTTCTGGCAAAAGACACGGTGTCACCCGAAGATGTACTGCGACTCAACTGCGTTACTACCGGTACGTTTACAGTTTCTGATTTTGCGCTCCCATTTTGGTCCGGAAGCTAGCAGACAGCCGACTTTCGTTTGGGTTCTGAGGCTATTTCCATATTTTAACGCCCCACGACGCTGGAATTTCGTCTTCGCCGAAGTTTCGCGTAGCGAATCGGTTCAGGCCGTATTCTGGCATCAAGTCGGTATCAAAGCTAGTTTCCTAGAAAAATGAAAGCTGGTTCCCGTTGAGAGTCATTCGCTAGAAGGCACAAATTGTTCGCTAGTATATGAAAGACAGTTTCCAGTTATGCTTTTCAGATTACCTCTGTGCTCCTTCTGCCAATGTTTACGATATTGAGTTCACGAGATTCAAAATACGAGATCTAGACACGGATCAAGTGCTCTTCGAAATAGAGAAACCGGCAGGTGAGTAAATTTCTTTTCATTTTTATCATTCTTGACGATGTGCTGGAAAACCCAATATTTTTAGGATTTCTTGGCTCGAGAGTCCACGGAGTGTTTTTATTTAATATTAAATGATCAGCAGTTAGCACGCTTTGCCAAGTTACATTTTGTTACTTTGCGTTACTGCATATTAAACTATACCCTATTTGGTACTTTTTTTTACATTAGTTTCTTTACGAAATGTTACAGTAATCACATAAAACTTGCGTTACGAGTATTATTCTCTTGTTTATTGATTGAATTCAGAAGATGTTCGAAATGACTGCAATGACCCGGAGCCCGCTGCGCCGGCCGCCCGTTACGTACGCTATCGGTTTTCGCCGGACTTTTTACGTCTGAAACACGTGGGAGCTACTGTAGAGTTCACGGTCGGTGGCAAGCCGGTCAACAAGTTCCGCATGTTGGAAAGACACTTTTTCAAGGTTGGCACTTTTTTTTCGATTTTCCTTCTTCTCAATTCTATCCTTCTTCCATACGTTTTCATAGTTTTTATTCTCTATTCGGATGAGAAGTGATTTGGTGTGGTTTTTATCTGTAGCAAATGCACCTTTTTCTACGAACTCATCAGTTGAAAAGCGATGTAGACTGTTACATTACACTATTTCGTAGCTGAACGCTAGAAACGAGGTGAGTGTACTTTGTAAGGATCAATAGTGGTCGTAGAACATATATTGAATTTGAATTTATTTGCAGGATCGTCTCTTGAAAAGCTTCGATTTCGAGTTTGGCTTCTGCATTCCGAATTCGAGGAACACCTGTGAGCACATCTACGAGTTTCCGCAGCTCAGCCAACAGTTAGGTGAGAGATTTTCTATTTACATTTACCTTTTTTGCACCATTTTCTTCTTGTAGAGTAGGTTCCACGCACCTCTAACCCTCTACAGTGGATGTTGAGACTTCCAGGTAGATGTTTGATGAGTAAAAATTCTGGAGAAACTTTCATTCCTCAGTATTTCACTCTGAACTCTTAATCCTTACGACACTCATTTAGAAGATTCTTTCAGAAAGTTTCTGTATTTAGTAACAAACATTCATTCGAGTATTCGCTGGCCTATTGTAAGGAGTTTTGATGTGTGTCTCAGATTATACAACACTTTAATACTGTGCTCATTTATGTATTGCTTCTAAAATAAGTTCAAATGACGGTATCATATTTTATATTTTATATTTCATATTTATTGTTTCACTTCGCGTCGTTTCGAGGCGGTGATCATCATACATATCACATTATCGCCAGTACGGTTTACAAGAGCGAATAGGATCAAATCGTTAAACAGTAGTGTCGGAATGATTGTAAAGTTTATATATTTCTATTTTCAGTGCAAGAGATGATCGACAGTCCATATGAGACTAGGTCGGACAGTTTTTATTTCGTGGATGATCAGCTGATTATGCACAACAAGGCCGACTATTCGTACGACGGATAGACCAACAAATAGTAATGTACAGATAATTTGGAAACCTTTTTATTACATTTCACATTGTATTCACCATACTTTTGTTATATCGTTTTAAAGTCACATAACCTTCTAGTTTACATATTTGAAATACGCAGTCAGCATATTATACACGCATAAGAAGTTCTGAGTTTAAGATAGTGAGGGTATATTTTCGCTGTAGTGTTTGTTTTTGGAATTGTGTTGCTCCTTGTTTAATGTTACTACTTCCCTTACCATAATATCAAAGACTAACCATATATTCAATCTTTCGATTAGCTGTTGTGTCTCATTCCGAAGTCACCGACGTTTCCGAATTGATTTGAGTTGGAATTTAGGAAATGTTCTTTTTTTGTGTAGCTTTCATGGTTCCATTTGCAACTCTTCGTTGGATAGTCCTCTAGACAGTTTATGATTTGGGTACTGATTATAGAATCCCGATTACACCCTTGATTTTGTGATTTTTGGCTGTGAGCTTTTTGCTAAGAGTACGTATAACCCTTCGGTGAATATTGAACTTTCTGTTGATTTTATATGTCGTAGTCAAATGCAGCCTTCAATTTTTGTTGGCCCTTTTTTTGTAAATGTTGCGAGGTAGCTTTTCTTTGATCTCTATCTTTATATGTTCACACATTAACTGCAGAGAAAAGTTTGTATCATGCTATCAATAAATGAGTTTAAACTATTTCTGTTGTTCTATACTATGTTTCACCAAACGATGCCCTCCTACAGTAATCGTCAGACATTCAAAAGTCATTTTTCTAACGAACGATAGATCATTTTGGTTCTAAACGTTTAGAGGTGTTAGAAGTAAAGGTGCAGAAGACACAACAACAATTTGAAGAAATCTAAAAAATGCCAACCTAACATAGCAAACTTAGAACTGAAAGTTTCACCGTATTACTGGTAGAGAGTTGTAAGGCAGTAGAACAAACTATAATAAGTTCAAACCATTCTTGTTGTTCACGCACTTCACTCGACATAGTTGCAGTCCAGCCACCAAACAATTGATTACGGTAGAGTACGCGGTCTTGCGTCACAGTTAAATTTATGGTTTAGCGCGAAACCAAAAAATTCAAAAATCACAGTTGTTTTCCATTTGATTTTTATATTATTATTCCATCCAGCATTATTTTCAGTTGGTATTTTTTGTTTCTCAATTAATTTTTATTGGTTTGATCTATTGACCGTGACGCTAGTCCCAATACCATTACACTGCTCAACATACCCATCAACTATTGATAGTTTTTCGTTCTTGTTTTCTTCTATTCGACTAAGCATGCTTTATTTATTTTCCTTTGAAGCTTCTCAGGATCTTCTCTCATTTTAGGGTTTTCTTCTTGTCGATGAAATGTCTAATGTAGGAGAGAAAGCCATAGCCAGACGTGGCGAGAAGGTTTGTCAATTTTGGTTTCCGTTTCGCGAAGGGTCTCTTATGTTGTCATCTTGTGATTACTGTGTCCATATCTCAATTTCTCATTATTATTTATGCATAGTTAAAATGTGCCTACTGTTTTATTTATTCGATGTACCAAATAATATATATTCTATTTGTTTTTGTCTCTTAGTGTTGGCCAGTAAGTAAAGTATGAAAAAATGGAACCATATGTTTCCTCTCTTTATAGTATCGCAAAGAGAAGAGGAAAGAGGTCGGTCATGTAAAGTCTCTCAAACGACCGCTCTCATCGAGCGTCAAGCACAATCAACAAGGTAGTCATCCCGAAGTGGGCTCGAAAGCGGTGGAGGTGAAGGTTAAAGTTGTAGAAGGTGAGTAGGAAAGTGTTTCATAAAGGGATTCTCATAATGCGGTTTTGGTTGAGTTTTATTCGAGAGATACTGTCGAAATCATTTGTTGTTTTAAAACTTATTTACTCACGGGAATAAAAATGATCCCATTGAAGAAACATACGTGGTAGATATTATTTTTCTTCTAATTTTGGTGTATACATACATGATGAATGTCAGAAGAACCACTGTGACTAGAATAAAATGAGAACTTTGAAACATTTGAGATATGTGCTTCTCAGCTAACAACCTTTTTTTCAGAGCAGGCAGATGCTGTAGTGGTCGTTTATAACAGACGAATTCGAGTAGGCCCTGCTTATCAGGTATCGTACAGCTATTTTAATCGTAGTTTTATTTTATAGCTGTCTTCACAAAATAAAAGATCAAGCTGCACAGTTTCCACAGTATAATAGTATTTGGGAACATTTTGAGGGTGAGGAATTATTTGACTGGTTTAGGTTCATTATCACAACCTTTTCTATGTTAAACTCACATTATCTAACGTACGATACAGTAGCTTGGTAACCGCGATAAGATCCGTAGTTGAATGTTGATGTAAATCGGCTGTGGAAAGTTTTAAAATATCAAATCTTGATAGTACGAATATTATCAGGTTAATTTCAGGCTGACATGAGCAGCATTGATGCTATTCCCGGTACGTTGGATGATGCCTTACAGGCTGAAGATAGAGATGAGGTATTTTCATTTTAAAGTTCAGAGATTATGTTGTGACACCATTCTAACTTCTAACCTGCGTCCTGGTATCGAAAACAAACAAATGTTCTAGCGAAAATGTTCATAAGCTCCGGCTCCCAGTGTGACGTGCTACCTTACTTTCCATGATATGTTTCTGCATACCATTTCCGTATCAGATATCATGGTTTTATGTGAAGATCTTGATGTAGAATACACCGAGCAGAATATTTATTTCTCCAACTTAAGGGACACTTTTAAAAAAGGGTGTCAACTATATTCACCACCAGCCTTTTTCAGTTGATGTGGTGTCAGTCCCCCAGTGTAGTTGAATCAGGGGGCTTCGAACCAGCCGAATTGGACCAGTACCTCAACTATGCTGCTTCACGAAGGATGGCTCAGGACAGGGTGAGCTGTCATCCGAATCTTTATCCGAGTTCTGACCTTTAATCGGCTGACCTAACCGGTTATTAGAAACCTCTCTTTATCTAATATATCATCGGGTGACCAAACCGATTTTTGCTATCCCTTTTCAGATTACTTGGAGTCAAAAAACACTCCGATTACCGTCAACTAACATTAAACACCAAATTGCCAAATTTTATTAGTTGAACGGATGCTCGGTTTTATGTTCAGGTTACCTGAAATAAAGTTTTCAACCGAAAGTTAGTTTGTTCGTTAGTTAATTTGGATCTTGAGAGTGTGTCAGATGGTTGTCTCCTGATAAACAAAAACTAGTTGTGAGTAGTGGAAAAGTTTTGAAACGAATATTCAAAATACTTGACCCAAAAAGTTGAGTAAATCATAAGCTGGAGGAACAGAGAACACTCGCCAATAGGTTCACGCGTTCACGAACAATGATAAAACCAAAGATATGAATCTTCTTGCAGGCCCTCTATATTCTGATGAACAACGATTATTCACTTGCGCAGGCGAAAATACAGGTGGCTAGACGACGTCGTCTGTGTGACGTCTGGAACAAGAACGACACCCTTCTCTTTAATTTGGCATTATCGGTGTATGGAAAGAACTTTGAAAAAATTAGGAAATGTGTGAGTTTTGCTTTTTTTTTCTATTTCTATCTCGGGGTGGTGTCATTCGATTAATTTGTGCTCGGTGATTGTTTCCTAGAAAAGCATTTATGATTAAAGACAGAGATGATCAGTTATCAGAATTAATCAGTTATTTTGAGAATTTTATGTATCTTTCTGGGCTGCCCGACCAAGTTTTCCGTTTTATTCTTCACTGTCTCCAAGTTTACATGGATGTGGTTCATGAGCGATTTTTAAATCTCGAAAATCCTAGTGCTTCACATGGTCTATCCATCTAAATCAACAGTTCTGTGCGAACTTTCAGATTGTTCATCGTGGATTGCGTAGCTTGATCGCCAAATACTACACCATCAAAACGGAGAGGCAAACAGTTGCGAGAAGTTCCGATGGAAAACGGTATGCTTTTCACGTACCAATAACTCACATTAAGAAGAAGCTACAAAAACTTTTATTTGACATTTCGATCGAACCATCTACGCTATGCAGTTTATCTGTACAAGAGAATACCACATGAATGGGACATACAACTGGGACACATGGGAGTTTAATTGGCAATTCGACCCTTCATTCAGTGGATTCTCTGCTATCACCATCCGACTCAAACGAAGCGTTCGACGCACTCTTCTTTCTGCAACAATAAACGTTAGGAGGGGAACTTTAACGCAAACCTACTATCTATTTCTGGTATTTATTTTTCAATACCGCATTTCCATACGCGTTGCGCAGATTGCTCGCTTCTGGAAACTCGCGTTTACTATATCTTAACCGAGATGAGATACTTGGTTCTCTTGACTTGTTTTTAGTGGTTGTAACAGTCTGCTTTTATTACAGTTACAGTTATAGTTAATTATAGTTATAGTTATCTATAGTTATAGTTATTAGTTATAGTGTAACAGTTATTTTTGCTCAGCAGCCGATAGAATAAATAAGAAGCAACCCACGTGTAGCTATAGTTGTGTAGATCAACCTCATCGTACACTTTGTCCGGCACGTACTTGTGGCGAATGGCATACTCGTACAGGGTCAAGTGAATGAATAGGTATTGCTCGGCCTTCTGGAATTGGGCGCATTCATATTGAACATGGCGCTATCCTTTCATTCTGAATGTCTTTTCAGGCAGTCATTAACAGTGGTAAACTTTTAAAACTAACAATGTTCAGTCGGTTTCTAGTCTAAGTTGGATGAAAGAAGCGTCAGAGTTAGTTGATCACTTCTCTACACATTGGAAAAGAGGGAGCATCTCCCTTTTCTGACGTTTTATACAATAAAGCAATGATGCTAAACAAAGGCCAAACTTTTTACGCCATCGTTAAAGTCGATACGCATGACTTGTATTGTTTCACGCGAACTTGAAAGTGTGAACACATCATAAGAATAAAGAAATCGCACCTGAACAGCCATGGCTCGTTGAGTTCTGAGCCGGAGTACGAGATCTTGAACGTCGGCCAGCGGTCCAATCGGTCTCTTGGCCGTGTCATCCAGCTTGCGACAGGCGATGTCCAGCGCCACCACCACACAGCTGCGACCACTACCCGCAAGACAGTGGATAGAAATGGGGCTACTGTAATACGGGACAGGATTAACTATAATTTCCAATGTTATTAGTCAATTTTTATGTCGGCTACATCTTGGAAACATACAATAGCAAGGAGCAAGGACCTATTCATCTGTTTGTATGTTTATCTTCACTCTACTGTATAACTAACAACAACCCTTTGACAGCAGTTTGAAGTGGTTTTTTCTTGGACAGGGTCGCCAATATATACTTGCTCAGAATCTTGATTCAGTTTCGTGTGATCTCAATCCTTTGGTGATGGTACTCACTTGGTGTTCTCTCCCAGCCATCCCTTTTTGATGGCAACCTCACGCAATAATTTTCTGTTGTAATTCATGTCGGCGATCATGTTGAGTAGCTCCGTGGATCGGGTTGGTGTTCCCTTTTCCGGCCACGCGAAGTAGCACATGTGTAGAAGATCGCGTTCTTCTCCGTTATGAATGACCTTAAATGTGAAGTTATGAAGTTGATTGGTATATTATCAGTGTAGAATAGTTGCACGATACTAAAGGCTGTCATGATGTCAGATGCTGTCATTATTAAACGGACAAAGATTCACTACAGTGTGAAACAAACCATTTGCTACCAGATGAAGTGAAGCTCATTGAGAAGTAATGTTTCGCGAAACTCAGCGACGACATGTAGTCAATGTTCAACACCAGTCCGCAGGGAAGTTATTTTGTAACATTTCGTAAGTTATGTAATCATTTCGAACTCTTATCGCGAGAACCCACCTTGAGAACAGTAGCATCGTAGGTGTCACGAACGCGGCGAGTACCACAGTGGCGGACCGAGAATTCTCCGGCGGTGAATACCTCCCCAGACTTCACGGGGATGTAGCGAAGAGTGATCTGAATCAGCATGGATTTTAAGTTTTATAGGGACACATTTCAAGATTGCGCTCAATTTCACAAAGTCGTTAAATACTTCTTGGTTTGTTACATTTGTAGTGTGATAAATTAAAGAAGTTACTTGTGAAAACTCGGCTACTTACATAACAAGTTCATCACATTGGATCGACTTTCCTTGCTCCAGGGTTTTTGGATTCCGTTTCTCTAAACGCGGAATTTTCACCTCGGGTTTCGGTAGAGTGTACATCTGAATCATCGACACAACGACGGTCACATTCTCCTGCCAGTGCATCCTCCAAAATTGTTCCATCGTGTTCGGCAGAGGGGCCTGCGAGATGATGAACTTTTTCGGCTCCCTATAGCCGTCGACCCAGCTGGCATGAATGTAGTCGTGGGGCTCGGTAGGATGCCTGAAATAGATGGGGTATGAGATTTCTCAAACCGTCGTGGACACCGTACGACCAACTTTGAAGGGCTGAGTTTAGCGAGCGGCCAGCCCGTCTACGTTTTCTTGATCTACACACTCAGTATACGATCTTTGCATTCTTTGTCGAGGAAATGAACACTACACACTTTCAGTGCTGAGAGCGTCTTTGTCACATTTGTGCGTCGGTGAAGAATAAGTGTTTGTTGATGGCGTCGTTTCTTGCCAGCGAAAGCGAAAAAATTCTTCACTTGACAGTTTACGGAGAAAAATGAAAACTAACTTGACTCGTACTCGCGTGTCTTCAATGCACGGAATGTCTACGAATCTGTTGCCATTGGGATTATTTTGGAACGATGTGTAACAGCGAACTGCGTCATTCTGAAGAAAAAAACATCTGTAAACCAAGTGCACTATTGCAATGAGAACTCTCGAGAGCTCGAGAGAAGTATAGAAGATGATATGGGTTTGATTTTTCCTATGCTTTCTACCAGTTGCATGCCAACGGTTTACGGTAACGGCGTGTCTGATCAGCCAGGAAAGAAAATGTAAAAACTCCTCCGCCAAACAAGCAATTAGCCTATTTGTGATGCAACACAAGGAAGTTGAAGATCAATGGAGTAATCAAAAAGGGGTCTTTTTCAGTGGAACAGTCTTTTTAGTTACTGATTTCAACTGGAACATCAACTTACACGAATGACTTGTGTATGAGCGAAGAACATTCTGTAGACATTGGAGGCGTAGAGAACATGAATGGACGAAGATAGGGTCATGGAGGACGAGGTGGAACCATCTCGATCAAACATCATCTCACCCTCCTTCAGTTTGTATCTGGAGACGATATTGTAACTTTTGGGTGACATAAATTAATTGACAGCCTTGATTGGTCATAAATGAGCTTGTTTTCCTCCTTCGAAAAATCAATTTCACAAACGTTCATTTTCAAAAATTGTGGGAACGCTGGGTAACTTTTCTTGAGGAATTTCCTTCTTTCGAATATTAGGGCAACTTTTCTAACTAACTATGTATTTCGCTTTCAGGATCAACAAGAACGTGGGGGATGGTCTTCACAATATGCAGATCACAGAGGCCAGGTGAGAGGACGTTCTGTTTTCAACTGAACCGTGAACAGGAAAGCCTAACAATCTTTTTTGAAGTTTTGGGCGAAAAGCATGAATGATATATGCCTGAGTTTAGTTTGACTGTGGCTTGATATAGGAAATTAGTTAGATAGACACATAAACTAATTGACACGTGCGAAACGAAATTCGGCTCATTTCCACGAAAACTCAGTCAGTTACCCACTTGTTGCTGTCCAAACTGAAATGGTCCTTGTTGACTGAGGCATCGAGGCAGCTGTCGCATTCTCTGGTCATCACGAGGCTTTCCGTCGATTCGCTGTCGGTGGTGGCTACGAGATCCGAACTGGTCGAACTGTCACTCTCACTGCCTTAAAACACAAGTTATAACCAGAGAAACTTGACTGAATGCAAGTAAAAGTACGCAGGAAGAGTTGCATTTGTGCAGAGTCTGTTTGGACTTTTTTGATGCAAAATAAGGAAAGTCGACTTTTTTCAGTCTGTAAGCTTTTCAAACAGTATTCCGTACTGACACGTTGGTACTAGTATTCACGGATTGGGTGACGACTAAGCTCATAGGCATTAAGCTACAACCTATAACTCAAGTTTAAACATCAACAGAAGGTTCAAAGTGTCACAATGGGTAGTTTATAAGAATAAACTATCTTTGTGAAAGTTTGGAGAGAACCAACTCATACAGTTTTAAATAAGAGACATCCGCTCAATGTGTTTAAGCTTAATCGTCACCCACTCATTCACGAAATTCTGAAATGTTGTGAAGTATCAATTTGATCAGTAATGAGATTAGGCTAGTGGTATTGTTAGTACATGTTTTTGATTGTTGACCCTACATGGGATTTAGAACACTCATTTCATCTAGTTAGATGTCATTAGCATAGAAGCCTGAATAGTGTTCTTACCGTCAGAGTTTTTAGCCGCCATGTGATGAGATGAGATGGGCCGCACGGGTGAGTGGTTGGAAGTGAAATGACAGACAGACCAATTCTTCTTACGCTTCGTTTTCCCGTTTTTCGTGTTTTACGTCAGTTGTACTTTCTGTTCAGACACGTGAATTCTGGAAATAAGTTGCGCTTTCTGTAAATTTCCTTGCACGTCTTCTGTAGAAAATTTTGGTTGTCTTTGAAAAGAAACAGGGTTGCATGTGAAAGAACAAAGAAACCAAGATATTCTACAAAGTAACCGGGTTGATTTTTGGTGACATGCAAACTAGTTGCTTCTGTAAATGACATTGCATGGTTTCAGTGATTGGAAAGCAACCGAACTGTCTTCACACATGCAATCCGGTTGCTTGTGTAATTGGCCGTGTATTTGTGTGTTGTATTCACTTCGCCTTGCAACTATATTTCACCCGCTCGTGTACTTCTACAGTATCAGTTCAAACCTACAAATCTGTGTTTGTTGAAAAAATTTCGTGAAAATAGGCGGCTGCATACTGTAGAAGTGCACACAACATGGACTGTACCTGCATTCCTTGAACTGATTTGTCCATCCACAGTAATAAGAGTCAGATGGCGTATTCAGGAGTATCCCAGTTTTGAGATCCTAACCCGCGTCTTCTCGAACTTACGGTCGTTTCTTGCTCGTACACCCCGCCGGGGTATAAGTTTTGCGAAATAGTGTGCGAACCGAGAGACGCAGGATGGGATCGAAGTACCGGGATATTTCTGCATACGTACTCTGGTTAGATTCAGCTAGGCATATCAGTCATTAACAGTTTTTCAGATTACTGGAGATGGTCGAGGTGTTCGAGCAGGGAGAGTGTGGTGTCTGTGGTTTCGAGGGGATTACCACCATCCCTCCGCCGTTTTACGGACAGAAACACGTCTGCTTCTCGTGTGCTGTATATTACGAGTGAGTCAACGGGGAAGTGAACATTGTACAATCTATCTGAGTGAACCGAGAAAGAGGCAAGAGCTCAACCCGCCGTTGTCTCTCTTCTTAGGCACTTAGGCAGGGTGCGGTGAGAGACATAGGTAACATAGATAAAATACTTGAGTACCAGTTAAAAGGATATGAACGTTGAATCTCAAAACAGCACGATACCATGTATTAGCTCGTATATCATGTTGAAAACAGTTTTCGCTTCCAGAAATGAACACAAATCCGATAAATTGATCCGGAAAGAACTGGTTGCTAATAAACTGTCACTAAGACGCTAGTTGCCTGTTGAACTACTGTTTGTTTCCAGTGAACATTTGTATTTCCCATCCTTTCCCGCTGATTGCTCCCGTCCATCAATCAGAAAGGAGCCGGTTGGACCACCCGGAATGCGCAGCTGTTAGTTTTCGGTTTTCTTTGAATTTAGAGTCGAAACATTATCAACACGTATGCAATCAATCAGGTGGTTATGAATTGGTTTTACTCGCATAGATGTTGTCAGGCGAAGAAGAGAGCATACCGTGCTAAAAGAGGAATAGAAAATCATCTGAATAACAGTTGAGCAAAATCAAGAATTGTACACTTAACGTCTCTATAATATGTGAAACGCATCAGCAGATTTAGATAACGTGCAGTTATGAAAAGTGCACGATGTGGGTATTTCCTTGTGCCAAGATACGTTTTCGTGGTGTTTTCAGTATTCAAGGGAGCTATCGAGGACTATGTCCAGTTGGCCGCCAACGATTCGTCTACGCAAGTGGGGGGAGAAGGGACCAGATTGACCCCAGAAGAGACTAATATAATGAAATACACCGCAATTAAGTGAGTTGAATCATTATTGGAAACATGCCAAATCGTATAGATTGCCATTGGAGAATGTTGGGCCTTGAGTTCTTTGGGCTCCAGGGCTGGTTCAATACCAAGGTTGTGGTTCAAATGGGGAGAACGGATGGTAACGGTTGATCCTTTGATCCTTTGTGTTGAACCTGGTGATCCTTTATACTTTTTACTAGAGACCGTGAAGATGTGTGCTTTATATGCTATCGACAGTCATGTTTTATTTTGCAGTGGTTGCACTGACTAGAAAAGCGTTCCTTCCCCGCTTAAGTAACCATATAGAATTTAAAAAAGTTAACAACTGGTTTCTTTCCAGCTCTGAAATCACAGCATTGACGGTCAATTGTGCGAAGAAAGATCGAGGTCTAGAGGTTGCCTCTGCAGCCGTAGAGCGAATTGATGTCGATAAGTACAGGTTAGCTTTTTGGATGAGCTTGTGACTCAGACATGTAAGCTGGAAAGTAGAACTGCACTGATCTAGATGCATGTTCTGCTTGGCAATCATAACGTTCTCGTTGGAATTGGGTTTTAACTGTATATCTGGAGTGTTCCTCAAAACAAGCGTCGTTGCAAAACACTAAATTACTGTTTATACAGCGTGGCTGTCATATATGTTGATTTTCCCTCTCGTCGTTTGACGTCTCTTCGGGGCACACTATATCTCTCGATTTGTTGCAATACAGTTTCGACCAAACGCGATTTTGTAATTAACGAGACGTACAGAAAATACGGTCATGTGTGACAGGGGTGTCACTACATTGTCTACTTGACAGCTGCTATTTGAAATGGGATAGTTCTACGACAGTCCCCTGTAAAATCGATTGGGTGCGGATCCACACAAAATATTGATCTTTCAGAAGTTTGGTGACTCCATGTCCTGCGATGAAGCAACCGCACGGTCGTCCCAACCCTATCTGGTCTGACGAGGAGGAAAAGAGTGCCGCTTTCGGTGGGTGTAGTCCACTAATATGAGGCAGCAATATGCTTACCAGAGTAAGGGAAGGCAAGTGGGAACAACGTTTATTTAACAAAACAGTAGAATGGTATGGAACGTGTCATGGAAACGGTCTTGGCCTGGAGTCTTCTTTTCTGCTCCTTTTGTAGTCGCTTTAAGTGACGTTTGGCTCGGCGCGGGAGAAGCTCTCACAACATATTCCTTCTTGGAATATGATGATACATAGAGAGACGAGAGAGAGAGAGATATAGAGAGAAAGTGTAAGGCAATCCATGATTACCTTACACCAGGACTAAGCGGAATTGTTACGTAAAGCGTGAGACATCAAAAAATTCGTGCGTTTACTGTGTTCCTTTCCTTATTTTGATGTGTTTCGCGGTAGGCGTGACTTCTAATTGAACTATAAGTGTTTTCATAAACAAACACACCGCGGCCTACAACGTGATATTTGGTGCCAAGCTGCCAAGATTGCACTGGCACGCCCGCCAATTTCGCAGTCAATCCTCGACGATAGTGTATACAGGTCACCGAGACGCAGACTGTCTGATTCGAGACTTGTTAGTATTGTGTTAAAATCTTATTCAACATTACCCAATGAGTAATAGGGAATTTTGTTGTAGCGCTCATTGTATCGGAACTCGATTACGCTCTTGTGGCCGACGTACTAAAGACGAAGACTGTGCGAATGGTGCAACAGTTTTATAAAAGGCGGAAGACCAGCATTGACAAGGTACGTTCATACTGCGAAAAACCTGCCTAAATTTTCCGATGAATACGGCGAACAGTTTTTTGAAGTAAATCAGACGGGGTTCCACGTACCTAATAGTTAGCGTTTACTGGCATTATGTGAGTAGTTGGTACGTTGTTATAAGTCTGCTTTGCGTAGACGCAGCTTCTAATCGGTTTGATTATATAACAGGGTTTCTGGCCGCCAGAAATTATTTTATTTCGAATGACTTGAGTTTTTATGTTCTACGGTGTCTACTTGTGGTATGATAGCTTCTGCGTGGTAGGCCCTGTGAAGATAGTTACCATACCTCAGTCTGTCACTTGTCGCCGCTGTAAATTGTTTTTTTTTCTAGGGATTGGCCGAGAGAGCTGCACGACCTGCTGGATTAAAGACAAATGTGGAGAAGCTCAGTTTGGGATTGAGACAGAAAGAGAGAGTGAAGGAGCCGGAGGGCAGAGAGATGCAGACGAAATAGAATGTCTTGTTACAGGGTTCGTCCGGGGAAAGCGGGTCGATACTGTAGATATCTAAAGCGCTGTGTTTGTAGTTTGATCTCGTCAAATTTCAGTCGTAATTCGGAAATTGTGCTAAATTGCAGATCAAACTACAACTCGAAAATGATCACTCATTGTATTCATCTTTTCCCTTCCTGCTTTTGTCAGTTTGGTGTTATTTTCATTCCCCCCTTTGCCTGTTTGAGTTTCGATTCATTGATTTTTCTGTTTTGCGATACAGTTTTCGAATTTAGATGAATATTACTGAATATAGGTTGTGATAGTATTTGTGAGTTCAGTAATGCCCTAGACCTTATACCTGATAGTCCCTCATATCTAATACACTTGTCACACTTATGTTCTTATTTGTGCTTATCCGAATACAATATAACAAATGTAAATTACTTTACAATATATTTCCGGTGTTTTTCAGAGTGAATCTATTTCGTTGTCGTTGAACCTTCACGGGTTATGTGAACCCAGTGTTCTGAATTCTCATACCGAAGTGTCATTTCGATTTTGTTATATCCTGTTGATGTTGTTTTCCCTAATCTCGTTGTATAGTGAAGATTTTTGTCAACAAGTTTTTTTCTCGATATGATATATGTGTTAGAAAACTTGCTGGTGTTACTTTCAACTTTCTTGCTGAATGATGTTTGTTTATATGTATTTTTACTTGAATTTGTGATGCGTAAACTCCAACGACTTTCTTCGTGACAACCACCTGTGGGTAGCTGCTGACTGGTTGTACCGGCTGAGAAAAGTTGGCGTTGGCGTATGCTGGAACATCCTTTTTTCCCACGTATATACTTTCTTTTTATCTCACTTCCTCCATACATCTCTTTGTTTTCTCTCTCTCTCTCTCTCTCTCTCTCTCTCTCTCTCTCTCTCTCTCTCTCTCTCGTTCTCTCTGATTCTTTGACACTTTCTACTTGTCCAAAACTTGTATTAGAAGTGTGATAGTCGGTAGGAACCCCCTCTGTTTGATGTTTGATTTGAATATGTTTGCTCTTTCTCTCGACAGTGTAATATTCCATATAGTTTCTTATTGACAGTATTCCAGAATTGGCCAGGCTCCTTAGATGTCAACGTCTCCTCTCTTTTCTGACGACGGCATTGCCGTGGGCACGGGCGTCGAGGACTTTCGCGTCGCCAGTGCCAGACGACGTCTAGTCGATGACGACGGCCACACTGATCGAAGGATGACGGTGTCAGTTTTCCTTTTTATGTTCTGTTTTATACCTCTCTACTTTGATTAAAAACATATAGACATAGACAGGGACTACTCACACCACTCGAGCTTGTCTTCTTGACTTGAGTTCCTCTACAATATCACATTTTACATATATCAGAAACGAAAGAAGACGAGTGACTGCAGAATGCAATGGTTCTAAACAGTTTTAACAAGTTTGACTCTGTTACACAATACTGGTATTTTTACACAGAATCCTAGGTGTCTAAGCACTACTTATGAGTAAGGAGTATCTCGTATCTGGTATCTCCAAACGTTTGGTTTGATCAAATAAGTGGTTTACTTTTTTTGGATAAACTTTATCGATGTTTTACAAACAGCGGATTCGTTTGGGTGCAACAAGGAGCAAGTTCTACTCCCATACAAATTCTATTTTCCCTGCTGGCATATTTTCGTACACCTGACCCTATTGCAGACCCAGTGCGGCGTCGATCGATGCCTTCCAACCCCAGTCCTCAGATCATCATCTTGAAACCGAGAGTCTACTCACAAAGAACCTCAGGTGGGACGGATTATCTTTGTTTTGTTTTTGGGAGGGAGTTTGCAGTAATACAAGCTGTGTTCCTCTTTTCATACAGAGGAGGGACCATGCCATAATTCACAAATTTCGACCCAAAAGCAATGGGATCAAACTACAAACACATCAGGATAAGTCAACACACCGAATAGGCTTGCTTTGAAGCTGGCGAACCCCATTATTCTGTCTTTTCACATATTCGTTCCACGTTCCCCGGAATCTGTATTTTACAGCAATGTTTTTAGTTTTAACGCGCGAAAGTCATCAACCTTCCCCGAATCGTGCCGAGACTTATTCACCTCTACCCCTTTAGAGCCGAAGCAACCCGGGTGTTCTCCGAATCGGCTGCCGCTGTCAATAAGTTGGAAGCTATGTGCGAGTCAGATGACGCTTTTCGCAAGATCAACATCTCGTTGACGGTCGAACGAAAGATGGACATGTACAAGGTGGGAGATACTCAGACAATTGAGTGGGAGAGGGTGGGAGACAACAGACAACTCCACTTTTGTTCCACCATGAACTAGAGAGCATGAAGGTCAGGGAGGCGCAGACGGTATCGGTGGACTTATTACCCGCCGTGCACTCGCGCTTGTAGCTGGCAAATCGCACAAAATTGGCGCTCACGTTTCTGAGTACTGGTCACGAGATTATAAAATGTGGAAGTGTGAGGGTTTTCACCTTCATCCTTGAAGGGCCAGAGATACGATTGGTCGTTGTAAATTGTCGTTGTCGAAAGTATATTGTCGGTTATTCTGGTAGTTTGAAGATATAAGACTTCAAGGGCGTGTTCTCTACAAGAAATGGCTTTTCTAGCTGAACTATTTTTTGCACAACGGAATGCGTTTCTTGTTCAGAATTTGTTGGAATCACGTGGCAAGGAAGCCCTATTTGATGTTCTTCTCGGCGAGACGCAGTGCGGAGTTCGCATAACGAAGACGAATGAGTTACTGGTACGTATTGAATCCCTTTTTTCTATCAATACTCACTGGAGATTGAGCAGAGATCGCCTCATCTACTTATACGATATCTGGTTTTCTGGTGGAGTGCGGAGTATTGCTGTCCGTTTACCGAAAACTCATTTCTATAGAAAGAAAACTGGACTGGTCATACGATACACGACCGCTGCCGATGCTCACGGACTAGCAATTCAGTTTGCGGTTTTGCACGATCACAAGTCATTTCTTCAGGCTCCTCTATACATCGCCGAATATTATACAGGAGATTCGTAACATAGAGAGGTACCTCTAGAGCTATTGTATTCTTACTTGCAACAGTTTTCACCTTTATCTATTTCAGTCGAAAACAAATGCTGAACTGACGGAACAGCTGGCGTTTGCGCGGGAAATAGCTGGTCGTAAGCAGGCTGAAGCCGTGCAAAAGGTGAGTTTGCTACGAAATTTTTAATGAGTTGGTACAACAAAATTAACATAAAAAAGGTGGATTTTCAGAATCTAGACCTTTACACATGTTCGCACAATGTGTTGATGTAGTTTACGTTTCAGCGCTGGGGTTCAAGTAACACATTTGATGAGAGTCTGCTTGCAATTGAAGTTTTTTGTATTCCTATTTTAGTTACAAACCTTGTTGGGTTGTTGTTGAATCATACCCATATTTCTTTCATCCATTTCATAACATATTATTCGTTTGTTTCAGTTGAAAGATGTTGTGAGTGCCTCGCTATCCCTGGCAGATCGAAAAGAAAACGAAGCTCTCGATTGGAAATCGGTTGGTTCTAAGCTTTTTTGGTAGATTTATTTGTATGTGGTTTTTCTTTTCTATGATGGATGTAAATATATGACGTTTGTTGATAGGTGATGAATTATCTATTTAACTGAGGCTATTTCAGAAACACGACCTGTTTGCTGCCCAACACGACAGGAACAACGCCGAAATGCGCACTCTGAGAAACAAGTTGGACGAGGCCCATGCGGTACGAATTATCATTATCGGGCTCTTTCGATACGAGTGTCAGTAGATCGGGGCTTGTCTGAGTTGTAGTTTAATGTGCCATAAAGTCAGCAGGATCAAACTACGAAAACAGCAAAACAGATTCAAAAGTTTTGTCTGCTACTCCTTAATTTCCTTAGCTCTTAGACAGTACCCAACTCAAATGTGTTGTAGATTCAAGAATCGTTGAGCAAGGAACAGGGGATACTCCGGAACAAACTCGACAGCAAGGACCTCGAATTGGAGGACAAAAATCGGATAATATCAGGTAGCTGATTCTCGCCTTTCTTATTATATTTTTTTTGCTGAATCTAACAGTTTTTTTTGGTGTAGATAATTGGCAGCAATTTGATGGATGGCTCAGTTTCTATGTGTTAATAATTAATGGATTGTTTCAGAACTGCAAACCACTAAAACATCAATGTCAGCGAAGATTCAACAGTTACAGACTGAGGTTGAGCGGAAAACTGAAGAGGTTCGTTATTTTTTTTGTAATTGGAGATTAAAAGTAACGTGGTCAATTGTTTGCCAGTTGACAGATCTAGAAGCACAATAGCACGATTTTCTATGGTCTAGACCGCAATTTCCAGTCAGACTGGTAGTGCTGTCAATATTACGGCCAGTTTAGTCTCAACGTCACCTGCGTTCATACTGTCGGTTCTTCTATTTGAGAGGTCGGAAAACGGAAATATACATGTCGATAACTATCTTTTGCACTTCTCCGCGTTTGCCTATCGATCTTCATTCTGGAAGCATAGCCACGCGACCTGCTAGCTGGGGGTGCCCCGAGACCCCCCCCTCCCTACGGATCGAGTTGGATTACTGTAGTTACGTCTTCTGATGTATCAGACGACTGTTTTGAGTATACTTGTTATTATGGCCACTCTTTCCAGATAGTCGAATTAGACACGGACCTGCGAAAGAAGCGTGAACTGGTGGATCGAGTGAATAACCAATATCGCGTGGAAATCAAGAAGAATGTGGACGCGGTGGAACGGAAGGCGGTACGCTTATTCGGCTCAATTTGCCTAAATGTCATAAACAAACGTGATTCGACTTTATTGTATCTTCGATTCAATCACCCATTTTTCTAACATTATAGATTCTGATAAGCCTGATTTCAACACAATAAAACACCTGATTTTCAATCAATTTCTGTGTACAACAAAGTCGCCCCACGTATGGTCATAAAGCTTTATTATAAAACTGGTTACGTTATGAAATTCGGAAATATGCGGATGTTTTTGATGCAACATCTTGATCAGAGAACAGAACGAGTTGTATGGGGAAGAAGGTCAGATCTTACTGGAGTATAACGAGAATGATCATACATTCACGTGATCCACACTTGGTGGAGGCGTTATCGGTTGAAAGGTGCAGTACAGGAGAATTTCTGGTACCAGGCTGAGGACGATATATGGATGGGTGTAGCTAAGTGACACTTCGTTCACACTCTCTGGTGGTACTTTGATGAGCAGCGAATCTGACTTGCAACATGATTTTCTTACTTTTTTGTCACCGCGGCAAATACTTTATACTTCGATACGATTTTTTGTTGCCTTTTTTGGGGAGGTTCTAAAAAGTTATAGACTCTGTTTTGGTTTGGGTTTATTTTAGCTATAGATTGGTTTTGGATTTGAATTTGAATAATTTTTGTTTCAGAACGAGCACCTCGAAATGGCGGAAAAGACGTTGACGGAACGGCACGAGGCGGAGCGGAGGGAACTCCTGTCAAAGGTGACAATTGCCATTATGATACATATCTGTCACTTGTGCTGTCAATTATCAGCAAGATGTCATTGTGACAACTTAATCGTAACACTCTGATTTTAGCATGTCCCTCAGCTGATTTTCATTTGTGACAACAACTGGGATGAAGATTGGCGGCCGGGTGAAATACTAAATGGTATTGGTAAACGTTGAATGAATCTTATCTAACCGCGTTTCATGGTAACGATGCCGAGTTTTGATAAAAAAAATTTCGGGTCATCTGAGTTCTCGGTTAACCTAAAAGGGAATAGCGGTCACGCCTACATGTTACCCACTCTCACGTCATCACTGTCGTAATAGTAAAGTATATTAGGTGGTTTCAATCGACTTTTTTTCAGTTGCAACATGCGGTGAATGAGAAGGAGCTAGTGCAGCGAACTGCAGCGAAGCACGAGGAAAGAATAAGGGAACTGACCGAGAGGGTTGAGTTGTTAAACTTTTGTGACATTGTGTTGAATCTACAAAAATTGATACGAACGAATGACGCTGTATAGTTCGATTTCGGTACTTTCCGGTCCAAATTCACAAAATATGACGAATATCGAGATCAAACTACCACGAATATTTGGTCATTAACTATAGATTGTTTCTCTCTAACAACGTTTCAATCAATGAGTTTTCCAATATCTATCAAGCTGCCAGCTGGTATTTCTGGCATCGCAGCAATTAGTTACACGTTCAAGGCTTAGGTTCTGCCCTTAATTGCTCGAAGCCTCGAAGTATGGAGCCGTTCGCATTTAATTCAGTATGGGTTGCAGAATCGAGAATTGGAATCGGATGTGCGTCACTCGGAACGGACCGCGCGAGCCAAGTGTATTCGACAGATAATGACAGCGACTGTACGAGCGGAGGTCACTGATTCAGGTATTGTCACACACTAGTGAGATCTCATTATTCCTTAAAAGGACTTCTCTTCGAAAGGTTTCTGGTTAAACTACGTCAACATTTATAATTTTGGACAAAATTCAATAACTTGGAACATGAACCAGTTTTATTGAAATTGTCAAATGAAAAAGTCGATAGACAGTGTTTCTATTGCACAGCGAACACCTTTAGTTTTAAATTAGACATCATACTTGAGGTCAGAGTGCAAAAATACTTGAGGTCAGAGTGCAAAAATAGTGTTCTGGTGTGGAGGGCGCAGATGCCTAAAATCACATGTTTCGAGTTCTATTTCACTCAATGGCAACCATCATCACATTTAACTTCCGCCTGTTTTATAGATTCTTCGGACACTTTACGATCGATTGGAAACCGAGCACATGGTTCAGGTGAGCATATATTCACACTCGTATGGTGGTTTACAGATAACTTACCTTTGTTGAAACTTGATTTTTCAAATACCTGGAAATATTGAGTGAGATTCGCAAAAACGGCTGTAGACCAGCGAAGATCGCGGTGTTTTAAAATATAAAAACACAGTAGAACTTGTTTTTGTCCTTTTCTACTGTGTATGTAGTTTGATCCCGCTGTGTTTCAGTTGTAGTTTGAAACTACCGTGGACGTAGTTCAAACTACAACTTACGTCTGGTCAACTTTTTTGTACAGTAGTCACCACTATATAACTCGTCGTGTCCATTTTCTTAGTATGGTCATTTTTCAGGAAGATCCGGGGCTGCTGGCTCGTCGAAGAGAGTAGGATTTCAGGCAAGTTTTCTTTTTCGTCCAAGTCGTATTCTTTATATTTCTAACGCAATTTCAGTAGAGAGTGCGATGTGTTCTTCAGAAATTTGTTCTTAGTTTCAGGAAGCTCCTGGTTCAAGAAATTCCCCGAGAAAGAAAGTTTCGAAATGACACTAGAAAACTACCACAGATAATTTACTCGATACTCATTACTGTTTCCAAAAACTGAATTTCCGAAATACGTTCTTTTCGCTTACAGAAAAACACTCGATTACAATACAATCAAATAGACTATAGCAGTACAGTACAGTACAGTACAGTAGATCAAGCTTAACTCTTTTCCATTTTTTTTTCTAAAAACCTGTCATCTGACTGTTTGTGTGTACATAATGTCTTTGAATAGAGCTGGAATTCATTGTAGTTGGTGGTTGATTTTCCTTAATTTTGACTAATAACCAGTTTTGTTCAACTGCATGTGTGCTACTAATTGTGTCCTTATTCATATGAGAAATGAAATTTTCAAGCTGCATATAAATTATTCATTTCATATGGCGACTCTCATGTAGAAAGATAACAACGTGATACATTTAAAATTAGAAGTGAAATGCTAGGAACGACTCGTAAACTTGATAGAGATTATGAGAAACAGCATAGATGAGATTACTAGTGGAGGAGAAATAAATTAAATGATATTGAAATGGGGCATACATAGGGTAATAGATATGTTTCATTATCTTTGTTAACTTTGTAAACGTTCGATGTATTGTTAGTAAAAGAAGAGCGGAAGATGTTAGATCTATAAATATTTGGTAATGGAGGCTATGATGTTTCAGTATTCGAGTCAGTTTAATGTATTGTGAGTTTAATTAAAGAAGGACGATTATGTGGTCCAATCGCAACGGTTCAGACCTTTAAACTGCGATACATTTTTCAATTGCAGTTTAAAGGACCGTTGACACGGGATTGGTCCACATAATCGTCCTTCTTTAAGGAAAAGATCAATCTGCAAGGGCACTTATTATCCGTGTTTTGGCCTTTTTGGACACGTGTGTCGCCACGCCCAACAGTGAAATCATCTGTTTCGAGGTATATTCCTGAAAATCATTCGAATTCGAAAATATTTTGAACTGTCATTGGGAAAATTGAAGTATCGCCCCCCACTTTAGTTGAGTCCCCCCCGTAGCACTTCAACCCCCCACCCAAGCTAAAACCTGAAATTCAAGGAAAGGGGGGGGGGGGTCAAAATTCAACTTCGACAATTACTATTTACCCCCCACTTGGGTCGGCGGGGGGTAGAACTTCAATGGTGGGGGGTCAAACTTCAACGAGTGGGGGGCTGAACTTCAATACCGGAAATGTTTACTTTTTACCCCCCACCCTCAAACTTTTGTATTGCAGGTGATAAATTGAATTATAACCCCCCGGTGGGGGGGGGGGTCAAACTACAATTCCCTAAATGCAATACAAATTCAGAAAGGTGGGGGGTGAAAAGTCAATGTTCCCCTGTCATTTCTGACGGCATATGGTCCACATCATTTATACGGAGACTCCTACCGTAACCTATTGAACTTTCCGTCTCAGTAGGAGTATGGATTCTATGCGTGTTTCAGATGACAAGATATAGAAAGCGTTTACAAACTGTGTACAATGAATGGTTAAAATCTTCAATTCATACTGTAGGTGTCTACAGGCGCGTGAAATCAACTATATGTGAACGGTGTAGATAAAGCTGTTGTTGACCATTCTAGATTCTGAAGTTGGTTTATGTTAAAGCTGTGCGTGACATGTACCATGTGTGGTTGCATATAGGCCCTAACATACTACGAGCGGCTGCGGGCGTCTGCGGCTGAGTGGTGGTTTTGACGCGCCGCCCCGCAGACGCACGCAGACGCCCGCAAACGCACTCTGAATGAAGTATCATATGCCGCCCGCAGCCGCCCGTAGTATGTTTGGGCCTTATCGCGACAGCCTGATCCCATCCTGCGTCTCGCACTTTGGGCGCTATTTCGCTAGACTTGACCTCCGCCGCAATGGAAGAGCCGAGAAACAGCGTTGGTTTGAGTAGACGCAGGTTAGTATCTCATGGTTGGAATATTCTTGCGTACAGCATCTGAGATTGATGAGTAGTTTTCATACCTTATGCTGATTGATCCATGTTTCCAACCCACTCTCGGGTAGATAGAACGCCTTTATGAAGCCATCCACATAGGCTGTGTGAGGAATCGGTTTCATGCCACAGATTGGCTCCAGCTGCAAATTACCGATTATTAGGGGGGGGTGGTTGACCTTGAGGTCTGAATTTCCCATGATTCGCGCATACTGACTAGTAGCAATCTAATTGTTCGGAACTTCCTGCTAGTTTCACTGATATATTCAAAATGATCTTAAGCTTTCTCACTGAAAATCTGTAGTCAATTTGCACTTATTCGTTTCACTTCACAGGTAGTCGTATTTTTACCGACCTTTAGTTGTAAGTGTTGGAAGTCTAGCTGCATGAGAGCCCTTCCTTCCGTGGTGCATCGTCCGCCCTCACAATATCTGAAATCGAACGGTTATAATCAGAGATCGTGTCACGCGATAACGCGTAAACTATCCTGTTCTGTGAAACAACGTGAGTATTTCAACATTTACGGTGAATTCTATATCTAACCCGCTTTTTAGGTAACCTTTACCCTTTTTTTGGTAACCTTTATTTAAGGTTACTTCGGTGGTAACCTGAAAGTAACCTAAAACCAAAAACAGGTTACCCTCAAAGTTGGCTTGAAAACTCGTTTTTACTGTTATTTTTGATGGTAACCCGATTTCGGTTTAAGATTACTTAGAGGTTAGTTACTCAAGTAACCTGAAAAAAAGGTTACCTAAAAACCGGGTTAGTTGTAGAATTGGCCAACATTTACCGCTTGTTTTTTCCTGTATTTTTCCCACGTGGTCGCAATACATAAAATGATAGTATACTCGCTCTTCTCAAAGCAGTGTATTTTATACGTAAATAAGGAATTACGGTGTATTTTCCCCTATCTCGATGTGTTTGTAGTTTGATTGCATAGCTTTTTGATTGAATTTCAGAATAATTTCTATGAAGATCAAACTTCCTATTCTGTCCTACTGTAATCATCACACCAGCTCGTGTATGATGTACAAGAGAGAATCAACAACTGAGTTTTAGTAATGTGCTCAGTAAATTATCCATAAAAGTAACGCAAAAAGATTTTGTTCGGATAAATAACTTAATTAAGTTTCAGTTTGTTATAAACTGTTCTCACCCCTGCACTAGTGTTCGAAAGGCGTAGTATATGACGCGATCCCAGAACAACGTTCGTAACGAAGGGGAGACGTGGACCGCTTCAGCTACAGTATCCAAGCGAAGTTTGAATCCGGCAAAATCCTAGAAAACAACCTTCTGATCCATATTTTGGGAGATATTTCCCTGTGGAACATGGGTTTAGAAATGAAAAATGGTTATAATTTGTTTATTTGTACCAAATCGATTGGGGTAGAGATTAACGTACCACTTTCTGATACTTATTCCTCTTATTCTCCTAGTTTGTATTACTTTTTCTGAGCTTTTCCTTATTTAATGGAACTGAATGTTAGGGCTCACTCAGAGAAAGGCAGGATGGACGTTCATGGTGTCAGATCTGCTTTGTTTTCATTGTGAACCCACGGCCTCCAGTCGCTGTTCTATGTTCTCTATGGTCTATGTAGATCAAGAAACAATGTCTCAGGTTGTTTTTGAACTTCATACCATTTTGCGTCTCTCGTTCCCGCATTACTTCGTAATACTCGTATCCAAAGAGCATAGAAATAGCATACGCTTTTGAGCATACCTTTTTCATACGCTTTTGAGAGACCCAGGATGAAAAGACCGGGATGTTCCGGAATAGGGCCTCAGATCTGCTGTTTGTAGTTTGAACCCACTGTCTTTAGTAGTAATTCGAGGTTATATACGATATGTGCAGATCAAACTACATGTGATTCCAACAAAAAACGCCTACCTGCAGCATGAAATCGATGTACTGGCTGTGTTGGCTGCGCAACTCATCGATGTCCCATTTGGAGGATGAGATGGACTGCAGAAGGACTGGCAGCTTTAGGGCCCGGCTGGCAATAGAATCCACGATCAACAGACGGCTGGTGGGAACTACAGACAGAATCTGGAAAGAAATGAGCTATGGCTTAGATCAAGGTCAATGTATAGTTATGTGTTTCAAATGAGCGGAAGTTCCGTAGTGTCATTTTCCGTAATTTTGTTCTGAAATGTCATTAGAAACATTCACTTCACTACAAATCGAAAAAAAACCCTTTTATTTGATTTGAAGTTCGCTGTAGTGATGTCGCCATATAGATGTTCTGAAGGAGTTTATGAAACACACGTGAGAAGACGCAAGAAGGGAGGAAGGTTGAATCCACGATGGAATAATTTGAACTATAGTCGATTTTTTTCAGTTCAATTTTATGTGTCCTCATTTTTTCATTGAAAAATTGCTCACCTCTGAGTAGAATGTATCCAGAGTAGCGAGAAGTTTGGTATTGCTGGGATCGATTAGCGTCTCGATGACAGGGCGAACCAGGTCTAGCTGCCTGGCCACGAACTCACTAAAATTGTTCATGAATGCAATCAAATAGTAGTAATAATCATTTTCAATTCACTGACTAGGGTTTTCATTATTAAGAACTATTTTGTTTTTATAGAAACGGTTTTTGATCAGTTTTTCCGCGTTTTTCCGCGCTGTGATATCGGTGCATTGCAGGTGAAGTTCGCAATTTATGCTGTGTCTTTACATCATAAATGCTGTGTTATTCGGTAGGAATCATCCTGAAGAATTGACCATTAGTTAACGTATTCCACAGAAGGTTGTTGTTCTCAATAAAAGAGGAAATATTCTAAAAGAAACTCACAGAGATTCCATGGCTACAATTCGCTCCGCGGCACCGAACAGCTGATCGGGAAATGATAGTTGGACAGCACAGCAGAGAGAGGGCGGAGACACCAGCACACACTGAAAGGTACACGTATATCTCTCATTTTCTCTCTCTCATTTTTCTTATCTTCATTTTTTTCTCGGTTCATATCTCTTCTATTCCTCTATCTCTCTTCTGACTGATCTATCTTCTGTCTCTTCTTCATCCTGTTTCTTCTTTCTTTCTCGCCTTCGCTATGTCTCCCGCTCTTGCCCCCTGTCTATCAATCTCGTCTCACTCTGCTGTTCCTTTCCTGTTTTTCTTCCATTCTCATCCATTCCTCTATCTACCCCATCTTTACCAACCCCGTCTGGTTCCTCTCTCCCGTTTTTCCGTATCATCCTCTCCCCTATATCGTCCAAGACGTTCATGATTCTGGCAGGACATTCCATCATATCAGATCCATCCTCCGCAAACAAGTGACACACCTAAAATGGGGATACTAAAATACAGTATGATAATGGGATAATTTTATAGAATAGACAACTACGTAATGAGCTGTACCACACATCGAAAGCTGGAATACACATCGTGGAGTACGGACGAATCTGAACTGTTCTTTGATCTACGGAGACGGCAGAAGATGTGAAACGCAGCTGCATAGAAAAGATCAAACTACAAGCACAGCATAGAAGACCAAAATATACCATATAATCGTTCGAATAGCAACTTAAATAAAATAATAATCAAACTACAACACAACAGAAATAGAAACTTACTGAATAGAAGAAGAACTCGAACAGTTGTGTGACTGACGGTATCGATTTCTCGGCCACAGACGGTAGTAATGACGTCATTCTGATGTAACGACCTGAAGAAAAAGCACCTATTTTTGTAGTTCGGTATACACGGCAGAGACCGTCACGTACGACCGTAATGAAGGAGAAATGAATTGCAAGCACAGTGGATCAGACCAACAACGACAGCGTATTAGCCAAAAAAGTTAGATGATTGTCAAAGACATCCAAATATTGGGAAAATCAGAAAAAGAATTTTTGGAAATAAGTGAAAGAAAAATGCTGTACTAAATGATTTACATCTGCTGCTTTATCACGGAAATTTCGCCGCCTTAGCAAAAATCTATTTTATTTTTCCCTGTTTCGGTCTCAAACGTACCAAACAATCGCAACAAGTTGAGAGCAGTGTTGCACAGGTTGGGTGGGATGTGGTCTTCTTCTGACCTAAAAGTAATAAATATTTACTAATTTTTGATAATACCATAAAATCTATACTCACTAAAATGTGATCTCCAATGACAGTTGATAGTCGCTATTTTATACAAATTTGCTGGAAATCTTTCTATCGCTCTGGAAATCTGGATATCTGGAAATCGCTATAATGGAAAGTTTTTCTGTACCATCTTTGAATTATGGGTTTTTTCAAATGGGATTTTACTGCCGATTTTTGAAAACTCGATATTTGTCAATTGAAGTGTAGCAATTTTCGTAATAAGGAGACTTACACTGTGTCCTGTTCTTCTGTAGCATCTTGGTCGAAGGAACTACTCGCGGAATACTCGGACACGTGACGCGACTGTAAAAAGAGGCGAATGACCGGAGCTAAGTTGTAGTTTGAACTCGATACACGCCATATAGTCGTCGCCCACGGAAAGGCAGGAGAGTACTGTATATCTCACTTTCCGCTGTGTACGCACACATGTCTTCGATTCCATAGTTTGCCCGTTATGTGCTCTAATAGCGTAGTGGTTAGCGCCGTGCTACAAAACTTTTGCTCGCAGGTTCGATCCCGGCCAGAGACAGAAATTTATAAATTTGGCCCGCACTATAACTCATTTTGACAGAAGATCAACATGATCAAACTACAAACACAACGGGTTATGACAACATAACCATATAATGCTTTTGAAATAGTGAATGACCCAGATACAGGTGAAAGCAAGCTTTGTAGGGTTCTAATTCGAAATGTTTTTTCTATATATTTTCATAGTTTGTGTGTACCTTGACTTCTTCCTTTCCAAACGGGTTCACGTATTCAGCTGGCATTAGGGAGAAGTCGAGTAACTCCCCGAGTCCTTCTGCTGACGCGATATCCGTGTCCAATCGCTCTTCCGGAGCCTCTTTCAGGAATTGGAAGTCCTGCGATAAAACACAATAACTATTATTGTTTTTCCCTGTTTCTTTTTCACTTCGGTCTGAGGTCTTGTTTGTAATATTTCATCAAGTTTTTTTTACCTGTAGATCAAAAATGGTGAACTGATATGGCACGGGGCAGAGTGTGAAGGATTCGTTTTCGAGAAACATTCGAACTTCCTCCATTCGTTCGGAATGGTATCTGAAAGAAAGAAGTTGGATCAAAAGTCACAAAACAACGAGTTTTAATCGGTTGGTGCCATTACGCCTACCAGTTGAGGTCGCCTGCAGGAATATATCGGCGTATTAATGAGTACCCATATCTCATAATTTCCTTATTTATTATTTTCGTTTCTTACTTATTCTCACTATAAATGTTTTTTACCGTGTTTCCAATGTGTGAACTGTATGGGTACAGTGTTTTCGGTGTTATCCATGTTTTTTTTGTTTTTTTTATAGTACCTATTCACTACCGTATGCTCAAACTGTACCTAACAAAATAGGACAATATTTGTTTCTCCAGTGCAAGTGCCAGTTCACCAGAAGAATGACCAAAGTGGGTACGACCGAGACGGCGAAACCTGGAATAGTCGGATGGAGGTGACCATATTTTCAAAATTTTATTGTGATTTGTCATAAACATAGAAAATGCTGAGTATTACCTCGAACGCATTCATCAACGAACAAATTTCAGTCAAGGAAACTTTGCCAAAATATGCCTGTCTCCCTAAAATCAACTTCATGTGGTGAACGGCTGTAGGCATTGTTCTTCGTTTTACCTTATTTTGATCAAATCGTAATCCAACAAAAAGCTTATCAAAAACCATTCAGATAAATAGCTCTTCTAGTTGACTACCTGTTGCACATATCAACTATTTCCATGATATTGTCGAATTTGAGTCCCGAAAAGTCTTGACAGCAGACGAGCGAATTGACTTTGGAGAGGGCCGCTCGGAATACAGAATACATGGAAGACGTCAGAAACGATAACATTATGCCGGGGGCAGCTGCAATAGGGAACATCAGTTGTGATCTGCAATCTCCGCTGTGTACGGAGATCACACTACAAATCTGTTTTGAGCCTATCCTACAGTGAAAAAAGAGCCATAGCCTTCAGCCTCTGAATGCAGCTTGTAATGATGAACTTCACATGTTGATTGTCGATTTCCTTTAATTTTGAGAATGTTAAAACATTCATTTTGAGATTGCAAATTGCATGTTTTCGGAATTATTTTTACTAGGGTGCGTTACTGAAGAGTATATTAAGTTTAGAAATTCTTTCCCTACCAGCAGCTGATTCCACCTGACATCGTTCGTGTTCCTCAGTGTGATAGCGTAGGATTGTATGGTATAAACTAAGTACTTTACATAATACAAAACACAGTTCCCGTATTGAATTGACCAACATATCGGATGGAAGAGCCTGGAAGGTGGAAAAATTTTTTATATTGTTCTTTCACATGTTTTCAATTATGTTTCAGGATATTTTTGACTTCATCGCATCTGTCTCAAAAATTTCACAACTTCACTGATGTGAGTAGCTATTAAATGTTGCTTTTTTTTCTTTTTTTATATTTATTACTCAAATTCACATTCAAATATGTATTGTATGATTTTAATTGTGAAATTAATAATATTTCTGTCCTAACCTCGCAAAGTCCTTCATAGGAGATGTCTTTCGTTTCATCCGGTGATCCTACTTTCTCCTCTACCACGGCCCGAGATGAGGTGTCAATAGTGGATACGAAATGCTGGACCAACTTACGGGAACCCGGCTGGAATGAGGACAACTAAGTATATTTTAGAATGGAAGATTTTAGAATTGTAGTTTACTTTGCATACCTGCATATCATAGTGGAATCACGATCAAACTACAAACACAGGGGATAGGCGGATAGGGCCACATCACCGCGTTCTAATCTGTTTTGGAGCGAATACTCGACGCTCGGCTTGCAGAATATATATAGTTTTTCCATTCCTACTGAGACTCCTACAGTAGGATTTCAAAACTTTCGAGCCGTTTCGCTCACTTACTTTTTATCGGAGAAGTTGATGATTCTCGTACCTCATTCTCCTTCTCAGGTAGAGTAAATCTACGAGAGCATTTTCCTATTTCCCATAAACTACATTTTCAGCTTCACAACAGTCTTCGGAAAGTTTGTAAGGTTACTGTAGGAGTCTCAGTAGGAATGGTGTGAACTATAGGTAACGCGCCATCAGGGCTAGTAGAGATGAAGGGTTCTTTTCAAAGCAGGCCTATACGGCGTGTATCGCTGCACCCCGCTGTGTTTGTAGTTTGATTCCGTCGCTTTTCGGTCGAAAACATCCAGACTATTCATCAGACTTCAACTAAACTACAACAAACTACAATTAATCTCCCCTAGTCAGTTTTTCAATGCTGTTTGCTCTATGGTCACGTGAAAATCACGTTCTCCTAGCTGTCACCAACCTCCACCTTGCCGAGCATCGAATAGGCGTTGTAGACGAAAGCATACTTGTCCAGATCAAAAACCAGAGTCAACGATGAGAGGGCGGAGTTCAACTCGTTTTCGATCAGATTCGTGGTGCCCACCATTTTCGTCATTAGGTCACTGAAATGATTGAAATGAGATAGAAAGAAGGAAATGCGGATAAATTGTGAGTCAAAGATCATGTTAAGAAGCAAAAGTTTGAAGGAGACGCAGGAGGGACTAATTTTCATTATGGCAAAGCTAATACCTCTTGTTTCAGAAATCGAAGATTCTTTGCTACGTTTCTTATTCTTGCACACTTGGAGAAAGCTAAGTAAGCACAATTTTTTTTAAATTCGGTTCTGTTTACCTGACACAGTTGAATTGTTTGTAGGTTTTTGCAGCTTCTTTAGCTTCTATGCAAATACGAATTGCTAGGGGAAAGTTTGCTGACTGAAAAAAGTTTAATTAGAGTTAAAAGGCGGAGACGTCCAATACTACACGTGCAACATAACACAAATTGAAACATAGAAAACTAAAAATAATATGCAGTGTTCTTTTGAAGTACAGTGCTTGGTCCGAATGAGGAAGGCAAAACTGTATCTTTACGTGTAGTTTACACTACCGTGTTCTAGCCGTAGTACAACCCTTGTAATGTGTGTCGACATCAAACTACAACACAGATGTGCTCCCATAAATGGTGTTTGTGGGTTATAATGGTAGAGTGAACAACTGCATACAGTAATCTTGGTGCATTTGGTTAACGATGACTATACCTCGATGGCTTCATTCAGTTGATACTCCGTTTCGTACAATGTCTTGATGGTGAGAAGTGTGCTTCTCAGCCGGAACAACATCTTCTTTTTCTTCTCGTTTGCCAGTATCCCCAACGCCGTTCCACTACGACGCTTCGCTAAACCGAGAGCTCTGAAAAAAGTAATCAATATTCATTTTTGGGTAGTTTTCACTAGACTTCTGCAGTCGTTGCACAGTATAATCGTTCACTTTTCGTTATTTGATGAGAAACATGGTTTCGAGATTTCGGAAGTGCTCGAATAACCAGAAGCGCTCGAAAAAGTTCATTTTCGAATTGTTGTTCAACTACCCTGAGTTTCGTAGTTTCTAAATGTTGTGTTGAAAAAACGTTGAAAAGTGGAATCTGCTGCAGGTGGGAAAAATTTTGCACTATATTTCTTGGAAAAGTGAGTTACAATGTTTTAGGGAACGTAGAAGTTTTGCTAGCCAGTCTCACCCTCTAATTTTGCGTACTTCCTGGAGCATGCCGGTGAGCCCGTTTCGAATCTCATCCATATTCTCCAAATGACCCGAGTAGGAGGGAGACTGAAACTTGGCTATATTCAAAGATTTCATGATGTAAACTTTTACAGCGTTGCAATAGAACTGTTTTTCAGAAACGTTTAAGAAAATTGGAATCTGCTGCCGGTGGATTCCACTGAGCGGTTTCCCACCCGCACGACAAGACGTGATCGTAATTAAATTTGTCGAAATCACCATTATCCTCTCGGGAGATACTTTCTGCAATTTAATTGGCACGCTGTCAATGTGTGCGAATGGTGAGCACTATAATGATGTCATTCCGATCGATGAGCACCTTTTCCATGATGAGTAGAGAGACTTTCTTGGAGACGACTTGTAATTGCGCCTTCAGTCGGAGTCGTTCTCGCTCAAGATCATTCACACAAATATCAGCATCTATTTGTTTCTGAAACATTCGAAATGTATATCACAAGTGCCGTCATTTTAACAAAACAAAGTCAAGTTTAAGAGATGATAGAATGGGTCTACCGCTATTCGGACGATAATTGCTTGGTGGTCTCTCTCTGCGCAATCGTCCGAATCGCCTAACCCTTCGTCCGAATCGCCTAACCTCGCGCAAGCAGTCGTCCGAATCGCCTAACCCTTCGTCCGAATCGCCTAACCTCGCGCAAGCAGTCGTCCGAATTGCCTAACCCTCCGTCCGAATCGCCTAACTCTCCGTCCGAATCGCTTAACCATCAGTCCAAGTTAAGTAACTTCATCAAGTAGAGTTTCCGAGTAATACTTGAAAAGGAAAACAATAAACGCTTTAATTTGAATGAAGTTCATTGGCTATGAGTAAAGTACAAAGTTTATAGTACAAAGTAACACAACAACACCACTCTAAACTCAACAACAAATAACAATCACAACAATAATAGCTAACAAATTATTTACATATATACACATCACTACTTCTCCTTGTGCGACTTGTGAGTGGAATGCCGCGACATGTCCAGGAGGTACTCTGTCATCTGATCGGTTGTCGGAGAAGCTGATGCTATCTTGACAGCGAAAGCTTCCATCTTGTCCTTGACTGCAGCTCGCCTCGCCAGGTCTAAATTGTTCACCTATATCTGTATCCATAGCTCCCCCGTTCTGAAGAGTACGGATGGGAGCCGGCGTGAGAGAGGGAGGATCCATGGTTGGGATAATTTGTAAGGAATTTTTTTCAAGGGTCAAGCAAAGTTCCGCCCATTTCATAATTAGTTTATCTCAATAATGCGTTTTGTCACCTAACTCTCACTAACTACTCACGATACGGTTACAACATAGGAATGCAGTGGTTTGGTGCCGCCAGGATAACAGGTAATTAGACACGAACTACAACTACAAGTAGCAAATGCAAATGTATGGGGTCAAACAAGACAATTTGAACGAAATATAAAAAAGTTGATAATGCTGCCGACGAGGTAAAAAAGCTGCTTGAATGTGATGGCCGACGAATAGATTGAAAGTATTTTCACGTATCTGCTACGTGAAAGTGGTTCGTACTTCCCATAGTTTTAAAAAAATATGTAAGACTTTTGTACTTGTGTTTTCAATTTGATCCCAGTGGTTTACGTACAATTCCGGTACCCGCTCCCTATACCAAGTCTTAGTTTTTGGGTTCAGGCTGAAATCGTTGCCACATTAGGCGATTCGGACGATTTCTCTGTCGTCGGTAGTTAGGCGATTCGGACGATTCATAAGAGACAACCAATTCGGCGATTTTTCATATTCCCACGGTCTCTCGAGACGACCATCGAAAAATTCGTCCGAACAGGCTATGTCCCATGATAGAATCAGTTTCGTAGTTTGATTCTTCACATACGCCGTCGTTTGATCTTTGACGTATTAGATCAGCTCACAAAGACAGCAGCACCGACAGATTTTGCGTTCTTTCTGAGGATCGAACTCTGTGAAGGTTGTTTTCTCTTTCAGCATTTTCTTGTTTTTTTTCGATAATAAGTCGTTGAATTATGTTTGCAGTATTTGCAGTAAAAAAAGTTTTTCATCGCAATGTTGCTGCCATTGCATTGTGTTGATCAGAAATAGATTGTGTGGACAGTAAATTGTTTCTTCTTATTTTACTTTTCTGAGGTTTTCTCCATGTATTTCGTGTAAGAGAGAAAAGGAGTATACCCTGAGTTCATATTGAATGGCATCGAAGTCGTGCTCGATAAAGTATGCCGCATCAATACTGTCCATCACATCTTTGTCGTTTGAGGGGTCCGTGGTAGGCAGACTACGGGTTTGGGCCTGAAATATAAAATATGGGTTCGAGCCTGAAATACAGATGTAAATTTGACTAAATACTGTGGTATAGGGAATGTTTAGGCCTCTGTTTGTCGATTTCACAAATAACCGCTATGCGCACTGATCAAACTACAATACCACAACTCAGATCTGGTAAAATTTCATACATTGTTATGTTAATTCCCATTATGTTGTCTATATATTGGATGCGCTATAGGAAGAAAGGAAGTTATTCTATTGGGTTAGTTCTAGGAATTCGAAACTCGGGTCTCATTGCGGATCAAACTACAACGCACATTCGATCACTTTTATTCGTGTATACTGCAAGAGTGCACGTGAGAAACGACGAGCACTATATAAACACTGACTCAGAATTTTGCCAACCTTTTGTTTCGCAGCAGCGATGGACTCCATACTCTTCGAACCTGCGTACGGACTGAGAATGTACTCAGACATATCTTCCATCTGAAGTACGGTAGAAGGTGTTGATTAATTGTTAACATTCGCTACGGTATCGAACAAAACACTAAACAATTGTCACTTGGAGGTATTGTATTTGTGACCACTGACCAGTCATCACTTTTGTTTAATAGACAAATAGGTAGTTGTGGTTCGGTCACATTTTTCGAGAAGAAAATGAAGTTTTGTATTAGATTGACTGTTATTCCAATTCTAACAAGTCATTTTTGTTACTTTGGGTTGGTAATATATGTCTAGCATAGTATTAATTTGGAAATTCACAAAATGTTATTTGAACTGTATGAAATATTTTAATTTAATAATGTTTTCTTTACCCACCCTGGCATCTTCATCATTTGAAGTAAACGACTCTCCGAGGTCTTGAATTTTCTGAGTAATACTTTGCTTGATCTTCTCCATTTCTAGTTTTGTATCGGTAAGTTCAACAAAGCTATACAGAGAATAATGACATTATGGGATAGAAGTATATGGAGTGTTATATAATGGCGTTCCGATGGGGGATATTGATTTGGCTGTGTTTCGCATGCGAGCAGTTAGCATTGGGGCAAGTAAGCAGTCTTCTTTAACACGAACATTTGAAAACGACTATCCAGTAAGAAGAAACTTTTTCTCGTTCACTTTTTCAACATATATTGATTAAAACATGTGAGTACAATGAGGAGATTTATGACATTTGGTAATCGGCTAGAAGTTTGTTGCACACTTTTCCGAAGTGAGTTTAACTTTAACTTTAACTTTTTAACATATCAACAGAATCACAGTTTAACATTTGCTTTAGTTGACAATAGCAATGAGTATAGTAATATATCTCATTCATTTCACCCATTCCATTTGATGCACCCAAAGGAAAACGCGCTCAATTACGACCGTAATCACCGTGTAGACCTTTAACAACCTTGATGTTCAGGAATTTCCAAAATTTTATCGTGAGGAATTTTCGTACATTTTCAGTAATTTTCTTATCATTTCATAGCTTTTTTCAGTTTCGTTGATGATTCGTGGTATTCTCACGTCTTCCATCCTACTATTTGTCCTCATTTGTGGCTGCGAATGGACGCGAATAGTTTTGGATTTTGCTTGTTTTTCTATCTTTCGAAAATGCCATATTAATCATTGCAGGTAATCTGCTCTGAAAGAAAGGTTTCAAGATGTCGATTCTCCAAAAGATTTCCGATATCGAAAATGAGGTTGGTTTGGGTTTTTTCTCGCAAAAAGGAACTTCTTTATTAAGTTAAGGGGTTGGTGAATAAGTACTTCAAACGATCAGGGATATCGGGAAGAGAACGTATATCGAATGACAGATAGCCCAAGTTAGTCTAAGATTAGCTCACTTAATATACCAAGTGAGCTACCGTGTTCCCATTCCTCTTGTTATTGTACCACTAACTCACTTCTATATAAGAAAAGTCTACTGCAAATCAAACTCATCATGGAGACGGTATTCCGTACAATGGGCACTTGACTGGTTAGTTGTCCGCGTGGTGTTTTATTTTTCATCAAACTTGACTAGTGTTATCAAATCCAAAAATATGTTTCTTGTAGGAGTTACGGTAATCCTACGCGGTATTTCAGATGGCTCGTACCCAGAAGAACAAAGCCACAAATGCCCATCTGGGTATCTTGAAAGCTAAGTTGGCCAAGTTGCGACGAGAGTTGATTACCCCCAAGGGAGGTGGCGGTGGTACCGGAGAAGGTTTCGATGTCGCCAAGACCGGAGATGCCAGAATCGGTTTCGTAGGTACGTCGTTTTTCTTTTATCTCTTATTTTCACTTTTTCAGATGGGACGTAATACGGTGCTGGTCATTTTCTCCTTACCTCAGTATACAACCTTGCGCAAAAATTGGGATTTGTTTTGTTCGTATAAAAGGAAGGAAAGGGGACTTCGAGCTTACTCCTTACTGTAAGGGGAACCACAACTTGCACTTTGCATGCGTGTTTTCCTGAATGAGGCTAGGGGTTGTGTCGTAAATGTCACGGGAAAAGGACCTGGTTTCACTGCATGTAACTTGAAACTTAAACGAATTTTTATGAAGTGGTCGGACGAATTTTTATGAAGTCCCGTGAGTTCCTCGTACACTAACTTGGCCTAGTTTGGCGAAGGGGTTGCGAGCGAATTTTTTTTAGACTAGATGGGTCCCGGGTCATACTCAATAAATATGAAAACTTACTTTTTTGTGAAAAAATTCAAAATATTAGGGTTTTCGGTAAGGAGGTGGAGGAGGGGTCTGGGGCCCTATTTCATGCTGGCGTACCGACCGTTAAAGTCCTAGTCTAGTGTAATGTGAGTGTATGAAGTTCCTCAGCATTTTGAGGCAACCTAATTTTTCTACGGGGGAACGGGGGTCGGTCAAAGTTTTCCTCATCCCTGCTTCCTGTTTTCTAAAAGGGGAATCTGCGACTATATTTATTATAATACGTTGTACTTCAGTTATGCTATGTTCTTCAACTTGAAGACCTGAACTATAGGGAACAAGACAACACATAATTTCTTCAACATAATTCCTTCCTTTGACTAAGTGACTAAGTCTGTTAGTGAATGGAGGTATCCCACCTATGTTTACAACACGAGTTCTTCTTTCAGGTGGATTAATTCACAAATAATTCTGAAACTCTTAACACATTATCCCACCTATGAATGATCGTAAATTGTCATATTAGATTAGTGGTTAAGGTAGTTTTCTTTACATACGTCTTCTAATTCGGTGTAGTGCACATACGTAAAATACCCCTCTATTTTGATGTTGACTGATGCTCACTTTCACCCGATTTTGACCGTGGCATGCTCACTTTTTGGGGTAATGTTACAGATTCTCGGTAAAATTAAAGAAAAAATCGTGGTTTCCAATGACATATGCTTACTTTTTGGGAATGCTCATGCTCACTTTTACCGACCTGATGTGAACCTTTTTTACGTATGGTAGTGCAATTGGGCTCGGGAATTCCTTGAAATGTTGACGATATTCGAACTGATCTACGGGATTGTCATAATCTTAGATCCAATAATTGTTTGGATAAATGTCGACATGCGAATTTAAACACGACCATAGAGAGTTTACCTAGGGCGTGTACGAGTAAAGTTTGGAGTTTTTAAACCTGACTAAGCACTGCCAACGTGTTTGCTAATTTCAAGTTATTCTCTGAGCTGAATTCACATTCTTTTCGCCTCAGAAAAAAAAGGAACTTTTTTTTGAGGGAAAAGGTTACCATTGCGCCAAGTTAGGTCGAGTGTCTGTATATTCTTTTTTTTAAAGTACACCCTTTTGATCAAAAATTTGTTAGAAGTTTCAAGTGGACTTCTTTCATACGTCATAGATGCTGATTAATTCCATATTTTAAATATTTGTGTTCTTCATATTCCGATTCCACTACCTTTCAGTTTGAATGAGAATTAGACAATGAGCAAAACACATAATTGAAAATTTCATAAACTCTTCACATACTTTGCTAAATATTTTGTTCACAAATATAGAAAGCTCTTTTCTACTGCAATTCTAAATTTTTCATTAGGCACATCGGCATCTATGTAAATTAGTATCACATACATGTTAGGCTGAAGTAGAGTAATCAGTAATTTTTACGACATACTTCACTATCAATACAATACATTTCGACAAATACAATGTATGGTTGTACTGATTTTAAGATGAGGGCAGTCAATATGCTGAAAGAGTTCCGTTTGCAAATAAATAGATCAACATAGTTAAGCGATACCCATGAGAACAATATAGAAGATTGAGCGCTGTTGAGACTGTTTTGGCGTGGACTGTGATACTTGGCTGACGTTTATTTGGCCCGAAATGTAGATGACGTGATTATTCTTCATGCTCTTCCTCACTGGAAACAGAACATAGCTATACTGATATAGCTACACTGATATTGATTTCTGACGCATCTCAGTTAGAATCCATACTGCACTCGTTGCTGTTTAAAGTTATCTATGAAAAACATTGCGAAATTTCAAATTATCAGCAATTTCGAACTTTTAGTATGACGCGTTCTTCTGTCAATTACCGCTGTGTTACTTGTTAATTTACTATCACCTTTCCATCGTTTCTATTTTCCATATCATTCTTGCGAAAATATAGTGTTTTGACACAACTTCAAGTGCCAGGTCACGCGGATCATGAAACTAATATATTAGATGTTGCTCACATTTCTCGGGGTGGCATTGGGGACGCGTCTTCTCGTAACCGCTCGTAGAGGAATGCGTCTCCCTCCGTGTCCTCTTTCCTCGTTTCCTCCTCATTCTCCGCTTCTGAATCTTCTTCCTCTTCTACTGAAAATAAGGTGTTTTTTCTCACCCCCGAATACAGCGAACATTGTGTTTACTATTCTTTACGCTAATTATCTGAGAGCGATTTTTCTAACAAGTAGTTGAGAGTTGAGCGAGAGGTTATTCATAGCATTCATCGCTGCGTGAAGCCGGAAAAGTAAATTTCGCAGATTTAGATCGAAACTAGTGGAATTGGTCAGATTTGATCTGAAGAACAGAATATAACGGAAAATTTGATTAAACGATTGTTGACCGCGCACCTTTTGGTTTGGTAGATGGGGCGGCGGTCCACTGATCGCCCTTGATCTCCTCGTCGTCGCTCATCTTGTAGTAGAGGTCCACCTCCTCCTCTTCGCTACTGGACCAGTGCTCGGCGTCGGCAGAATGTGCACGGTGGTCGGGCTGAAAAATAATCTACTTAAGTTGTGGTACAATTTGGAACGTCACTTTCTTTCATTTCGTTCCAGGGACTTCAGTGGCCGTATGCACCAATATTTTTTGATGTTCCCGGTCCCGGGAGCGGTTTCCGGGAGCGCTAAACAGGTTGGATTTTCGCTCACGGGAGGCCAAAAACGCTCCCGGGAGCATGAAAAAATATTGGTGCATACGGCTACAGGGTGATTCTTTTTCACTACTTGTCTTCAATTGCTTCAGCTTCTATCAGTTCATCAGTTGTCAAAATCTCAATTTCATATAGGAAGAAAATATTCTTAAAATTGTCTTTAGTTGAGTTTATAGGACTTTGACAGCGTATGTTCTTATGAGCCTAGATAAAATTGAATCAGTGATCTTTCCGAATGCTTGACTCACTTGAATATGGTCGGGAATCACGAGGTCGGTGAACAGGGGTTGCTGGTTCAGTCCCAGTTCCGTCATGTTGATCTCCTCCTCATCGACTCTGCTACCTCTTCTCGATCTTGGGCGAGCGAAGGGCGGGCTGTCACTTCTGAGCAGAGCCGCTGCAGTGGTGTCGGGGAATTGGTCTAGCGGCAGCGGGGAGTCGCTGCTGAAGGTGGGAGAATCCGTCTGCATGGACAGCGACGGCAGAAGCACTACGGCTGGGGCCAGGGGATGAGAGGGTGGAGGCTCGACGTACAGATCATCTGTCTCTTGTTGTCCATAGTCGACATCTTGCTTCGGACTAGGTTCAGGAGAATGTTCTTCAATCTCTGTCTTTGGACTGGGTTGAGGAGTGTGCTCTTCAATCTCGATGATACCTTCCTCTCGAGGCGGTGTAGAGGTGGTCATGGACTCTCCTAGAGCCATCTCCGAGTCGAATGTCGGTTCGCGAGGCAGTTGGGAAGAATCACACATGAACATGAATCGCGCCTGTCTGTCGCTGAGTACACTGTTTTCGTCGGGCGTGGGACTCACAGTCTCGTCAATCTTCTGATATTGCGTGTAAAAGTTCTGCTCAACGGGTGGCTTAACGGATGCGGTGCCGTTTAGTTTAGGGGTATCTTCTTTGGGTAGGGTACCATAATTGGGGACCGTTGTGGTGGCAGCAAGACCTTCGGCATCTCGTCGTTTTGCTTGTCTTTCTCTCCATTCTCTGTAATTTTCGTACTATTTTCTGTTTCTGCAGTTATGGATTCCCATAGTTACGACATGACTACTGCACACCTGGTAGTATTGTTATTGAACACAACTCCGCGGATTGGGGTACAAGTGAGTACGATGTCCGATCTTCTTCATCTTGACGAGCACGGTGCGACCTCAAACACCACATAACAACAACACAACAACAAGTACAACACATTTACATAATTGATTTACAACTTTTTCACTTCTATTGATGACAGTTTTGTGGACTCCATGGGTTGTCACGGCTCTTCTCTGGCGTCCCCGATATGAATACATACGACACAACGACTATAAGACAAACATCGTCACACAGTCTATACATGTGCTATGGTACCTGTACAGCTTGACTCCTCCGATGATGTAGCAGCAGATGAAGAATAGGGCGACGATGCCGACCATCATCTTCAACTTGTGGTTGTCGTTCTGGACGGGCCGAATATCACGGCGTATTCGCGAGACGCGCACACTTTCCAGCTTGATGCCACCCAGTATTCGCGACAGCGGTACCGCCTGGCTGCCCAGGATAACCTTCACCTAAAAAGGATACTCATTATTTTGAGCATGAGAATTTTAATTTTTTTTTGTGATTTTCACTAAGAGCTGGCATATTGATAATAACAGAAAGATGATTTGGAAAAAAGGTTCCGAACAATAATTTCAGACTTGAAATTATTATTTAGCATCTAGTCAGTGTGACCCACCTTATTTTTGAACTCTCAACATAGTATGGTTTCAAGTGTAATGCTATATAAAACTAGCCTTGACAGGATCGATAATTTCGCTATCGCTGAGCGACACGACCTTGTCCGATTTGGTTATGGCGAACAGGACCCGCGTCACGTTGCCCGGTTCGTGCTCCACCCGCAGCAATACCACATTATTCTGAGTGAGCATCGGTTCATTCTCATCTTGGGCGTATATTACTGACTTGTCTTCGTCTACTCGCGCGTCATCGCCCTGTAACGGCACACAAAAGCCATGACCTCTGCTTTCCTCAATGTTTCTGGCTCATTGAATGATGTTTGAGCTTCGTTCTGGCACTAGGTAACGTTATTGTGGGCTGTGAAACGTTTTGTATAGTGCAAGCGTGCACCTTTGCATGGACCTTCCCCATCTGATAACAAAAAACAGCGTGCTGTTCAACTACACCTATCGTAAAATGCAATAGTTCCGACACAAATCGATTATCGCTTTTGAACGAGATTCAGCTGAGGTGCGAAAAGTAGGCATCATTTCACTATTATATGCTTGTGGTATGTTTACACAGCTAACGAGCCAGACCCATGTTGCAAGCGAGGTTGATATGGCAAAAAAAGCAGAGGCCGGGAATGAATCAAACTGACACAAAACCCCTATCACTCACTATGGGGCTGTTGCAAAAAAACATGCCATTTCGACAAAGGCTAGTGAGTGATAGAGGCTATTAGTATAGTTTCACGAACCTTTGCACGACGCAGACGCACGAGTGACAGACAAGCAGTAACATGCCAATTTTCAAACAAGTAAGCACGTAATAGACGTGAATAAACCTGTTGTCCGAATTGGATACGAAAAGAATGATTTGCTAGATGCAACATAGAAGTTCACAACGTAGAAACCACAGGGAAACATTTACAACCAAGAGAACAAAAACACAGGAGCCTATACCTTTTTCATGATCGTAACTCACTCTGTGTAATCGAAGCGTAACACCGGGACATTCGTTTACTTGTCGTTCGCAATAAGCGGATACTATCTGTGCTATTCTGCGCTTGAAATAGCTCTCGTAGTTCTCGTTGGTGTGCAGCTGAGCCTCCAGGTTGACGTGACGTGCTCGCATGTCCACTACCGGCAGCTCTCGAGTCTGGAATTCAAGGTTGCTTCGGAATCTTGTTTCCTTAGGCAGTTCATTACTTCTAGAATTTGGTTTCACTTCTTTTTCTCAGGATCAAGATACTTCCTAGATTTCTCATCTAGACATGAAATTTGTGGTGGCTAAATATGGCAGTTTTCCATACATATGCAGTTATAATGCTCAATGTCATAGTGATTTCGGTTATTAAAAAACATAAGTTCGCTGTTCGTAAAAAAAGGATTAAGTTGCATTAGCATTGCACTTGCAAAGCAATCGTTTAAATTGCAAAGCAAACTAGTTTAGATGCGTGCTTGCATGCTCTCTATTCTGTGTGTGGTATTCGTCTAAATGTCGGGTCGATAAGTTGCTGTGTTTTCTCTGCGTGTTTAAGCTGTTCTTTGCTTTGCATATCACAAGATAGCGCTCTCGATTACACTGCGCACTCGTGTATCTCACTCAAATATATATTTTTTCCGTTAATTGCCAGATTGATGAATGTGGGATACAGCTGTTGCGGCAAATCGGGTGGCATTAATACTTTGAACGGGATTAGTGCGATTTAGCATGTCAGAGAAAGTTGAAATTAAGTTCTTTATCTGAAAATGTGTTTTGCCGAATGAAAATAAGTAGAGTGGTTATATGTCGAGAAAGAGGTATATCAACCCTACGAATTGAGCCTTGTGGGAACTAGGAATTATCTGCTCCCCTTCCTTCACTAAAAAGCTATGTCATCCAACAGCTGAAGAGGAAAGTACCTCTTCGATTGTGGAACTAAGTGCAGTTGTACTCGTGCGGTGTTTCTCTAGATTAGCAATGAAATCGAGGACATGATGAGATTAATATCCGGTTCCTCATGCTTTTCTGCTCATATTCATAATCTCTATTTACGTTGATAGAAGGTGAAAGCAAGGGTTTCCTAAACTTATTATATTGACTACTTTCGAATAAAGAACCAAACTAATTGAAATGCTTGAAATTGATGAATATTTCAGTTTTCAATCGATCTGAGAAAGAGTGATTTTTTTCCGATGGCTAACAACTGCTATCCTATTTGCTTGACGCATTTGTTAATTATTTTGCCTAGTGTTCAGCTGTGGCTTGCTTCAGAAAAATGTTGCGAACCAAGTTGGTTTTATGACCATTTGCAAAGAAAGTAGTAAATGAGTACTCAGCAAATATAGTAGTTACTAATGGGATATAATTGGCACCCTCAAGTGACACTCGGGCAGTTATTGACAGACGACATTAAGTTGCATTCCGGTGCAAATCGAAAGCCCTTTTTTTCGATTTAAAAAATTTCAATCAATCTAACATGTAAACTCAGAATAAGATTATGTGAAAAGTAAAGGAGGTTCAAAGTAGTAATAGACGTTTGAATAATATTTTGAATAGGGGCAATGGCAGTAGTAGATGGACATAATGGGCTACCTGTATGAACTGTTCACAGGTGATAGGCGTGTCAGTGGCGGGATCCTCGGGCCCACACACGCACTGATGGTCAGTGCCGTTGTTGCAGATCATCGGTAGTCGAGGCAACGGGGGCTCCGAGCCGGCAGCAGCCTGCCCCAAAAGGGGGAATAGTAACAGAAAAAGGAGCATGCTCATCCTAATACCGGTGGACGACGCATTCCCTCTATGGAGCCTAGGTGCAGGGGAGTAGTTTGAATTGAAAGCGAGGAGGATTTTAGTCATGGCAGGGGCATGACGCGGCTGGCGAACGAGAGAGCTCGTTGGCTGGCTGTTTTGGGGCCACGCCCCCATGCGCTCGCCCGCTTATTACTTGCCGCCTTTGAGCTCGTGGCGGAAACTTTGTCCGATAACAATGAGAAAATGGCTGCAGCAAGGCATTTAAAGACGCAGAGAAATGGCGAACGAAGCGGTTAAGTGCCACGTGGCTGCGATGTTTTCATTGATTTCGTCTTAACTGGGGTTGGAAAGATTAAGCTCTCTGCTCTTTGGTTTTATGGTTTGATTACTCCGATCGGACTATAATTATATTTTTTTCAATTTCGGCTGCTGCTTATCGCCCATCTAGCTTCAAAAAAATGGGACGTATTTTGATGAAATGGATGCTTCTGCTGCATATATGTATTAGAATTACATGCCTACCCAGAAGGCTTAGGCGCCTAATCCAATAGGGAAACATGGTAATGAATGTGATTTCCGGCTGCTTTTCACTGTGTCGGATCATTCTCGCGTTCATTTTCGGAGACGGAGAAAACTAGATTCAAAATGCTTTAAAGTTTTTTTCTTTTCACAGACGAGCATGCTTTGCTATACAACAGGCGTCATGTGTAATTGATATCACGTAACACTAGTTGGCGTGAATGACGTTTTTCGAACGCGTTGTCGTCGTTTTTGATTGAAAATCCGCGATACCCAGTTTGTGGGCAATCAAAAATGGTCTGCCATGATACCTGCTAACTCGCGTGATGGAATGTATTATAACCAAATGAATTAGTTACATATGCGAGACCGAAAAGAGGGTGTTCTGTTAATTGTTTCGGATTATTCTTTTTCTATCAAACGAGACTCAGTGAATCAGTTTTGGGGTTTTTGCCTCCGCGTATGCGCTACGGTTGTCGAACTCGGAGACTCGAATGTGTTATCTATCCATCATTACAGGTTTTCCATCGGTGGGAAAGTCGACGCTGCTGTCCAATCTGGCTGGTGTCTACTCGGAAGTGGCTGCCTATGAGTTCACCACCCTCACCACAGTACCCGGAGTCATTCGATACAAGGTAGAGGGTACAATAGAGATTCTTTCCTCGAATAAAGTTCACGAAAATCATATTGTGTTAATCATCATGTAATCATAATCACATTGTTGATAGTTGTAATAGAAAATCGGATTTCTATTCTCAATATCGGCGATATAGCAAACACGGTTTCCACATTGAAAGTGTAGAAGAGTAGTAGTTGTTTGCTACATTGTAAGTTCGACTAGTGATGTACGATTTACAAAAACACAAATTTTCACAATTCGCAAATTTACATTGTTTTTTTACTGCTTTGCCGTCCTCTTGAACTGGTTTTCTGATTAAAACTAAATCATAGTTTATTTATTTATTTATTTATTTATTCTACACAAAATGTGCAACGGGAGTTCAAGTATATTCATTTCCATTTTGACTTTATTCTAATATTCATCTTCTACAGTTATGCTGTGTTTGTAGGGAGCAAAAATCCAACTGCTCGATCTGCCCGGTATTATTGAGGGAGCAAAGGACGGAAAGGGTAGAGGAAAACAAGTTATCGCAGGTAATCCTCCCGTTTGATACTACATGTTGACATGTTCCAAATCCATATCATCTCTGAATGAGGGACAATCGGCGGATATTATTTCTCTACAAAAAGTGGTTGTTCTATTTCGACAGGTTTACATTACGGTGAAGTTTTGGTGGTGGGCGGAAAAAGGCCCACGTTTCTACGTTATTGCAAAATAATTGGTATTTGCGACTGTAATCTGAATTTTCTTTTGCATGAGGATGAGTGGAAGTATGAAAGTAGGTCTCATATGGTTTGAGAATTTGTTCTGCGCGGCATACGTGATACGTTAGGGCCAACTAATGTGAAATGTGTGACAACCTGTAAGACAGCTCTACCTGTTTTTTGTTTTGTTCAAAAAATAAGGGAGTGATACCTTCCCAATAATTGTACCTTGGTTTATGTCGTTTCTGCCTTTTTTTCCCATATGGGTAGCGTTTATGAAAACGTCAGTCACTATTTGACGCTGTGTGAGTCTAATTGTCACCGCCCTGCCACATTGTTTCGCTGGTTGTCCGTCCGATTATCCGAATCGAAAAAAATTATTGGGTTGGGGGTCTGTGTCAGCGAAGCGTGCACTAAACACGTTGATGAATTGGAAAAGTAGATGGCAGGTTCGAAAACGAAACTGTCATAAAAGTGTACAGTTGTGTACATTCTTACAGTTTTATATGGTTTTAAACCATTAAATTGTGATTTTTGTTAGATTTAAATTGTAGACGGTACATGTTGACGAGGTGTATGTTGCCACGTGGCCTGTGTGCGGGATCCGAAGAGGCAGCGCATGACAATTCTCTATTATGTGTGAATGAGGCCCATTAGTCTAGTTGGTTGGGCCTGGTGGCTCGGTCAAAGGCGGATAAATAGCTTAACGGCGACGCCTTTTCTAGTTGGGTCGGGAAATTGACGCCGATTAGGGGCTTCTGGCTCCACTTTTTTGGGCTTTTTTTGGAGAAAGGAGGGTTGGAGCATATGCGGCATAGGTGAATGACGCGGTGGGAACTATGCGAATGCTAACTCTTAGAGGGTATGGGAACTGGGGACCCTAGAGAAAGTGCAATCCGTAACAGTCTATGTAATGTACCGTAAATCTCTAAAATGTAAGGTCTGAGGAAACATCGACAAATATGCACTTCATCTTTGCACGTTTTAGATTTTTGTAGTAAGTGTTGAACAGGTTTACGTGACTACGTAGTTAAAAGTATGAATTTTTTCCACTTTCATCTGTTAGAGGTTGGATGTAGACATATTTTGTTACAATTTTACTCATGAGATAACAACAGTACATACGACTATTATGAGAGTCATGTAGCGTTTTCATTTTTTTCTAGACGACATGTCTGACATGTGTAACTGATACCTCCCAGGACACCGCATGGGAAAACGGGGTCTACTAATAGAAGAGTGCTTCGGCACGACCGATTGGTTATAAGCTAGGGTGCGTAGAAGAGGTGAATACATGTGATTTGTAGATCAACAAACACATGTTGCCAATTTCACTTACAATGCAAACACACCCAGATCAAACGGCATCATAGCAAAAAATAGTCCGAAAATATAAAAGTTATTAAGTTAACAGTTTATGTGGATTGATGTAACAGACTGAGACCATATACCATCAATGTGGTTAGTATGTTTCGTTTGTTCTCTTGGTGTTTTCCAAACTATACATCCATATGTGAGTGCAAGCACCACGCTACTCGTGGTCTTAGAATAATGAACGGCGTCTGTTTTTCCGGAGAATTAAGCATATTGCTCGCCCGTTCCAATAGAAAGCAGAGAAAGATGGGATTTATGCAGACTGCAGGGCGAAACGAGAGGAGGGCCCCGAAATTGGCCAAACTGAGTCAAGAGGGTCCTTCTGTTCTCCTAGTTCTGCACTAAATGAGTGGAAGTTTGCAGGAATACATATTTCACAGCTACAAACTTTACACAGTTTTGTATTAAGTGGGTTGTATTACTGGGCCAGGAGTTTCGTTGTATCGGAGAAAACTAGGTTGTGTTTTGAGGATGTTTATTGCTAGTCGGATTTGCTTATTCGCTAGAGTCCTCAAGTTTAATACTATATAGATAGCAAGCAACTATGGAAATGCCGATAATGCGTCAGTAGGTTTAGTTGCCCTCTAGCGCATTTCTATTCTATTTCCAACAGTGCTCGCGCGAATCTCCGTAATTCAGTTTTTTACGGATTGACAACATTTGATTGTTTTTCCTGCCAACCGCGTGTGGTCTAATCGAATTTCATAAGGTCTCCGAGCCTGGCCCAACTTGGCATTGAAATTCGAGATATTACATGCGAAACGACGAGAGCGCGTTAGGGAATGTTTTGGGTGTTTCGATTGATTAGGATAATTTTAGCCGAGAAAAGAGGTTTTCAGGATGTCTGGAATTCCCGGAAAAGTACCTGTTTTTGAATGAAATCGAAATTAATGGCGCATAAGTGATTAGTCGCGAGGCTATTCTGCCTCATCAGTGCTGGATGAATCGGTAATGAGCTTTTTCAGTTCGAATAGGAAAGAGTGGCACGTAGGGTAGGTAGACTTTTAGAAGTGGAAGATTGATAGAAATTGAAGGGAAAGCTCTAGAAATCGATGACAACTACACAATTTTGTGTATCATGATCTTAAAAAGTGGTACATTTCACCTCTACCCCATAGTGAATGTTTTTGTTATGGCTATCTCTCGAAATCATTGCTACTTTCAGTGGCGCGGACATGTTCCCTGATTCTGATCGTACTGGATGTGATGAAGCCGTTGCAGCACAAGAAGCTGTTGGAGTACGAGTTGGAAGGATTCGGAATCCGGCTGAACAAGCAGCCGCCCAACATTGGCTACAAGAAGAAGGAGAAGGGTGGCATCAATCTCACTCAGCTGGTTGGTAGATCTCTTTTTCGGCCAGCTGTCATATGAACCCAAGTAACTTTTTGTTACTTGATAACAGTTTTTTTGAAAATGGGGTTCTGTTTTCACTTTTTTGACACGAAGTGCTCCACCTTACTGTGTGTTGGTTATAGTAACGAGGAGAAATTAGGGTTGGTTGTGTTTAAAAAGCGCTCTCGTGGCAATTCGTGGGAGAGCGCATGAGGAACGGTGACTGTTATATAACGCGAACTTTCCACACAATTAGAGTATAGAAAGTGGCTACTGACTAAAACGTTATGTTTGTTAGATTGTTTTGCGCGGAGAAATACCGGACAATTTGGGAATCACAGTTTATGGAAACTGGTATTTACTCGCGTATTTCCACACATCTGGCATATGTCATGTTTTTTGTGTTCGGCACAAGAACACGAGAGTGCAGCTGTCGCAATTGTAACCAATACTGCAGAGTAATTCGGGATTGAATGGCCAAAAACCAGAACTCGATTAGAATGGGTTTTTGCTGGACGCAGGTGCTAAGTGCAGTGCTGGGTTGACATTGGATCGCCTTTGGTTATATACATCGAGAAGTTATGGGAACTTCCCTAGTTTGTTGATTGTTGGCAGGGGCCCTCAATATAAGCGTCGCGCTCTACTTTTTGTTTCTTCTGTTTTCCAAATAGTTAGTATAAGACTTTTTTCTATTCTCTCATAATGTAACGTATTGTACTTTTTCGCCAATGGCATATGATTTTGTAATTCTACAGTGAGAGCAGTAGTCCAGGCTGGTAACTTTGGGATGTCATGTCTATAAGTAGATGTCATCTTTTTGTCTTCATCATTTTTTGAAGTGGGAAACGGAAATAGAGGGGAGTTGTGTGCTAGTCTCCAGGGACACTGCGCACCTATCGATCTTCACTCTTTTCTTCACCAGTCAAAATGAGAAGAAATGTCTATTGTGCAATTCGTTTGTTGGCAGCCTGGTGACGTGAACCAGAGGGACGCTAGAATGACCTATGAAAAGGGCATTTTGCACGAGTTGACTGCAATAAACTGGGATAGGCACGCAAACGGTGAAGAAGCGACAGCTATTGGGCATTGTTTCACGTTCTTGACTGGGTTCACACTTTTCACGTGACTATGCACTAGACTTCGATTCGTGGCATTAGAAAGGTTCGATTTGTTGGAATTGGTATAGAAAACGCTGGGCGCGCTGCGAAGATATTCTATTAATAGAACAGAATGGGTTGTGCATTTTAGGTTTAGCACAGCCGAAGTGCAAGGTAGGTATAATGAATAGGTGGTCCGAAGTCTGATAACAAGGCAAAAGCATGAGTACACTCGGTACTCAAAATAAAGCATTTCGAAAATTTCAAGCTACCCTAACGTTCCGAAATTGAAACTTTCATTAACCTTGAGTAGTTTGCATTTTCTGATTCACTGTCATCTAAGTTGAACGGGTAATCATTCCAGGTACCACAATCGGAGCTCGATTTGGATTTGGTGAGGAGCATTCTGGCTGAGTACAAGATTCACAATGCTGACATCACTCTCAGGTACGCATCGTTTTTCTACTGGCAATTAACGATATGAAACAAGTACCTAATTATCTACTGGCAATTAACTAGAAAATTACTTTTGTTACTGTTCGTATCTTGCAGTAAAAGTCGAAAAAAGAAGCTGAATTTTTGTAGTTCAACACTAAAATGTTGGCATGGAAAACGTAAAACAATCCTAATTGACTGAGGAACTGTTATTATCTCTAAAAACTCTTTTCAATCGAGATAAAAAACATTATTTTCTAGGTTCGACGCCACCTCCGAAGATCTGATCGATGTGATTGAGGGAAACAGAATTTATATCCCGTGCATCTATGTACTCAATAAAGTGAGTTAGATATTGGTTTCACTTCAATTTTTCAAAGCTTGACTTCCAGTTTTCGGTCCTGTTGGCTTGATGCTTTCCCTATGTTTACTCAATTAGAAAAAAATGTTAACTCAGTTCGTTTTTATTTTTTTCATATTTTTCCAGATCGATCAGATATCGATTGAGGAGTTGGACATCATCTACCGTATCCCCCACTGCGTGCCCATATCCGCCCATCACAAGTGGAACTTTGACGATCTTCTCGAGAAGATGTGGGCCTATCTGAACCTGATTCGAATGTGAGTCATTTGTTGAGCAGTTGAGCTATATATGGTCACGGGAGAATATATATATATATATATACTCAAGGAGAGCAACACATTGTTTAGTAAAGTCCAAAATAGTGTTGCATCGGCCATTATGGGTTTCATTACTGTAGTTCAGTAGTACGTCTGTCTACTATGGTTGTTTTCGTGTTACTCGTGATAGTTAGTCCGACTTATCGCCATTTACTCGTTCTGTTCGACAATTTTCTGCTTATTGCACTCGAATACAGTTTTATCCGTACTGCGAGGTCACCTGTGCAAATCACTAAGTGTCTCTTATTGGAGACAGTCATCGGGAAGTGTTGGGGGCAATTAGACTAAAATCAAGTTAATTCACATACATTATAGGGGTATGTATAGTGTATGTGTTTTAGGGTAGGGAGGGTGAATTCTGAGTTTTCATCGAAAACGTTGTGAAAAACAAGGCCAGCTATCCTATAATTCCTACAAAATAAGATATATTCAAACTCTAGCCGTCGGGTTTTGAGTTAGACGAGTTTTATATATGGATATGTTCAACCTGATGTAAGATACAGAAACAGAACAGATTGTCTCGGTGAAACTAGGCTTGCTAAATATTTCAAATGTGTTTCAGTTACACGAAGCCGAAGGGTCAGCTTCCTGACTATTCGGCACCTATTGTGTTGAATGCGGAGAAGAATACGGTAGATGACCTGTGTATCAAGATTCACAAGACGCTACAGAAGGATTTCAAGAAGTAAGTGGAAGATTAACAGAACTACAGAACAGACATAATTTTTCTAAGATGCAGGCCTGGGAAAACACGCTAAAAAGGTTTTTTCCAGTACTATTAGCATTGAGACGTAGAATTGAAGAATAGTAGTTTTCTCTCTCTCACAACAATGAATCTTGTTTTTAAATAGCTTTCACTCGTGTGTTCCAAGATTGATCTACCTATTTCAGTGCGTTGGTGTGGGGTTCTTCCGCCAAGCACAACCCGCAACGAGTGGGAAAGGAACATGTGCTCATCGATGAGGATGTCGTACAGGTTCTCAAGAAGTAAGACAGTTTTTCCTTGTTCCACCAACTTATACCTATATGCTTGATAACGTTATCTACAACTACATAGAAGAATATAAAACCAGCCTCTTTTTATTTAATTATTCATACATAAACTAATGTATCACATGGTGTTCTCTCAACTTCTTGCTTCATGTGCTTTTTGAACGAGGAAGGGCTAAGGTTCAGAGTGCAAAGAAACAATGTTAGAATTAACGTAAAGTTGAGGTTCTGGCCTCTAATCTATCTCAAACTTGGGTTATTTTTGATGCGAAAGTTCCACAAATCTTGATCGAAAACAAGTTTATACCCCAATAATAACGTGTGAATCTGTGAATGTTGTGAATGCGAATCAATTTTTTTCAGACAAATGACATTCCAACGTTTTTGTTTTCAGAATCTAATGCGGTGTTGCTCGGCGTCGTGGGTGAGGTGCGAGAATACAAGGCGACTTTTTGGTTTCATTTCAAAGTTTATAAGCGTTTATATTAGTTGTAGTCTTGCTTCACTGTTTACTTATTCATGATTTGGGTGGCTTTTTCGTTCACTGTTTTTTGTTTGTTATTACGTGAGAAAATGAGAACATTTTAAATACACTTCTCTCGTAGGACATCAAGATTGTAGCTAATAGTGTCCTTTTTTTTTCGTTCTACTTTGGTAGTTTTGGGTCACCTGGTTCACGTAGTAGCTAACGAATTACAATTGAATTACCGTAGTCCTCGTTTCTTTTGTTACCTATTCGTTTCTAACGATGATTGTTGCTGTTATCTCGGTTAGAATGAAGACGGTTCAACTGTTTCGAACGGATTTGTCATTTTTATAAGAGAATATATTGTTTACTCAACAAATATGCATAGGTCAAAGTCCTACAAAAAAGGTCAAAGAAACTTTTTCTGACATGGAAAGCCAAACTAGAGTTTGGGAATATTCGAGTTTCGACTTCTGAAAAGATCGAACTGCAAGAGTTTTAAGTTTAAGCGTCTTGTTGAAGACGCTCAATCTAGGATTTCACTTAGTTATACTTTAGTATGTAGTTTGATCGTGTGGAATTGTTAGCACACTTTAAACTACAAAATCAATGTAATTATCCCTATGCTACACATAATTCTTACCAACCGTCTGACCCTTAGACGGTGATTGTAAAACATGCGACAGATAGCATCGTCGTGTGGCACATAGACTATTTCAGGGTAACACCCCCGCTTTTTCGTCACCCCTCTTGGAAGTAATAACATTAATCATTGTTTTTTTCGTGGTTTATTTGTGTTTGGTTCTTTGCTCTTGTAACTGTTTTGTAGCCTGCACTTCTGCAGTTTTTTAGTTTTAGAGATATGGTCCTCGACCTCGAGTGTTTTACTAGGTGAAGCTAACCGTTGATAGCGCGAGTGTGTAGTTGATCCAAAGGTAAATTTTGTCAAATTTCTTCGCATCTATCCCTGAAAAAAAGACTTTTCTGCATTTAACTTTCTCACATTCGCGTACAGTGATTGTTTGAAAATTTAAAAAAGAAAAGCGACAAAGTCAGTATAACTTTTAGGATCGAACTAGGTACGGTAGGTGGAATACAGCTTGGGTTTCAACACAATCTGTACTTTTTTCGCTGAATCGTAACAGAACCTGAAATCTCTGGGACCTCGAAATTCCTTTTTTTGTGTCGCCCAACAAATAACTCAGCTGCGATGGTAATCATTACCTGGCCTACGGTGTTCTTCTTTGAGATGTCGCGCGAGTCTGAAATATGACTTGGAAACTGCACTCTGATACTTATCTCAATGGGTGGTCTCATTGCCATTACATGTTATTCTCACACATCTACGTAGCTACCGTATCCGTTTAAAGTGGGAATATGGTCAGTTTCGCTCAGCTTGAGAACATTTGTAGTTTGATCTTCAAGTATACTAAGAGTGCAATCATGTTCTAAAGTCAGATGGAACAAACTAATGAAACATTATTTCGAACTTCCACCTCTCGTATACTGGTTTCAATCTCAAAAAAATTATGCCACGGAGCAGAACCGAACTTGTGAGCAAAAGAACGCGAGACCGCTGCCCTCACCAGTAGTTCAACTTGATGTTGGCCGGATTAGTATATCCATCAACTTCGACCCGGACTGCATTGAGACATAGTAGGATCCCTGTGGGTGACAAGAAAATTCTGAATATTGTGCGCTCAGATAAACTAAACTAGGGTTCGATCACTCCCTAGAGGTTTCGCTCTCTCCAACGCAATTCAAAGTGGTAAATGCTGCTTTATTTCGCTGTGTTTGTAGTTCGATCAAACTACAACTCTGCTTCTATCACTCCCTATATGATCTTCCCATCCGTCTGAGTCTGTGAAGAGGCCCTTGTCGCCCCGACATTCTTTCTGTGTTTGACCTCTCTCGAGTGCGACTTCCAGTCTGTTTGTGCCCTGTTTACGACTAGTTCCCAATTGCAACAAAGCATGCCGCCACTCGACTCTTATCTTTTTATCACTACCGTAACTACCGGAGCGAGGCCCTCATATACTAGGATGGGGAGTTTATAGGACTTGGACAGGGACATAGGGAGTGATGGAATCTTTGTTGTAGTTTGGTCTCGATACACGCCACAGTTCACAAGTTTTATTGGAAACTGCAGCACAATCAAACTACAAATGGGTTTAGGGCTACATACCCAGTGGCTAGCTTTGGTAGAACTCTAGAGCCTGGCTTATGACCGTTGACCCTCACTTGAGCATGAAGTTGCTTTTTCAATAGCGGGCAAAATCACTTGTTTTTCTGCTGTGTGAACTTGCTTCCACTGGTACAACCTGTTATAATCCGTCTGTTTTACTAGAATTGTACGCAGACCGTTTACCTGTTGATAATTGAGATCAAACTACAAAACTTTTCCGTTCTGCTGCCTCTACAAGTCGATAATGTGCGGTTCATGAGGCACATTGGGTGTTTCTCCCTTTTCCACCTGAATATTATATTTACTATTTTAAAAATTGCAATAATAATTTGTTTATTTGTATTCTCGACTAGTACAGCGCAATTACATCGTTAAAACGGATGGAACGGTAATCTAAACAATAAAACCCAGTCAAATGTCACGAGTTCTATATGTTTGCTTTAACAAATAAGTATCATGAAATATACTCGTTCGATCACTTAACTGAAAAAGCTTTTCATCTTCTTTGCTATTATATATTCTTAAATGATGTTTCTTTCAAGTGAAGAGAATCGAAAAAGTTACCAATTACAAGTTCATAATAGTAGGTGACTCTTTATAACTACTTATCCCCTTATCTTCTGAACTTCGGAACGGCACCTGAGAGATACTATTGAGCGGGCAAACACTATCCTCGTTTTTCTATTTCTGTAAAACGGTTGCAATCGACACCGAGTGTAAACAGAGTGCGCCTTTCTCTCAAACCATTATTACCTCTCTTCTCACTGTGTTTCACTTTCTTCTGTGTAAGGAAAACAGTCGGACGTTTGTGTTTTGTTTATTTGAAACAAAAATATTGCTTATGAAGACTTTTAGAAGGTATCAGTTCATTTCTGTCAATCCTTCCTTTTTCATGCACGTTCATCCCTTTTGTCTCTTGTAGTTTGTCACGAATGAATCATACTGTAGCTAATGCGACAGGCTGCGTACGACAGAGGACTCTTAAGAAAACGATTTTTTTCACAAAGTTTGCGCACCAATGTTCTTATACTCACAATTCCAGTGACATTTCTCACACTGGCAAAGTTTAAAAAAGTGTGGCGCTCTGAAGTTAAAAACACAGTTGTTTCCCAAGGTTTGCCTACCAAATTGGTCCTTAGTTGATGATATTAAGTTGTGAAATCAAAACTTGGTGCACAGTTGTGAGCCAAACTCTTGGTAAACTGTCTGAACCATGATTTGCAACTTGGATTTCTGGCGAACCTTGTTAAACAACACGGTTTTTAACTTCAGAGCGAAGAATTCAGAAGTTAATCAAAATCAAAATCAGAATTTTTATATTTTTTGCATACAGTTGGCACTTTCATCTTTGTGGTTTGATTCCTTGATGCCATTTTTGTGGATAGTTTTACAGCGATCTTTTGTGAGATGTGATTTCACCCACTTAGCAACCCTGTTTGCTAGAAAAATTGATCAACTTATGTTTGTTTACATGAGAATAATGAATTTATATTAACTTTCTTTGAATAGAGTTGAAATAAACATAAGGTGGCTATGACAGTTCGATGTGACAGTTATTTAGGTGCGGCTGCACCTGATTCAACACAGATATAGTATCCTCCAATGGTATTGACAATAGGAGTCAATAGAGATATATGAGGTATCGAATACCATTCTGTCACACATAACACCGCCTTCTTAGACGGTTTACTTTGCCGAACAGTGTGAACTTGAACTCTTTTTAAGTTTCTGTCGTGATTCTACAATTTTATCTAGATGGATTGTCATATCTACCAATAACGAAAGGTTATTGTGCTAAATCGCTATTGGGTTAAACGTTCGTTATATTCTACTCTAAAAACTAAGGGAGTTAGAAGGGGACTTGTTCTGACAGTTCTGTCCCACCTAGTTTGATACCTTTCAGCTTCTATTAGTTTTTCTACTGTCATTCGTGTTTACCAAATGCTGAGCAATATTAACCACTATTAATTAAACTTTTGAAAAGCTGAAAAAAAAACTTGTTTTACTGACAGTTTTATTCAGTCACGTCTAGCCAGCTATCGTTTGTGCAATTGTTTTTCGTTCCCAACTACTGTAGTCAAGTGTTTTTCTCTTAACAGGGAACCATGAAGTGGATTTACTGCTGTCAACTGTGTTTATACTCAAATCCATCGAGGTCTAGTTTCCACAGCTTTCCTCCATTGTTCCGTTATGTGTTGCATGTAGAACACTAACTTCTCTAAATCTCTACAAACATGTTTCTAAACTAATCATCACTTGTTTTTAGTTGATTATGAACTATTCAACTTCAATCAACTTTCAAACATTCGGAGATACTCACTTCATATTGTAGTTTGTACGATGTTCGCGTTTGTGATGATTTTTTGATTCACGAATGAATACGAAAGTTCATCAAATAATACTTTCTATGGCTACTCTTTCTGAATACATAAATTGAAAAGATTTTTGATTCATTCTCATCATTGCAACTCTTATCTTGTTTTTAGGCAACTAGTGTCAGAGTTTATCACTTTCTCCCTTTTCATAACAAACGAGTTCCTTTGTGAAAAAGTTAGGATTTCACGAGACACTTTCAATTTCACCTTTTAGTTTTGCATATACGATTTGTGCCATAGTTGGTCAATCGCCATGATTTACCGTGCGTAAGGTATCTGTTAAAGAAGGACGATTATGTGGACCAATCCCGTTACATCGGTCCTTTAAACTGCAATTGAAAAATATATTGCGGTTTAAAGGACTGAAGCGTTGCGATTGGACCACATAATCGTCCTTCTTTAAGAACTACTACAAGTATAGGCGTAGATGTAGTTTGCATCCGAAACACAGCAGTTTTTTTGCAAGTTCACCTCAACCACCAGGATTGAAGTAAGAACACCGTCAAAAATACCATTCTATTTTTTCTAGATCCACCACTACATTTCAATTTCAAACTTCTATCCATCAATTACATCAACATTGTTTTTCCACTTTCTATGACTCCAGATAAAACAAATACCACCTTGTGTTCGGTTCAATAATCAGGGCCAACTTTCACTTTACGCTCACTGGTGTTCGTATTGGCTCCCAAAGTACATATACTAATTGCAACTTGTCTGTTTACCTACTTTCATGTATAATTCCCGGGTTAGAAGGATAAGTAAACAGTGTTCGCTCCATGGCCCACGCTATTAGCACCAATCTCGTAAATCACACAGGCAATAGAGAACGAACCGCCATTTTACTACGGTAGGTACGGTAGATGAATTTCAACTGTGTGACTCGTTTTGCAGGTTAGAGATGCATGTGTTTTAGTTTCATGTGTGCTTTGTCGATAGTTCAGACGTAGGTTGAACCGCGTTTGAACAGCAGAATCATGAGTATGGTTTCTCCCTTTACGATGCTCACGGTATTCACAGCTTCGCTAAGAGGTTAGTGTAACTTAGGATCACATATTAATTGTAGTTAGATCTACCTACACATCAGAACTCACCAACAGCGACTGAGCCGCAGCGGGATCCAACTACAAACCCGCCAGAGAACACTTACTGTCTTCACCTGTCCTACTTGATCGATCACTATAAAGAGTATTCTATTTCCGGTCCACTGTTTTCTCGATACTTTCCTCGGTTTCCAACTAGTTTCTATGTCTTGGCCAATTGCGCTCGCGTCCTTTGCCTTTAACGACAGTAGATGGCAACAATCTCATTCTCACTCGGCCAATGCCAACTTTTTTTCATACCAAATGCCAACAAGTTTTCCGAAAGTTTTAAAAAGAAAACGCTTTAGGTATTATTTGTAAATTTTACTACTGGCTTTTGTGAGATTTTCAGTAAGAGATAAATAACGGTTTCGGAAAGGTTCAGAGAAGTAGAACTCCATAATTATCATCTTACGTAGGTGTAGGTATTGACTTGGGATCATACTATATAATCTGAAATGTCTAGGTATAGGCGAACAAGAATATCTTCGACAAGTTGTTATATTCTTGGTAGTGACGATCGCTGATTTGCTCTGTAAAATAAGACAAATCAAAAAGTTCCCGGTAAAACTCCCCGTAAATTCATTTGTAAAATAGCCAGTGTATTTCCGTGTAAATCTGCTGGTAAACAGTTCCCGGCTAACTTGGCAACATCTGTCGAAAGCAACACGCGCATGACCCTTTTGTGTTGATTCAAATCAAAGACAAGTGCGCATATTCTGGACTTTGTCTCCAAAATAACACATTTCATCATTCCATGTGATTTTGTCGCAAAATGTGTGACTAGTCAAAGAGTCACGTAAAACGTGTGAAAACGATCAGGAGAAAAGTTTTTTTTTATCTTTTACGTGCAAATCATGTTTTGTTTTGATTTTTACGTACGACTTGTTACTTTTAAATTTTATATTCATCGTTGCCGTTGCGGTTAGCAATTATGAATCAAAATGTAAATGTGTTATCTAGACTGCATTAAATGCATACAAAATAGAGCGTGGTTGATGAAACTTGAAGTCTAAGGAATATGGTCACGTAAAACGTGATGGCACATCATAGATTGTGAACTTTATTATTATGCACTTTTTATTATTTCTGATCTGTTTACGTGACTGTTCCTTTGACTACAAGTATGTACAATGTATACGATGTATCCGTAAACATGACTTTCCCAGGACAATACTGTATATAAATGATGCCGTTCGGGTGGAATGACCATACTTCACTCGAATGTTTCTCATTTTTCCCCAGTCTCCTCGCATGACTCACGTTTACTAGAAGTAAAACGTGAAACGTGAGGAAACTTCAGCAATTTTGTACTAGTTTCACGTTCTCTCTGGTGTGTTAGCATAGCACGTCTGGCGTGACCCTACATTTTTGGGGTAGAGGCGAAACGTACCACTTTCTATACTCTTTCTCTTTCCGTTTTTCTAGTTTATATTACTTCTCTGAGCTTTACCTTTGTTTGAGTAGATATCTGGCAGTACAGTGTGTGTTCAAAACTTCGGTTTTCTGTGTTTCAATACTTTCCTTCGATCGAATTTGTTTCTAATACTTCCGTTCTCATCATGTGAATACACGTTTTACGTGACTATCCTTCACACGGTTCACGTGACTGTACTATTTACTAGCAGTTTATGCGAGTATACTGTATGTTCACCCAAATGTTTCGAATCCTTCCGTTCTCAACCTCCGTTTGATTTGTGTGGGCGCGGTATGTTTCTTTTCTACTTTTTGTGCCCCAAGTCATTTGATAGATCTATCTATCCTATCCATTGCCTCTCTCACCTGCACAGTGTAACCTATACTAGCTACCTGGTCGGTGAGTCATTTTTAATTTCAAGTTCACGTTAAACGTGTAAAAATACTAGTAAACGTGCACTTCTCTATCGCACGTTATCGAAGGTGTATTTGTAGTTCGATCGCGGTGCAGTTCAAACAAGTTTGGTGTGCGTGACTGATAAGACTACAACTACAACTGAATTGGTACATGTCCATACAACTGTAGTGAAGTGAAAATCAACATAGATCGAAAACGTGAAGGGAAATAACACTATTATTTGTAAAGGTTTTCACACGTAGATTTTCTAAATAACCTGGTAAAAAGGTAATTCTGAAACCTTTTGGTATATTTCTTGGCGATTCTCCAGACTTTGTGAAATGAATAATTCGACCATGTGGCGAGATGCTCCCATTTAGCCACACTTTATATACAAATTGTGTGCGCAGACTGTCGCATATAATTTAGTCAACTGCAATATCTTAAAGTTTACCACACTAAACTCTTATAAATCTTTTGAATGTAACCTAGTTTCACGTGAAACATAAACACCACCTCATAAGGCTTGTACGTTAGGTTTGTGATTTTGGAGGTGTTTTCTAAGTTTCCCTTTCTTGTAACTAAAAGTATAGTTCTGGGTTTAAATAACAATTATTAAAGTGTATTGAAGTTTTCATCGGTAATTACCTAATTACGTAAGAAAGAGAGCGTTTGAATCTTGTAAAAGATATTCCCAACTATTCACGAGTTTTCTCGCTTCCTAATCTCTCTCGTTTCCCCATACTCTCTTCTCCGGACTGTCTAGTGATTCCGTATTCTTTTCGCGAAGCCGATGCTAATTACACGTACTCCATCACTTCTCTATTTTACCGCAACCACGGTGTCTATTGTTTTCGCTGTGTTTTTCGCTAATTGAAGTTGAAACTGGTTACTGGTCCCAGACTAGTCTCAATGCTGATCTATTATATGTATATGTATTCCATGTTTAAGTCAGTCTTGTTCTGGGGTAAAGGCGAAACGTACAATTTTTCATTTTTTTTTCTCTCTCAACTATTATCTCACACTGTGACTATATTAAAATAGAGTTTTCATTCTTAATTGGATGCGCGTAGTTTTTCGTTGATTGTTAGAACTGGTCTTGCTTTGAACTTCCGTGGTAACTGTCTTGGCGGGTCTCAGTTTAAAATTTTTTTTTACAGCTCATTACTGTTTCTAATTTTTTATACTATCGGAGTTTTTTTACACGTTTCACGTTTTACTATAACGAAGTTTGTAGATTGTATTCATTTGACAGTTCCTAAGTAATGAGATATGTTTGTTGACCTTAGTTGAGTGCGATAACATCAATTGTTGCACAATAGGACAGCGGAAAGAAAGCACCGCAAATTTGTTTGGACAGGAGAGGTTAGCGAGGTTCGGAGGGAGAAGAGAGAGAGAAAGAGAGAGAGAGAGAGAGAGAGAGAGAGAGAGAGACATACAGAGGGGAGGGGTGTGAAAAGAGGAAGAATCCTCTCTACACTCTCTCTTTTTATCCCTCTTTCTCCCTCTATCTCTCTTTCTCTCCCAATATTCCATCTTTATCTCGTTCCCTATTCCTCGAATACTTGAAGGTTTGAGCTCTTCATGTTCCCCTTCACAATATTCCGTATTGTACTACGTTCTCTCGTACTACTGGTTACGCTATATCTAATATAGTTTCAAATTATTTGATCGCGCAAATTACTCGCGCCACTTTCGAAATTGAGGGTCATCTCGTAAGTTGCCGCTCTGGTGTATCTGTCTCTCTCTCTCTATGTCTCTCTTCTCGCTCTCCCTATATTCTTCTCACTATCTTTTTCTCTCTCACACTCTCCCTCTCTGTGTTCCCCCTGTCAGACTCTCCCTCCCTCTGTTGTGTCTCTCTCTCTCTTTCTCTCTCCCTCCCTCTCTCTCTCTCCATGCTAACTATTTTCATTACCTCTAACACCCATCATCTATATATCGCTCTCTCTCTCCCTCTTTATATTTCTCCCTCTCCCTCTGTTTTTCCATCTCTCTTTATCTCTCTCTTTCTCTCGTTCTCTTTCGTCTCTCTGCCCCTCATGTTTTCACCTCATTAATCGTGGAAGATCTATCACATACCACACTGTTACAGCCTATCCATCCAGCCTTTTTCAATCATTACAATAATTTTTATTATGAAGCATGCGGGACACTAAACAATATCACTTCTCTAGAATTTCGCGGCGAGTCGCCGGCGACATGGAGGGGTCGGCAGAGTGTCGCCGGCGGGTCGCCTGCGATTATTTTTAGGTTGTCGATTTTGGGTAAGATATATGTTAATCAGATACGTATACTTGTAGTTTTTAGGTGGGTGACATGTTTATACATGAACAATGAAGCCGTGAATCTCAACGTGTCTATTTCTGGCGACGATAAGTATATACAACATTTTTATTCTCTATAAAATTACCAGTTCCGGTATCTGATTACTATATAGAACGTTCAGTGTGAAGGACCTAAAAATAATTGCAGGCGACCCGCCGGCGACACTCTGCCGACCCCTCCATGTCGCCGGCGAGTCGCCGCCAAATTCTAGAGTATTACTAACGTTGGGGGCAAAACACCAGAGTACAATCACTACTATCAATTTAAACTTTGCATTTAAATTTTAAAATTTAAAGCTAAACGTGCCAATAGTACTCAGACTATACAGAGAGACAACGTTTCTCAGACTTATAAAATACTTTCTATACATTTTATACTCCCAAGTTTACAAGCCATCATCAGCTACAGAGAGGGCGACGATTCAGCTAGAAATTGTGTAGCTACCAACCATAACGCAAGTAAGAGCTACAACTGCCAAAATAGACGTTTACCAAAATTAGTCTATACGGTTAGAATCAGTTTGCACAGGTTTGGGGAACAACCATTGAAACGTATTTTGATAAGAGACATCAGCCCAAAGTGTTTCGGCTGAATGGTCGCCCACTCACCCCTTGGCGCGTGTGCCTCTGCGTTTTATACTAGGAGTACATTGAATAGTCATGTAAAGTTACCATTCTAACGATGCATCATGCACTTTGTCATTGTACGTTTCTGAGTACTGCTGTGCTTAACATGTTACACGTGACTGTGCAATTTACTAACAGTATACTTCCACGCCTACTGCATGCTTGTCACGTGCTAATCATGTGAGAACGAGTGAGTGGAATACGGATGATTAGCTAATGAGTTGTTGGTGAGCAATTGGCGTGCAGTGTGTAAACGCGCCAGACGATTTATCGCTTGCAATTTTGGATGATTGTTTTATCTCTTGTAGAAACACGTTGATTAGGACAATAACTATCACTTGAGGGCGGTACTGAACGTTTCGTTTTATCTCAAAACCGCTGCTACTGAAAATACCGTGGTCACGCAATGTATAACGTGAATTAGTTCTATAACGTGAGTAAGTTCGACTTGTGAAAACAAGTCGAACTTACTCTCGTACCTTAGTTTCGGTTGTTATCTGGAAAATGATCGCGGAATGTGTATTTTCATCACATCTTCAAGAAGCAAAACGCAAGTTTCAATAAGAAATTCGGTATTCATCCATGAGGAACTTCGTGAAATCCTCTCATGAGAATTCGCTCACGAGCTCCTCATGGGTCTATACCAGTTTTAGAGTCTGAACTGTTGAAGATCATGTGTAGCGTTTATTCATTGTTCTTCACGATCTCATGAGGAGATCACGTGAATGTCTGATCACGTGAATCTCGAAATCTCTGATCACTGATAAACTGCTGGGGTCAGCCAGCTGCTGCTTATAAATCAGTTGAATTGATGGGGCTAGACTGGTCTGTACTCTGGACCTCCTATTTCAACATCTATGAAGAATCTACGGTCTCGTTCGACGAGGTTTGATATTTCCAGAGCAAGCATCGACGGTCTTTGTAGTTTGATCACGTCATTTTCGCTCAAACCCGTGAATTTCAGAGTGCATGAGATCAAACTACAACGAATATTCCATCACTTTCTTCATCTTTACCATTTACGCTCATGAGATCAACTCATCTAGCTGCGCCCTAGCACATACGTCGTGAGCACTTTAGAGATTTACAATCGACACCGTAGCAATTCATCACAAAATTAGTGATTTACCCTCGTGACCAATATCTCACGGATGCTGATGAGATTTCAATTAGATTATCATGACTTATCACGATAAATACTGAACAATTGCAACCGTTCCTGGAAAATTTTAGCTGGATACATAGAACGTACGTGAGTTGCCAGTATACTTTTAGTCAATTGCACAGTCACGTGGAACATGTTAAACACAGCAGAAATCAGAGACGTGCAATTACAAAGTGCACGATTCCTCATTAGAAGGCAAACTTTACGTGACTATCCAATTTACTTAGAGTATAATTACCTCGCAAGGTATTCATAGTTATTGAGATTGAGGTTCTCAGAGATGTCCACATAGACTCCGCGAACGAATATATGATGTTTCGTTTCTCTTGGCATTATGTGATCACCGCTTGTCTACTGCACGAAGTGAAGAGATTGAGGATGTCACCCTTTGATACTCGACACTTGTCATATTCACATTCCAAGTAGATCAGACGCACCAGACATTTCATGTGTTTGGTTGTTCAAAACCAAAACGTTGAGCTAATGAGCTGTTATAGTACGTTTTCGGCTGTCCTGGACAGCTACAGTATGAATTTCGAACATTCATTCAGTTTCAACTAGAGAGTTGTGAGAAGTTTCATCTTTCGAATGTGTACATATCAGTATGTGTGAATGTTTGAGTGAAACAGGGTATGAACAACAGTGCATTTCTAATAGGTCTTGTGTGAATCTTGATCAGTTCAGGTCTTAGTAATTATAACCGAAAAAGCTGTGAATCACCATGTCTCGCTCAGCTGTGCTCGAGTTTTTGCCGCTAGCGCATGGTTTTTCCCTGTTAGGCCAGTGCTGCACGGTTTTAGGGGAGGATGGGTGCTTCTCGGTGCTCAGTTGCGCTTGGTGTTTGATACCGTTTGGCGGTTCTTTTGTTTTTGCGAATGTTTGAGTTTCTCGAACGTTGCTGACCTCTGTTAGCACAGTGCATTGTACTTCACAAGAACACGTTAACGTTAACAGAGAAGGTATTTGAGAGAGAGAGAAGAAAACGAAAGAGAGAGAGAGAAAGAGGGAGAGAGAGCGAGAGGGACGAGAGAGAGAAAGAGAGAGAGAGCGAGAGAGAGCGAGAGAGACGAGAGGACGAGAAGAACTTGCGGTAGATATGTCTAGAGAGTGACTAAAGAGAAACAAAGATGTAAGACATAGAAAGGAAGCGGTAGACATATATAAAGATCGAGTGTAAGAGGGAGAGAGAAGGAGAGAGAGAGAGAGAGAACGAGAGAGTGAGAGACGGGGTCAAAGGAGAGAGATCTAGACGACGAGAGTGGTCTTCTTTGTGTCCAGATGCCCTATTCATTGCTCTTTTTCCAATCGTTTTTACCGTTTCGCAACAATTTCTTTTGAGCTCTCTCAACCCTATAATTCATCACCATGTCTACTTTTCGAATTTAATCATAAACTATCTAACTTTTTGAGTTTTTGCACCGCCCGTTCGCATTCCCGGAGAGTGACAAAGTGTTCATTGTAGTTTGATCTTGATGAGCGATATAATTTATAGTTCGTTTCACCAATCGATGACTTTCTACAGTAATCTTTCAAAAATTCAAACGCATTTATTTAGTCAACAAACAGAATTTAAGATTCACTGTTTATTATGCTTGTAGTACCCAAAGTGGAAAACGAAATCACAAAGTTTAAACTATGTACAACACCTACAAGATATTATAAATTCACTTAATAGTTTTATTATCTTACTGTAGAGGGCTATTGTTTCGTGAAACTGACTATACAAATGGCCACCGAAAACCTACAGCATCAAACTACAACCGAAGCGGCATAGGCCGAATAGAGCATGAATATAGTTCACACCATTCCTACTGAGACTCCTACAGTAACCTTACAAACTTTTCTGAGGCCGTTGTGATACTTAAAATGTAGTTCATGGAAAATTCTCTCGTACATTTACTCTACCTGAGAACGAGAAGGAGGTTCGAAAATCCTCAACTTCTCCGTCCAAAAGTAAGTGAGCAAAACGGCTTGGACGTTTCAAAATCTTACTGTAGGAGTCTCAGTAGGAATGGAAAAGACTATACCGTATAGGGAGGTTTTGAGAACAGCGAGCTATATACGTTCAAGGTTTCTTCTTATATGATCTTCTATAGTCTATTCTCTTCGTTTTTCCATAATGTAATGTTCACTCACGTGAGTGAGAGGTTATAGTGCATCTGGGACTCTGGGTCTCTCTTTAAACACAGTCTCTAACCCTTTTCTACCCATGATTCCGTACCAACTGCAAATTGTAGGACTAAGTCTTTCTCCAACTATACAGCTGTCTTCTGTCCTCATTCGGCTACTTTTTGCCCTCCTTATCTTAATCTCTCTTTTTCACTTTTCAACAATTGCCTATCGTCGCTACTTTTACTACCGTCGCTAATTAGTTTACAACCTCTTCAAATGACGAGGGACCCTTCTTTATCTTTTTTCCTGTTTCTCTAGACATACCACACATTTACTGGATATGACAAAAAGTTTTAATAGCATTGAAAAAGTTGGCCATAAACATTAACGACCCACTCTGTATTCGTTCAGATGTTGAAAAAGGTGCTTCTGATAACAAAGAAAACGATAACAGTTCACCCGGCTAACTAAACACTACTAGTTATTTCGTTGTTGCAAACGGCTGCTTGTCAATATAGAGTCCGCTTTTTCCGAAACAAGGCTATACGGTGTTACCCTATTCGCTGTGTTTGTAGTTTGATCGTACTTATTGCGTATATAGAGATCAAACTACAACGAAGATTTGATCAATTTACTCGAACTGCGGACCTCGCGGCTGGTCGCCGGCGTCCGCTAACCGGAACGAGCCGGCTCGGCGGCGGCTCGCAGCAACTTTTTCAAATTGTGAAACTGCGCGGTATTGCGATTGTCGAGTCGTCGGCGACTTGAGGCCAATACTTTAGAAAACTTCAATTTCCATCCTCAAGGAAATAGTATCGTATGATACGGTAGGAAATGTCAGCAAACTTGTTTTTATCACTGCACGTTTCGGTGTTCTGACGTGTTTTGTCACGCTGTTATGTAGTAGTTTGATCAAGTTTCATATTTACTTGTATCTCCTTTGGAACTTTTGCTGAAACTTTTCAAAGTTATATCTTTCCCGAAATAATTTCAGTAGCTGACCATCTGTTATCACTTCCTTCGTGATTGGGTGTGGTCAGACAACGAGAGGTGGAGAGAAGCAGAGAAATAGAGAAATGAAGGAATAGAAGAGATTCTTTTCCGGTCTAGAAGGAGCGGATGAACTCTATATTAGTGCAGAAAGAAAAAGCTAGAGAAAAGTGAAAGGGGAACTAGGAAGAGAGATAGAGATAGAAAGAGGTAGAGAGAGACAGGTAGAGATAGAGAGACATAGAAAGAGAGAGAGAGAGAGAGAAGGAGAGGGAGAGCAAAATAGAGTGAAAGAGAGTGTCGGGATCTAGAGACGAAGAAATAATCTCCTCTTTCGCGTCCCATAAAACTGGCCAAACTGTGGGACAATGACGCATCTTCCAAGTCAGCCGAGAAATCTATTATCACATATTTACACTTTATTTGAATGTTCAGTCACTCCTACACAGAACGTCTCTCTTTCTCTTTTTATCTCTCTCCCTCTTTCTCCCTTTCATCTATGTCTTTTCTCTCCCCTCCACTCTCTCGCTCTCTTTATCTCTCTCATCTCATCTTTCTACCTCTTACTCTCTCGCCATCTCACTAACTCTCCATCCCTCTCACCATCCCGATCTCTCTCTCACACTCTCTTTCTCTCTCTCTCCCTATCTCTCCATTTCCCTTCCTCATTGTCCATGCTTGTTGTTCTCTTTCCACAAACAACTGGCCAAATCCCCAATGTATCATTCTCCAAATTTAGTTTTTGATACGAATTTCGGCTATACTTTTGCAGCTTCTAGCAAACTTGGTTGAAAATTTGAATTTTCGTACTTTTAAAAGGACATGTCACAGCTGCACTATAGAAACGGCTATTGTGACTAGGGATGTATGAATGGGCTTATGATGGTGGGTTGTTTTAGTCGAAGATCATATAATAGTTTCAACCCTTTTGACCTAAAATCAACGGCATCAAACTTCAAACACAGCGGGATAGAGTCACATATACCGTATTCGCTTGCTTTGGAACGAGTGAACTAGGGTTGTTAAAGTCGAACTCGAAACTCGACTCGACTCGAAAAAACTCGAAAATTTTCGAGTCAATATTATAAAAAAATATTGAACCGAAACGCGTGAAACTCAAAATGAAATTCCATTTTGTTTTGGCTGCGTACATTTTTGTTGCAACTCTCTATGTTCTACTTCTTATCATAATCCCCCTATTGCTGATCTGGTTTTTTTCTTCCAAATACAACTGTTTGTCACGTAAAAAAACTCCATTTCCTATTTCTTATGCTTTTGTAAATACATTTTATGTATTTGTAGTTTATAGGGTAACTTTATTAAAAAAATTATCTCTTGTCTCGATTGTCGAGAAAGTATTACTAAGCTGAATATTTCCGGGGAACATGAAGGAACGTGAGACCATGAACTTTAGACACGTGTATTTCACATTGCTAGTTAACTCTTATTTGAATACGTTCATAATGTATACGAATTATAATGTATGATGCGTATGGAAAATAGCCCGCCATTTGAATTCAACACAAACCAATTTCATGTCAAAATCTTGTGCTTTTCCTGAAAAGTCTTCAATAAATGAAAATATAGAATTGTTCTCGTGTAGTAGAACTACTAGTCTCGATGTTTTCATGTTTTTTAAATGCTTGTAATGTCAGTACTAGAAGAAATATGTTCGCTGTGCGCTTATTCTTTTTTTTTGCAAATGAATTTATGCTTTGATTACGTGTTATATTGTTGTTCACAGCGTGCCTACAACTTTACAGTAAACACAAATCCAGACAAGTATTCAGAAAAAGTTAGATGATAATGAGATTAATTCTATCGAAAGAATCTAGAAACCAGCATTTCTCTTATAACCGAAGTGGGTTTCGTTGAAAAAAAAGTAGATTAAAACTTTCTGTAATGTGCACATTTTCTAGCATTTTTCTATGTTTCAAATCAGGATATGCGAATTATTAAACACAGATTGTAACTTTATCAAGTTATTGAAGTTATCTTTCAGATGTTGTGATGCTCTCTCTATTTCTCGTGCTATTTCTCATTTCTCTGACCGACGCTGGCTGCTATCAACGAAGACTTTGCTGCTCTGGGAAGAACAACACATGCAAGGTTGGAGGAATACAAATAAACTGAATAAACTTGACAAACTGTTCAACTATTATTTTCACATTTTACTGAAAATGTACCCCAAAAATAAAAAGTTTATACTAGAACTGGGGGGGAAAGTATCGTGAAAAGTGAGTACTCTTTCGAAAACGTGTACTTAGAGAGCCCATGATGTAATTAAATTATTACAAAAACAGATGTGTTAATCTATGGCGGTCTCTTAGAGAAAGAAAGTCAGGCACAACAAATCATACATTTCGATCTGAGTACGTATGCTAGAAGATCCCGGCTCCTTCATCCCATCCTGCGTCTCTCGCTCAACCTTACTATTTCTCGTCTCTTATATCCCGGCGGGATGTAAGAGCAGAGAAATAGCGTATGTTTGATGAGGCGCAGGATGGGATAAAAGAGCGGGATCTTCTAGCATTCGTACTCTGGTCTCATTTGGAGAGCCCGTTATGTACTTGGTTTGTAGTTTGATCCCTCTGCGTTTGGGTCGTTGTTCGCAGTCTCTGCCATGATGCATCCAACCCAACCCATTTACAATACGCGCCCTTCGCTTGCATTTACATTCTCCCTTCCGAACTATTCGTATTTTTTTAAGTTTTGTTACACAAAAACAGCAAGTCGCTAACAAAATCATCAATCATGTTGTGGTGACAGCTGAAAAACAAATTACTCGCTCAAAATCCCAAGTTTATCAGATTGTTTTTGGTTGAAAAACCAATGTTGTTCGTAACTTGAATAAGCTCGTATATTGTTCACTATAATTCAGTTAGAAAACCACTTAGAACAAAAAAACATGTGTATCAGTGTACGTTACTAATTTTACATGTGGTTGAACATATACGAAAGGTTTCCGCTGAATGAAGATAATTACTATCTCGGGTTTGATTCAACAGATGAAACAGACACATTGATTTTTATCAATAGTTATGTTTATAATTATATTTAAAATAATATTTTGTTGATTCCAGGACGTGGATGACGGTATAGGCCATCTACCCACCGCCGCTCCTCCCACTCCCAGGAGGAGACATCGACACAGGGACGGGTAGGTCATATCGATTGATTTTGCTCTACCAGAAAAAAGCCATGCTTCCACTTTTTGACATTTCTAATGGAAAAGAAAGTATAGAGTTTATAATGGTCACGGAACCTTGAACCACAAATGTATTCGTTACTTATGTTCAGAATCGAGTACCAATATAAGGCTATCAACAACAAAGAGGATGTTGGATCGAAGTTTCATCCCGTTTTATCTCTTAATACTATGTGAAAAAAACACCTCACATCAATACATTCTGACTGAGTCTCCTTGCAGAAGTGGTGATTCTCCGCAGTACTTCGAGTACCACTCGCCGTACTACGAGTCGTCGGGAGATGGATACGATCTAGTCTACCCGGGGGTAGGAGAAGTTCCAGTCAACTAGTTGTTTTTACGATTTAACTATCTCGCAAAACTACTAGCGTAGATAGGATGATTTTTCTTGTTTATCTTTTTCAGCCCTGGGTTTTCATATCTCAGTTTCCTAAAAAACCATCGATAGTTTTACTTGAAAAACATATCGAATATGGACAACATCAAATTCATCACCTTTTGAAATAAGAAAGAATGAAAAATCTCCTAGGTGTATGAGGACGACCACCATGCTCGTATCGGAAAGTTGGTGCTACCAGATGTCATTGAGCTGGAGGGATCTGGTGCCGACGACATTTTCGACAAATACGGTGGGTTCCGGATTTACTGTGTCGGCTTCTGAGCGTTTTACGTCCTTGTTAGTGAAACTTCCAGATTTTTTCATCCGTTCATGTAACAAAAGATCAAAAATATGTTCAACTCATCGCCTAATAATCATTATATTTGTTATTAGCTTACTGTAATGTCCTAGGATTAATGAACTCGAGTAAAGTGTGAATCTGAAGACTGCAGAAAGATGCAATTATGTAGTTGCGTTCTGCTGTCTTTGCAGGTTCACTTTCAGCTGTATTTTCCGATCAAACTACAATTGCAGGTCCGCACGACGAGAACGCGCCGGCCAAGCTGGTGCTGCCGGCTACGTCGCCCGCCCGCAAGATAACCCACTTCCTGTTCGGTCTGCCGCAGGGCCCCGACACGCCACCCAAGGAGGAAATACGGTACACCGATGGGAAACCACGACATCTACTCATACGGTTTGGCTTACTAACGCTTCGGAGTGTGTGACAGCGCATTTACCGGTATTTTGACTATGTCTGAGAGAGAAAGAATTCTACATTATCCAAAATTTAATGGCAAAATTACCATTTATGGAAGTTTGACGAAAAACTCGGTGTAACCCGGCAGTCTTTATTAGTTTTTAGTGGAAAAATTAGCGAATATCAGTTATAGCTCGATCTTAGCCCATGAATTTCGGCCGAAAACGGATAGGGTAAACTTCAGGCATATTTTGGCAATAGCAAAGCCTGAGTCCCACCTGTCTGCTCGCCAATTTCAGAGGCTAGCGTGAGGGACAGATCCTGAATCGTAGTTTGATGGGCATAGATAGAGAAATTTTATCAATCACGACAAGTACGGATAGATTGGATCAAACTACAAACAAATGTACTTGAAGCTGCGTACTGCGAAAGTTCGCACATTTGCGATCCTAAATAGGAATCTAGGTTGCTAAGTTTCACTACTTTCACAATTGCGTTTCATCATTTCACGCCACAAACGTTCTCGGGTGAGTCTATGTGTCAGTGTTCCTTTTTATAGGTTTGACTAACAAATACTGTGTGCAGCGGCCGTTTTAATTTTTAGTGTGTATTTTAGTAATGGAAATGTATTCAGCATTGTTCTGTCCGTTTTTTTCTGGAAACAACACGAGTGTATTTTTGGTTCAGTTTGTTGAAAAAATATGAGTGCGTTCGCATTAACTCTCAGAAATTTGACTAGTACGAGCATCATGCGCTATTTTGTGTTTGAGTTCACACCCAACTTGTTTCTCAGCAAATAAGATTTGGCACGGTATAACTTATACCGTGCTCAGTCAGTTTTTTTATTTGAACTATTACAAAACAACAAAGGAGTCTAAAGATGTAGAAGAGGGTTTTTGATACGGTTCACGTGACTTGACTATTTGGAACGAGGAACTGATCATTGGACTTTGGTCAAAATCGTACCAACATCGGTCTGGACTTCTTTTTAGCAGCTTTTTTGTTTTTAGACTAGCGTTTGTTCTGCTTTTCCACTTTTGGAGGTCATTGTTTTAGGTATTCGGTTCTGGCCGAACACCTTCCTCTGACCATCTCAACGACTCCAGCATCAGAAGAAGATCACGGATACAGGTTACAGGTACGAGACACTCCGTACCACTCAAACGTAGTCATTTACAGTACCTTATCGAACCCTCGATGACTTGTTTTCATAAACACACAGACTTTTTCTTGGCAGTTCTTGGATGTGAAATGAGTGGAAAAACTTGCCAAAACCTTTTCCTTGTAACAGTCATGTTTCGAAGTTTCTACGTCATACTTCGTGTGGAGGTGGTGGTCGTTATCACAGTTAGTGCAACTATTTTGGCAGTTTAGAGGGTGACCAAATCTCAGTTGTAGTTTGATGAATAGCACACAGGTGAAGATTCGGCCCGATTCGGGTCATTTCGTGGAAAAAAGGTGCCTTTTCGGCCCGACACATTTTTTGGCCGATATCACCCGAAGCGGCCCGAATCGACCCGCGACTTTTAACCTGAGCAGTACAGCAGTAATATCGAGATACGACCAGAATGGAGCGAGATCAAACTACAAACAGTGTAGTTCAGTGTATATATAAATTCAGTCTCCCATAACCATTCTCATAGTTAGCAATTGGACTAAATAGTTTCATGATAACTAAATAGTTTCGTAATAACAGAGTCGGGTTCTTGAAAACGCAGCCTTGAGTGGGTGATAAAGATAAAATAGACGCGAACTCGATAGCAAACAAGTACCGTGAGGGAAAGTTGCAAAGAACTTTGAAGAGAGAGTTCAAGAGAACATGAAGTCGCTGGAGTGGAACCGGAAAGAGTTGACGTAACTGGGTGGCTAAGTTTGAATATTCGATTTTCAAGTACCTCGAGGCGGCGCCGGTCGACTGTTATTGTGATGAGTCGTGTGTGTCCCTCGGAGACTGCTGTTCCGACTACACCTTCGTCTGTCCACGTGGGTTTCTAAAAAAATACTCGAATAAAACTATAGAAGTAGGAACTATAGCAGTACAGCAGTTCTCTTTGAGCTGTAGTTCATTTCTGTACAGCAAATATAGCTTAGGTTCCAAATTCTAGGAAACCAAGTTATGACATACACATGGAAATATGGACCGTATACACAAGGCGCGCAAAATATGAAAAACAATCAAAAATACAGTATATCATTCATTGTTTCTGGTTTCTGCTGTATTTTCACGTTTTGCGTAACGACGTACGCGGCGTTATTTCAGCCAGAGATTGTATCGTGGGCGAGTGGAGCTCCTGGGAAGCATGTATTCCGGACGCCGGGAAGTGCGGAAGAGGTTTGTGCCTGTTCTTTTAGTCACCGTTTGAAGAAAGCCAGTTACACTTTGTACATCACAATTCATACTGTGTACGAATATATGTCTCCGGTGAATAAGCTCTACAACTAACACGCCAGTATAGTGAAATACAATGTGTAGTTTTAGCTCGACGTTCAAACTTCTGTTGCAAGCAACTAGGTCAATTTATGAAAATGGTTTTCGACAGTTGTTTATTTGAAAAAGCACGTAAGAAGCGCGAGAACAACAATGAATATAGTTCGCACGTTTCCCAACTGGACTTGGGCAGCTTGCCAATGAAATTTCAAGGCAGTTTTTGAACATATTGGAATACTTCGAAACAATAGAAATTAATGTGGAGGGTTTTTCCCTTCTGTTATAGTTCGTATTCAGGCAAACTTTCTGTAAAATATATGTGGCCTCTAAATAAGAGTCTTCCAAAGTTTTTGACACGCTGCCAACGAGTCCAGTTGGGAAATATGAGCACTATAATTTCAGGTGAACAGCAACGCAACCGTCACATCCGACAGGAAAGAGAAAGGGGCGGAGCCGAGTGCCCACCCACGAAGGAAATGAGGACTTGTTTCAAGGAATGTCCCAAGAAGACATTGGGTACGTACTCATTATTAGGAATCTAGGTACGGTAACAGACACCAATCACGTACAGGGAACTTTAACGCAGGCAAGCGTACAAGTAAACTTCACTAAGTTTTCTCATTTTGGTTCATTTTTCTCTGATCAGAAGGCTAGAACAGTACTTTCTTGCTGATTTCTCTGATTTGCTATGTTTGTAGTTTGATCCCCTGCATTTAAATCGTAAATCAAAATATCTGCGGTGTATACAGATCAAACTACAACTCAGATATGACCCATTTATTCTCCGAACATCTATTTTCGAGTTGTAAATCTTCAACGTGAAAAATCACGTGTTAATTTGCAAATTAACTATTCTGAACTATTCTATTCTACACTGAAAGTTTGTTTAGACCTGACGACTGTGGCCCTTCTACTTGACTATCGCTACAACGCGACGAGGTCAAAAACATCCAGAGACAACGTCTACTGGGACCTCCCGGAAGTCGCCGAGAGGGTCAAAAAATCCACCTAGTCAGTTTGAATGAGGGCGGTATGCAGAAATATCCCGATTTTCACATACCAAACTGCGTCTCCTCAAACATACGCTATCTCTCTCGCGAGAGACTGCTTAAAGGGAAAACCACAGGGCCGGCGCAAGGTGTTTAGGCTGTTAGTAAATTTTAGAGAAGCATAAAAATTGATTGAGGTATTAGGAAATTATGCGCTCAGTGAAAATTGCCACTCAAAAGTGGCTCCGGCATTGTCAAAGTCTTTTGTTAAACCTTTGACTGAGCACATAATTTTCGACTACCATCTAAAAGTTCCCATGATAACGAATTATTGTTTCAAATAATTATAACACTTTTAGAATCATTGAATAAACTTGCTCGGATTGTTCCTTTTTTCAGTTACTGCGTAAAGTACGAGATCGGTTGGGTGAACCGGAATTGCGGCCGGAAACAGATCACAAAACGGTTGTTCCGCGGAAACTCCATCTGCGCGGAATGTCAGCCGGAGGCACAGTTGCACAGGAAAAACGGAAGGTATCGTAATCCTCCCGAGTATTTCCGGGTATTAGCAATTATTGGCTAATTTGTTTTCAGTGCGAAGTACTTGAAAGTGTTCATGAATACCGCCGAGAGCCTCATCACTGATCAAGTTTTTATTCAAAAATGTGAGAAGAATAGTTATTTACTAGCACTTGAATATTCAGCTGCCATAGCTTTTTTCTTTCTTCAAAATTTTCACGGTGGGTTACTGTAGCCCCTACTTCAGATGTGCGTCGGCACTAGCGCACTTCGTTAAAGGCCGGTTAAATAAAGATGTAGTATTCTACTATTTTAGATGTGCGTCCGATCTGGAGGACGGAGACGAGGGTTTCTGGAAGCTGATCGGACCGAAGTCGTGCAACGGCATCTGGCGTCGGATAGAGCGTATTGACGACTGTCGTTGCGCCACGCAACTGCCCCATATGGACCCCTTTCTCATTGTGTAGTCAGTGACTTATCCTACTTGAACTGAATCTCAAATAACATTGAAATCAATCAATATTCACCCTTACGACCGAAATATGACCGTGAGTAACTATAATTTATTCTCGAACCAAAAGCGAATGGAGTATTTTCGAACCTTCTTTCCAGAAACGAATGATAGTTTTGTAACCTTCGCATCGAAAAACCTTGCAAACATGCTTGCAAATCGACTAGTATCATTTTGCACATGCTTCAATAATACGATGGTAGTACTTGCAGAAGAGACGATGACCCTGCCAGCAGGTTGCCAGTATTCTTCTCCAACCCGGCTCAAAGCGTCAACCCGGTGAACGATGTTTTTCTCGAACTTGAAGAAAAACACAACATTTTATAGAATATTTATTCGCCATTCAACTCGTGACTTTTCACATTGCTAGAAGTAGCATATACAGTTAAAGAAAATAGCGGAGAAGAGATGCGATAAAAACCGTTCACAACTAAATTGCTAATGTTTTAGAATATTTCTCATTCTGAGTTTATCAATCATGGGAAACAGCTATTTTCAATCGAACCGCTACTAGCGCGTCTAATAGCTGATTAGTGAACCGCTACAAAAATATATTTTTACTGTAAGTTACTTCAAATATCGCAGCTCTTTCTTTTACTAATGCACTTTTCACACTCAACTACTTTTCCACTGTGCTTATAGTTAGACGGGACCATTTTTTCGCGAAAAAATAAATTGACAACAAGTTTGAGTACGCATGTTGAAAGAAAACCCATTTCGAGCCATTACCCATTACGAGCCATTACCCATTAATATTGTAATTTCAACGAGTTTTCGACTACATGCGTGTTCAAACCTTATTAAGTAGCATAATATTTGTATCTTTCTCTCGCTCAATATACTAATATTCTTGTAGGCGAACCGCAATGCCGCGAACTTTCACACTGTTTCTCACATACTTACTACGTGCAACTTTTATTTCTGTAACATTCAAGATTACTAGTTAAAACATGACCATCCCGTTTATAGGAAAAAAGACCCTTTAACACGATTGTTTTATATTATTCAAAATAATCTCAACATAAGTTCTGCACAAAGTGCTCGTTTAACCAGAATTATTATGAATTTACTTTGTCCGAGAGAGCTTTATCCGTTTTATCTTGCATTTTATACATTGTTCTGTTTGAAGCCGTTTTTTGCATTGCATTGCCACGCTTTCGGTGATCTTTAATAACTGTGCATGTGAATTCTAGAATAAAAACTAAAATTCTATTGTTTATAATCTGAAAACAAACGAAAACACGTAACTATACTACCCGTTTTAATGAACTAAAAAAGAAAACAATCAAAGAAGACAGCTACCAGTTGTGTAAGCTGTAAACATACTTTTTTACGTCGGCGTGAAAGTATCGACATAGTTGGCGTTGATGCTGAGCGTGAAAAGTACGCAATTTACTTTTAAACTGTTAACGACGCCACAAAAAGTATGAATAGAGCCTCAAGTTTTGACCGACTTTCTGGCTACACAAACACATGTCGTACAGGAGTTTTGACTATTAACAAAATACGAATACGATATAAATATTATACGTTTTGTGTGCAATGCTTAATCTATTCGGTCAATGCCACGTCAACAATTAACGGAATATGGTCACTGGGACTGATCTTACTGGGCAGTGCCCCATACTTTATGACATCATTATGGGTGACTTCTGGGGCCTGCCGACGAGTTTCGAAGCCATTTGCCCAGATGTAGTCGAGGGTGCCGGCGAATCCCACGCCCGCCCCATCACTAATGTAGGCCGTGTAATTTGTGTAGGGAGGAGTTCCAGTCAAGTTGGTCAGTGCACCGCCGGCTGGCAACAACTGAAAGGACTGCATTCTAGTTTACGTTAGAACACAGCAGAATTTTCGACGAAGCCTTATATGTACCGACCGGTGATATAAAAATTTGGCAGATCGGAACTGATATCAATATTGAACTGCCTGTGCGCTAACTACTAAATATTCACTTGGCAAAAAGCAACTCAAACTGAAACGTACCTGTAAATCACTGGGCACTAGTCCAGCATCCAATTTCCAACATACGTTCGATTTTGACAGTTTGCCCTAAAAGAGAGAAAGAAAATAATGTATCTCACCCGCTTCACCCGCTTGCATGTAAATAAATCAATCAATCAAAGATATGTAGAGAAAAATATCACGAACACCACTGGAAAACAATTACAAACTTGACTCACCGTGCTGAAGAGCTCATAGACCGGCCCATCCGGTGTACTGTTGAAGTCGCCGCCAAACAAAACACGAACCCGCTTCTCACCGGAAAGCGAAGCGACTACCCTGAAAATGCATTATTTTTCATTCCAGCGTTGCACTGAGTTCGTTTTTCAGCATATATTTACAGAAATAAGAAATTGGTTCAGTGCTTATTATGGTCGATTCTCGTTAATATAATTCAAAACTATTAAAAAAAATGAAACTAAATATTCCAGTTGATCTTTAACAACTAGCACTTGAAATCGGCAATATCACGAATAGGAGAAACTCAATCCCTATTTAATCCCAGAGAAAAAAACCTTTAAAGAATCCGTCCCGCTTCAATTTCCACTTATGAATGAGTTAACAATCTGACCTTCTGGCAAATCAAGAACCATAATCAGAAATATACACTTTTATATCTGTATCTAGCTCCGTTTTCTCAAAAAAAGCGGCTTACGTAATGACACCGATAGTACGAGGTATGCTCAAAATAGCCTACAAAAATACACAAATCTTTTTAAAACCCACCATCATACACGACAACACAGTTAAAAACTACAAAATTAAAATAAATCTGGACGTAATCGAACCAAGTCAAGTTGCGTCACAGTGAAAATGTTCATGTCCTCTTTTTTATTGCTTGACGTTATGCAAATTTTCAAACAGAAAGTTTTTTCGTGGTGTATGGGAAGCCATTGTGGTGTATGGGAAGCCAAATCGTGGTGTATGGGAAGCCAAAACCACGGGCATTGGGGCATTTCAAATTTTTCGTGAAACTCAGATTATAGCAGAACGGCTTCTTTAAACTCACTGCTCAATCTTTCTTCCGGCTAAGAGTGCCTGAACCACCTTTATATGCTCATGCAACGGATTGTGGTGCAAATGAGTGTTGGCGCAGACCACCACCTCATTCGATACAACGTCTCGTAATACAGCAATCTAAAGATAGAGAAATAAACGACTGCTGTCACAGACTTTTCTCGGATAAAAACCTGTTCTCAATACGATTTTTAACCAGGAACTTCATTTTTCATTGCAGCCAGATAAGAGAGTAACTTCTAACTTCCATTAAACAACTTTCTCAACATATACCTTCTCTCATCAAACGCTACAACCCAAACCACCATTGTTTCACCAAATTTCGAGCGTAATTCTTCATTTTTGCAAATTTAGCCCGTTTTCTCGAGCGCACAGCTATCGTACTTCGTTTTCAAAATCACCTGAACGATGGTGGGTCGACTACGGAAAACGGTCATCGATTCTTCGCTCGTCTCCAGAATACTACGAACGTCCTCGTTCATCTGGTCGTCCAACAAGGCCGAAATCCAATGTGAACCCGACGAAATGACGCTGTAAACAGTAGATTGAGATAGGAAGTTACCTCAACCTCGCCGTAAACCGACTCGACTCACTCGAATCCCACCGTTTTGCATACAAGACCAAGAGCAGTTTATCAGGAAGAGAAAATCAATATAAGAAGAACGGGCGTTCTGATGGTTACATAGAGTAGGCTGGTAGCTGTGTCGTAGCTATTTTTTATCATCTGGAAACAACGGTGTGAACTAAAGCGTCGCCATACACCACTTAACTAAATTTGTCCGAACAGTTAGAAAAATTCGAAGATCGGGCTACTTTCTCGCCGAAAACGAGGAAATTTGTCTACTTTTGATACATCACCCACACTGTTCACGTGTTCAAATCTGAAAATCAGCTCTTTAGGAATCCTACTGGTGTATCAGCGTCGAGGTCGACGTTCTCGGCTAAAAGCAAGACGATACGTGGACCAATTCCGTGTCAACGGTCCTTTAAACCGCAATTGAAAATGTATTGCAGTTTAAAGGACTGAAGCGTTGGGATTGGACCACATAATCATCCTTCTTTAAAAAGCTCACCTGAACCGTTTGTTGCTGAATGCGATGGCGGTTCCCTCATTAACTTCTGCGCCCTTCTTCTCGAACAACATGGTCATATCCATCGATTGAAACAGTGGCGTCAGATACCGTAGTTGCATTCGTTGATCAACCTCTTGCAGGAAGTACACGTCGGCCGCGTAACCTGAAACGAAAGTTGCACAACTTTACCTAAAAAGTAACGTTAAAAACCCGCAAAACATTAACTCATCAACAAACAATACATGGCATTTTCCCCATTTGACACTAATATAATGGTATATGAAACAAGGTGTTTGCACCGACTTCCGACTAGCTATATGAAAACAAGACTTTGAAGGTCGAAAGATCAAATAATGAGATTATGGACGATACCTTGTATTTCCCTGAGTAGTAGCGGGTATCTGTATTCGTACTGTTGGTATTCCTTTGGACAGTAGGGGAAGAACAACTGCTCCTGGGGAAGAGACAGATTCAGATACAGGGCGGCCAGAATATTGAAGGAAACCAGGCGCAAACTGAAAACATACGTCATACGAGCATTCACACGTATGTGAGGATCTTTCAAGAAAACATTTCATGAACATTCTCGTATTGTGAATGTCTATTGTGTATAGAAATGAATATGCTATCTAAACCATGAGCAACAATCATCCCCATTTCTGTCAGAAGAATGTGGAACTTATGAACATGCTAGAATTGGGCCACTCAGAACTGTAAACTATATTATTGTATTGTATTGTGAAAACAAAGACAACAAACGAACACGTATTAGCATGTACCGTGAAAGAAATGTGTCATCTGTCAATTACACAAAGTACGTACCAGTCAGGTTCCACGGCTCTCCTGCACCAGTCAATTCTCTCGTCGCACAACAAGTGTTCCGGCTGAGATTGAACGACATGTTTTGAGAGACCACACCTAGAAACAATATCATCACAAGAATGAAAAAGCATAAATAACATTTTTAAAATTCGACTATATAGTTTCAGGCAGCGATAACTCGAAATAAGGAGAAAATGTTACCTGACAATGAAGTCCGCACCCAAATCAGCGACAAGAACTATCCGTTTTCCCACATCCTCTACGGTTGGCACGTAACTGGCACCAGAATGACGGAACATGCAGTCTGGCAGGGCGAACGTGCGTTTCTCTTCTGAAAGACTGACACCCTACTATTCACAGAAACCCCAGTCTGAGCTGAGCTATCAACCAGAAACCATTTAATGATCTCAAAAATAAAATAGCAAGATCTCTCCGAAAATGTTTCATAAATACTATTTTCGTAGAAAAACGGGTACAATCACCGTTCAATCGTATAGGGCATCAAACATTATGAGCGCGTAACAGGGTCACAATACCCTTTTCATCATCTTAATTTTTCGTCTCTCATTTCTTCAATCGGGGTGCCACATCCAACAATGTGAACAGCCATGTTGAATCGCAAATAAATTTATTATATTCTATACCATTTCCAAAAAGTCCTAGTGACACGAATACATTTTGTTCAAATAAAAATAACTTAATAGAACCAACCATCGACTATGTGAATAGTTGGAGGCGGCTCGACGATGTTCTTCTTTTTCGGCTTACTTGGCGAATCCGTTTCTACTTCCACATCTCTCACAAACCAGTGCAATACGGGAGGAGAGTGCGGTGGAACACCTAGAATCTGTACAATAGCAACTCGAATGTTCATCGAACCGCAATTTAGCAAACGCCCTGCGAGATACGACGTGCGAAAGAAGGTGAATGTTTTTTTTTTGACGAATTTCCCACAATTTCCACTCATAGCCCATAGTTACATGTTTCTTCGGTACACTTCCAATTTTCAGAGAGGTGGTACCGGGAACCGAGCCCGGTAATGCCGGTTAACATTGTGGTCTCCCCTATCTATATCCTGCACCTCAACACACGGTTGTCGTGCGCAAACTCACGTGAGATGGTTTCATGAACAAGTGTACTCGAGTAGAACTAGTTACACTGTTACACCAAACAGTACCCAGACCCACCCGATCGATAGTCTATGGAGGGGTATAGGGGACATCCGACCAGAGGGACCAAGGCTGCGGTGAGGAAGGATATGTCCACTGGCTCCTTACAAATCCTGTACTCCACTGATCCAATCGATATGGTATCTGACTGTTCCATCACCTCTCCAAATAACTGAAACCCAAAATACAACAAACTAAACACACTTAATATGATTAACCACGGTCACGATTCGATTTATTTTCCAAACTTATCCGATGTGTCTTAAATTTTTAAATTTCAATCGATCAGACCCAATACTGGTGAGCTGAACCGCTATCACATGTGACATCAACAATACCCATAAAACGAAATCATGCAGCTACTTGTCCTAGCACAGCTTGGAACGCTCACTGCCTGTAACCTAGGGGCGTGCTCAGAACGTTTAGATTCCAAAAAAAAACCCAACTGATCTCCTTGGTGAGACTCTTCGTGCTCTGCCGTTTCTGTACGGCAAAGCGCAAAGCACAAAGAGGTAAAGCGAAAGCTGATAATATACCTTTTCCGTAGTCCCAATATTGGCTCGGATGGCCAAGTTGCGTTCGTTCGATGGTAGTTCACTTCGAGCGCCTTTTGTGGAGGGAGGGCTTATGGACTGCATCAACTTTCCTTGAATCTACAAGTAGACGCTAGAAATGAACCAGTACGAGTTCACACAATACGTAAAACCATACGTTTTCAGGGTCGCGCTCTCTGGTTAAAAGCCTCAATATCATAGATGGGAATCCTAATTCAATCATACCTGAAGAATTTAACTATTTTTCGAACTGAAGTTGTATAGTTACAACAAAACCACACCTTTCCTGTGGTGAACACAAATTCCTCGTCCATTGGTCGTTTGAGGGTGATCGTGTGTAATTTCCCATCCTGCTCAAATCCAAACAAAAGAGAGAGACAGGCTGTTCTGGAACTCAAAGATGGATGAATATTCCGAACACGAAAGTTCACCAAAATGACGAAAGTTCCCCAAAATGTAATGAACTTTCAGAAAGAGGGAAAATGATTCTGTGAAAAATGTGAGTAGATGTTGTAAACACCATCACTGACAAACATACCCCAGTAAGGTTGTCCAAATAGTCAGAAAGATTCGCAAAACGGACTACTTTATAACCGAAAAGGTGAAAATCGGTCTACTTTTCATGAAAAATCCTGCATTTTCACGTGTCTACATCTAAAAACGGATTACTTTTCGTCGCTCAGTCGGACCTTACTGGTGTATGCTGACAAAGCCAAACCATTTGGTTTTTAAAGTATGATTCATAGTGACAAAGGCAAAGGATGCAAAATGCTCTTCTATGTGTTTCTCTTTTTGCCTAGAAAGATGAATACGATGTAAAAAAACTTTGACTTTGTGCACAATCGGGTTAATCGGGAATGAACATTTTCAGATAGATAACTCACTTTGAGTTAGCTGCAGACTTCTTATCAAGCGGCTCCTTCCAGGTGAGTATTGTGTTCGGAGGCAGCAACATCGGTGAAAAGGATCTTCTGAAACAATGAATCAGAAAATCAAGCAAAAAAGACAATATGGGACATGAACAAAAACGTACGACATAAACACTCATATCTAGGTGTGAGGTTTGTTCCCAGAAAGTATTGCTTCCTATATGAAGCGGTGTGACGTAGGGTCGTAGGGTTAGTTTCTATGATTTGTATGTATGCAGCTGAGCTCAGAAACTATTGTTAACAGACACGTTCTGAAACTGAAACACGCAGACAATTGCTTGAGCGTGGTGAAATTTTGAAAGATCTCCAAGCTGTTGTTGAGGGTTGGACAAAACAAAGACCGGCTCTATGATTTTCTAAACCGTGTGTTAAAGTTATAGCGGTTGAGTCCAAGATCAAATGAAAATACATAGGCCAAGGAAGGCACAATTATCACTCAATTACGTTGCCAATCAATATCGATGAATATAGGAAAAATACATACTTTTGATTTATCCGGCGAACAGATTTATTTGTCAAATCCTTGAGAGCGAATGGTTCGTGATCACGATTCTGGAATTAACAGGGGTTAGGCGAGAATAATTAAACCAAAATGACAGTACTCTTTTTCGAATCTCAATTCTGCATTTAAACTCGAGGTGTCTGATTCTAATACAGATCTGAATACTATGAGTTGCAAAAAAAGATCTTCTACTCACCAGGTCGTCCACGGATATTTATGGTAAAGTCTCATGAAAACTTTTAAAAAAACTACTACAACAAAGTGACTCAAAAACACCTGTTTTCAGAGGTGAAGTCATACCTTTATTACCGTCGATCTTGATCCTATGAGTCTTTCTAGGACGCCTCTCAACTTCCGGATCATGTGTCCAGGTTCCCGCTGAACCGGTACGTCGACCAAGTCAATACAGACTTTTTGGCGAAGATTGAACCTGAAAACATAGAGAATGAAGCGTCACTCGATAATTAAGAGCTTAAAGTAGAACCAGTGGCCAAAATATTTGTGGACAGCCTGCTGGCAGGTGGCATGGGAGTGGAAGTTCAGATGAGATGTGAATCCTATTGGCAGGCTGGCGGTCAACGGTCAATCAGGTGAGTAGCTCAGTGTGACACTGTACAGGTTGTGAGCAGGCTGTTGTACTATAGTTATGAATAACAGTAATACGATGATTATTTAAATTTTTGAAAATAAAATGAAACATTTTGGGTCTCGGCCGTCTCACCAAGAAGGTTGTCCGCAAAGCTGCGTCGGGCTACGAATGAGCGCGAATATCTAATTTTTGAAAACTCTGTTATCGATCGACCGTTTGTGTACGGGAATAAAATAAAGTTAACATAACAAACTACAAACGTAAACAATTCCTTAAAGCCAATGTATTGTTTGCATCTTCTGTGTTTTTCACCTGATAGTTTTAAGATTATGTCCTTGTTTTTTTGTTCTTGTTAGCACTGTAGAATAAATAGTTTGAAGTAGTTAGTAGAACTCAGCAGCGCGATTGATTTTACTTTCTTCAGTTTGTTTCAGTTTTTCCCACTGCTATTCTTCGAAATAATACCGCCCATAAAATAATCAGAGGAAACGTGTTTTTAGTTGCAGATGAGGGAGCAGACACAGAAACCTCTGACGCATTTCTTCAGTTCTCCCTCCACTTCAAAGAGGAAATCAGTGATACCGAACAGGCCCTTATTTGAAATTTCCCAAGGAACACCTAGTGAGTGTCTGTTTTCAACTCTTACTTTTTGTTTCTAATCAAATTATCTCCTCGTCGATTGTTGGCCGTGAGTCGTATTCATGCTCATTCCTCAGTCAATGAACAATTATTGTTGTGATTTCTCAAAAATAAGGCGAAAATCAAGTTTTTTTTTCATAATTTGACCGTGAGTTTCTGGTGAATTCTATATCTAACCCGGTTTTTAGGTAACCCAACCATTTTTCGGTAGCCTTTTTTCAGGTTACCTGAGTAGGTGACCGGTTGTTAACCTGAATTGAAAAATTGGTTAACTGTTTTTCTAACTCAAAATGCGGGTTTTACCGTTAGTTTAAACAGTAATTTTAGTTTCAGGTTACTTCCAGGTTACCTACAAAGGTAACTCAGCGATGCGCGGGGCGCACGACAGTCGGCTGTCGGCATATCCCGACATGTCGCGACGAAATTCAAAATTAGCACTTTTGCTGCAATTTTAGGTGTAAACACATCCCGATCACTTCAATATAGTATTATACATATGAATAAACGTTCATAATACACGAATTTCAAGAAAAAAGATAGATTCTCATCTTTTAAGGCCAAAAAGGCATTACAATAGAATCAAGTACATACTGGTTCTGAATAAACAAAATCACGCTAATTCATTCACAAATCTAGTATTTGCCGAAATAATGTTGGAATTTATCGAAAAAAAGTGAAATATCGTTTTAGTGTTCATTACACTTTTGGAATGATGAAAATTTCACTCATATTTGAGAAGAAATGCCAAGAATTTGAAAAGATTTTTCCCGCCGTCGCGACATGTCGGGCCTGATTCAGGCACCCCGACAGTCGGGCCGTTTTTCGACTGTTTTGGCGATTTCGTCGAATTCTGTCGTGGACGGAATTGGTGCTGAGAACCTGAAAAATAGGTTACCAAAAAAGGGTTAGGTCACCTAAAAACTCAGTTAATTGTAGAATTGGCCTGAGTTTCTATTTTCGTTCAAAGCGGTTCTGAGAATCATAACTAATCACCACAAGACGTGAATAATAAAACATCGGTTTAGTAATGCTAACTTAATTAATATTTATCCAAGATCATGAATCATGTTTCATGTAGTTTGGGTAGTTTCGTGAAGTTCATACCTATTCCTATGTTGCTGAGCTCTAAAAGTGTTATTTTTACAGAAAAGAAGCGAATAGTTTTGGATAAAGATGATAGCTCGCAAAGAATTTTGGATGCAGGACAAAAACACATCGGGAGTCAGTTCTGCTCGACGGTACGTACATTATGTTTTGTTGTTCGTCGAAATAGTAATTTTTCAGTTTCACCACTAAATTTTCGCACTTTGTTCGAAGACAATTACTCACCCAGTCAAGCTATAACTTGGTCCATATAATTGGGGTGATTTTTACCCGTTGCGGATTTTCCCGAACCGAAAGATTTCGGGAAAAAATTGCTCTATAGTTTCGGTTATTTGAACTTCACAATCTCCGAATTAAAATGTTGTTTGTGGGTAGTTTATGTCTTGGGTGTCTGGAGAACAAGATTAGCTATATCGAACAGTTTGTTATCTTTCCCGCATGGAATTTTTTTTTCAGTGCGGAATGGTCTATGGAGTAGACAGTATAGCTGATAGAAAGGCCCACGTGTTGTTCCATAATAAGACGACCGACGATGTTGAATTCTTTCGAGTCACCGTGAAACAAATGGAGTCCTGGAAGAAGTTGGTTGGCTTTGTATTTCAACAAAATAGTTTTTCTCAATGTGGTTTATCTTCCATTTTCAGCTTTCCTAGTTCATCTGTAATGCGAAAACTAACAGTTCAATTAATCATTTTTATTATTGCGTACATTTCTCACTTCCAGAAGTTTTCCGTCAATACAAAATGGTGACACCACTATTTTCTGTCTGAAGCAAGATTCCATATGCACACTGAAAGCGAAGGCTGAGAAGATAATCGAGGTGTGATGCTGTTTTTTGGTTCGCACTCGTATCATTTCCTTCCGAGTGGTAAAATTATTATGGTTGGGAAAATATGTTTACAAAATCTCCGCTAACGGGAAAGAATTTACAAAAACGTAGGTCGAATCAATAATAAGTATGTGTTTGGTACTTTCTGTCAGAAAATCTACAGTATCTTCTCAGGAGGTGATCAACATACAATTGGGTTTCTGTACTGATATCAGCATCTGGGGACGTGACTCGCGATGTTCCGTTTGGGTAGCTATTCTACAACGGGTAGGTTGTATGCTAATTCTTGATAGTTTATTCATTTGATAAATGCATACAGAAGATCAGCAGTTACTTACTTAACATCCCAGCAGGACAGATTTGTCGCGTTAGTTTTGCTTGGGTGACGAGTTGATAATTGAAACTGATAATTTACTCAAATTGATGTTTTCAGGAGTCCAGATTTTTCGTAGCCGCCATTCTGATATCTGAGATTTTACGCCAAGCTCACTGGAATGACTCACAAGAGGTACTTTTCGGGTTGTGCTTCGTTCCTTAGGAGTTTAGTGAAACTTGTTACTTGTAGTCCTTTCTAACTTGAACCCAAATTTTGCTCATTAATCAGATTCACCAATTCGATTAATCAATAGTTTAAATGGGTAGTGTTCACGTCTTTATGACGACTTTATAGATAAGCTTCGAGGTAGTTAAGCTTCGAGGTAGTTTGTAAGGTAAAAAAGGAACCGCGACGTTTTCGAAGCAGCAATAGAACATGGCTTATCTACTAGTTCTCCAGTTGCAATGAAGAACATACGATTTTAGCTGTATACCAATGACGGTGGTCTTCTTGGCATTAATCGTATCTGGACTCATCCCTCGGCCAGGAGGCGGGGCCTAGCCCGACAGTTGGTTCATACGGCGATGAGAAAACACTACACGAAGAGGTAATCTGATGAGTCACGTCAACAAATTCAACTTTTGTTGCATAGGGAAATGTTTTAAAACGGTCGATCAATGGCGGAATATTATAGTCGATATATCGATTGAATTTTACATATTTTGACCACTAGTTACGAAGTGTTTTTTTTGTTGCATTACAGTCATTACACACAAATATCGACTGTGTGACGCAGTTTTTTTCGTTACAAAATCGATTCGAATTATTCTGTTTACTCTAGATTCGCGATTAGTGAACCAACCGATGATGGAAGACGGCTGGCTCTTAGTATTTCACCGTCGGGGTTAGTTTGAACTCTTTTTCTACTTGTTTTTTTTTTTCAATTCATCATGGTCAGGGTCCGATAGCAAGTGCGCATTTCTTTTTTTACAAGTCTTGTTGTTGTTCTTTTTCAGCAAGTCGTATTAAGTAGTATAAAGTCTTATTGGAACGTGCATATTAATGCGGGAAAACTCGATTTCACTCATGCTCTTTTCTGTTTTTAGGAAGGAGGGCAGTCGCTATCTGGTCTACAGCATAAAGAAGTAACTGCCTCTATCTCGTATATTTTATTTTGTGTTTTATTAGTGATGTAGGTTTAGGTTTTGAAAATCGGAAGTTACTGATCTCCAAGTGTATTTCAGTATTTTATTCACGAACAAATTGAGTAAACCAGAAAGTATTCATGTTAGTATTGTAATTAATTGAACATAAAATGTTTATTATACAATTTATTCAACACAACATGACATGATAACAACATGACAATTGTGAAGCGAAATTCTGGATGTCGAACTGAACCACCTATATCAAGAGATCACTCTTATAATGAAAATACAGGCACAAAAACAGTTGCGTAAATGTTTAGTTGTACAATTGCTCGTTATTGGTGAGCTCCTAGTAAAATAACGGAAATGTACTGGTGAATAGCTGTAATTTTCAATGTTAATATATACAACAACAATTTGAGAAAATGACTTCAGTCGAGTAAATGAGAATCGTGTGTAACGGAAGGCTGTGCGGGTAGACTGTCGGAGAGGCCGTGCTGAATTCCAGTCTGAAATGAATCAGTCATGATATGACTCACGGCCAACTGAATTCTGAAATCGCCAACTGCGATTTAGTGAACACTTTAAGTCAAAAACTTAGAATTCAAGGGAAAATGCATGAATGGAGAGTTCTCTATTACTTCAGTTTTTTATTAAGCTCTTTAACGGAGCGGCGAATGTTGGGAAAATAACGTAGATTGTCAAGCAAGTGTGAACATGGGCTACTACAAATTTTTCAACTATGTAGAAGTGCTATTACTCTAATAAATTAGAGAAGAAGCTTTTTGACAACCAATTTTTAGATATTATCAGCATAACCCTGAAAAATCAGCCATATTTTTCACTACCTAGACGCATAATCATTAGTACAGTAATCATTAATTCAGAAAGTGTTACCTGCAGAAGACTGGTGGTAATCTTGATACAGTCCAGCAGCTGACACTTCGCCTCCTCCGAAACCTCTATCAGCGAGTCAACTCTGCGATTATTGACACGGATTTGATCTCTGTTCCTCGTTTCAACGTTCTGCTCCAGTAACTGGGTGATATGCTGAAATGTTTAAAAACTAATAAAAAAATGTACCATAAGACGAAAAGTGTTAGTGTAAGTTCATCATACAAGATACTGATAGACTTCCAAATTTACCACAGAAGGATGGCATACCAAATTTCAGTGTACCAAGAGAGCGTGTAGAGCATAGATACATCTCATCGACCTTTGCGGCTGCCTCTATCTGCGCAAGAACTACCTGACACCCCCACACGGGCAGCTAGCTGTATATTACTAAAAATGTTAGTATTGTGCCAGTCGACTATCACAGGTTGTTTCGAACCCTCCGAAAACAGATTTAATCTTGGCACTTTATGTCGTATATAAGTAAATGCTAACTACTCAGGTTGTTTATTGTCTTTGTCATAAAAACAAAAGTACACACTCACCGCTTGAACTTCACTGAATAGAGATCTGGATTGGTCCCAGGCGCCACCGAGAATGGTTGCATCGTCGGTTCCCAGTCCCACGTTAGTAGCTTTCACCTTCAAAAATTATATTATTTTCAGGGGAAAGTAGAAAGTGCTTTCTCTACAAAACATTCGAAGAAAATGTTTGTGAAATTCACGTAACAGCTCGTACATTTTTAATTGTTTCTCATCAATTTTTGCATAAAGAACTATGGACTATGATGCGCTCAGAAATACATCATAAAAACCAAAAAATACCTTTTCAAAGTTTTCATCATCGAGATGTGCTCCAGATTTCATTTTCAACTCCCTCAGCTCTCTAGTCAGGGTAGCAACCTTGTTAGCATTCAGTTGGGACTCCTTCTTGGTGATATCCAGCAGATTCTCTAGCTCTCCGTTCCGTTCAAGCACTTTCTTACTGGACCCGGCAGCATTTCTGAGCTCCACAACTGCATCCACGTTCTGAAATACACTAATCGCTGTATGTCGTCTAGCCAGAGAAACCTGTGGAGAAACGGAGAAACTAGTAAGTCCGTCACCTTGGCTACTTTAAGAAATTTGACGTATTTCGAATGAACGGTTTTCCTTTTGATAAGTTGTGAAGTATCAAGTATGACCGAAGGTATCAAGGCTACAGGAACACTGAGATGCCTCTTTAACATGTTGCATATGCATGGCTTAAAACTACTATCCGTAACAGTGAAAAACATGAGCATACGTTGCAATATAACCCAAAAAGCAACTAATTGGCTTATTGCCGGTTTCAATAACTCGGGCAAATTATTTGTTATTACCATAAGAGTAAGTGGAAACCTCACCAATCTTCGAGGAAGTACGCTCAACAGGTTGGCACAGTTCACTCTCATAATATCCAGATAAGCCTTTCCAATTGAATCTGAGAAAACGAACTCTTCAATTGAGAAACAGGTTATTGATTATAGAAATGAGTTGGTGGTGACTCGGAAAACATAGACGACCACGACATTGTAAAAAATGAGCCTCCATCCTCCATTAGCGCGAACAATACGAAACACAGTACGAAACTGAGAACATTCAACCAACACGTACTACTCGCCTACTGAAAACTTTAATTTCAACTCATAGTTTTCTTCTGCACTACTGCAAAATGTGCAACCACTCACCACCCAACAATCGCTTCTTCAGATAATTCTTGACGATGGTGTGATCTGAAACAATACACAGATTCATGAAAAAGTGGGGGCCCAACGAATGTAAGATTTGTCTTCTGCTGTGCGCCCCTTAGACAACTACTCTCCAATGGAACAGCTACTGCTACAAAAACCGAAAAATACTAATACACTCAAGTATAACTGTTCATTACAAACATACAAAAGTCGTAAAATATTTTCTCAAACCTGTAAACTAGAATCTACAAGTCACAGCTGCGAAAGAGAGAACAACTTTTGAATAATATGACAAACGTTATAGCACCTAGAATTGAAGTAGTGACAAAAAATGCCAACCATTGTGTACAAAACCAGGAACTCTATAATTGAGTACGTTGAGTTAACATCTGTGATTTGTAGATTCTAGTTTACAGGTTTGAGAAAATATTTTACGACTTTTGTATGTTTGTAATGAACAGTTATACTTGAGTGTATTAGTATTTTTCGGTTTTTGTAGCAGTTGCTGTTCCATTGGAGAGTAGTTGTCTAAGGGGCGCACAGCAGAAGACAAATCTTACATTCGTTGGGCCCCCACTTTTTCATGAATTTTTCTCTTTTTGTATACATGCCGTAGGTATGTGGTTTGATCTGTACGGTGCAGATAAAATTGTTTTCTTAATGAACCACTTGTCAAGTATTACCATCATTCGGAAAAAAATATGACGTCAACATTGCAGTTCCAAAAACTTACTTCATCTGCCCTTCAGAGTTCCAGAATACGTCATGTTTCAATAAAGTTTCATCGTGAATTGACCATTTTTAAGAAACTTCCAGCATTCGAAAACATATTTCACGTCAATTTTTTTAAAAGTTGACGTCATCTGGCCTTCTGAATTCCGGAATAAGTCATATTTAGATAAAGTTTTATCGTTAATATACCATTTTTAAGATATTTTCAGCATTTGAAAATATATGTGACGTCAACTTTGCACTTTTCAAAAATGACGTCATCTGGTCTCCAGTATCCCAGAATACGTCACTCTTAGATTTAGTTTCACCGTTAATTGACCCTTTCTAAGATATTACCATCATTTAAAAATATATGTGACGTCACATAGGAATTTCGTGACCAGGGTTAAATCCGCAGTAAACCCGTAGTAAGGCGAACCCGTGGTAGATCCGCAGTAAACGTGCAGTAAACCCGCAGTAAACCCGCAGTAGATTCATAGTAAATTACTCAGAAGTGCGTGTTTCGTGTGGAAATGCAATATTAAAACTCAAAAAATGAAGGGATAAACGTATCGGAGATTATACAAATCAGTTTCGAGAAAATGAGCAGATATTTTTTTTCAAGTCTGACAGCTCAACTTTTATTTCGATCGTTATGGTGAGTTACTGGCAACTGCATTTCTATAATATGAGTATTCAATCGTTTAAAATGGAACGAGTTAACATTTTACTTAGCAAATCATGATGGAAAGCCATATATTGGAAATTTAAGAGAAGAACTTTCATGGTTGTTGCTAATAACTTCAATTTCTTCACCAAATCATGATTTTCGAGAAATATGTTCAGATATCCTGATGTACAAATAATATTCATGCATATTGGAGAATTGAATGCATTTTCACCCTTAAAAACGAATTTTGAAAAAAAATATTTTCCGCCCTTTCTTAAGTACGGACTTCTTCATCACTAGTCGTTGAGGTTTGAGTTGATTTCGGTTTAATTACCCAAGTTTGAGGTACTTTTCGAGAACGGAAAGGTATCATATTATACTTTGATGCTGATAGGATGCATAGAGCGCTCCTATTGCGTTAAATTAAACTGTTTTTTGAAAAAGTTTTATTTTAGATAATTTGTGGTAGATTTGAATACCAATTACTTTACTACGCATTTACTGCGGGTTTACTGCAGATTTACTGCCGATTTACCGCTGGTAGTACCGCGGTACTACCAGCGGTAAATCGGCAGTCAAACCGGGGTAGAACTGCAGTAACTTTGCTGTCAATTAGCGGTTTTTATTTCCCTGTGTCAACTTTGCACTTTTCAAAAATGACGTCATCCGAGCTCCAGAATCCTCGATGACGTCATCAGTAGAAGACTTACATCTAAATCGATGTCAGTTCATAATGTGGTATCATACTTCAAACTTTACTTGAATTGGTTAGGGACTCAGCTGAGTTAAACGCAATTTGATTTACCCCGACAGAGAGGGCGAGAGAGTGCACGAAATGAAGAGACGCAGAGACATTTTCAAAGACCTATAACTTGATGAAAAATAATTTTTTTCGAAAAAAAGTTTGCGCCCCCGAAGTTTGAGTGGGGTATCTATCGTGTCCCAAATTTTCAGTCAAATCGGTTCACACATAAAAATATCCCAGGAGTGCGCACCAACACACACAGACACACGACGGAAGTTGGCGGTCTGCATGAAGCGCATAACGTCATAACTCGGCTCAAACTCAATCAATTTCGTTCAAATTTCGAACATAGCTTGTAAATGTGCCATAGAAAGTCAGCAAATCATAAAAAGTTCTGATTTGCACAATTGGATCTTTTTGAGAGTGAACTGAAAAAATGAAAGCGCGCATTAGCCGGACCAAAGACAAATCTCGCACAGCGCTTCGCGCTGCGCGCGATATAAGAAGAAAGCTCGAATACAGATTAACTTGTTTTTAGAAAAAAATCCTCAAATTAAACGATTCAACAACGCATTCAAACTTTAATCTGGTTCCTAGTCACAACACCAGCGAAAGATGGGAGTGATCATGCAATGGTTGCAGTTTGGGTCCTCACACAGTTTTCATCCCCATACCGAAAAACTTAAGTTTGAATATGGCTGTCTGTGAAGACCTAAAAAATCGGCAAATTCTTTATTTAATCGCGTTTTTCGTTAACCGCGTCACTTATCTGTTAACCGAATTCGCCCAAAAGACGTCGGAAAAAATGCTTACTAAAGGGTTAATATAGAAACGGTTAACTGGCAGGTTAACGAAATTCGCGAAAATTTCCTTGTGGAATTTGCCTAAAAAAATTATCTCTTATAAGTTATCTGACGCACACTTATCAACGCTCTCTTGTAAGCAGGTTGTACATTTGACATACAATCCTTTGGGATACGTTTTGCCATAGAATTTTTTAATAACTCAATTAGTTGGTTCATACTTCTTTTTGTTGTTGTTTCTATGGGCAATAAACTTTGTATTATTATTTTTATTACTGAACTTACCCACGCCCCATTGTCCGCAACAGTGCAGCAGGTGCCTTCTCACTCTGTCAGCCGGGCAATGACCGACCGTGTGTCTCATGCAACCACAACACGTCAGATATGACATTGAACCTAAACATACTTGGTTAGGACAACAATTGAAATCGATGAACGTCGTAGGTCAATTCCGAAAAACATGTTCACTCTTTGACTTGTTTTATTCAAATTTTCTCAATATCAAGTTCTGCTTTTTGCGGCGCTTTTATGACCCCCTCCCGATCTCCCCTCTCGTGCAAAAGCAGCCAACCTGCAGTAGAAGCATCAATCTCCGTTTCGCAGAGATAGCAGATATTCCAGATTTCCCTCAACAAATGTAACTCGGCCGAGTTATAGGGTACGTAGTCCTTCACCTGAAAGAAATGCAGCCTAGAAAAAAAAATGAAAACAAGTCAACTTTACATTAAAAACTACACACACAACATACATTGATCATATAGTGAGATAGATAAGATGAATGGTACAAATGTTCCACTGAACTACATAAGCAAGTTCAATCTATGTTTATTGTTGATGTTGATTATCCCAATAGCCCCTTTTCACTTATTTTCCATATAAGTATCCCACACAGTGATTCTATAACGACAAGTAAACTACTAGTGAACTCCTACCACACCCCTATTCTACTACTAGAAAACTACTAGTTTTCTTGTAGTAATGTAGGCGTAGGGGAGGAGTTAAACTATAGTTCTACTCCTACCTAACTACTAGTGAGATGGTAGTCAGCTACTAGTTTATCTGTGGTAAAAGTCAATTTTGAAAAATAAAAAATAAAATAAGTTATATTTTTAGGATCCTATATCTTCTACAAGTAGCTATGTTATCCTCTATTGCATTCCTTAGCTGTTTACCATGTTTTGCACCATATGGGACTCGAACTCTCGAGCTCTTGCTTCTGAAGCACTTACCACTGCGCCACGCTGCTGATGTCTGAAGGCGCGCCACAATCGAATACGATTACGGGCGCGCTTCACTGTTCAGCGCTCACTATGGGATAACGTGAATGCGCCACGAGCCCTAACAAAAAAACCTTATACTTAAGCCCGTTCTACAGTAGCACTAATTCGATAGAAATTTTCCCATATTATGAATGTTCAGCACTTTCCTGCCTAGTTAGAGTACTACAGGTTTACTACTAGCCTACGAGTAAGTTACTACTAGCCTACGAGTAAGTTACTACTAACTGTCTACGTGCTCATAATGCCTACAAATCACTGTGATTTAAATTCTGTGGAGATAATGTAACGTAAAAAGACTAGTTTCAGACTGCCAAAATGCATTTTTTAATTGGACGTCCGTATTTACTACTAGTTTTCTACCAGGATACCCCTACTCTACTACGAGAGTACTCCTCCTTTACTACTACTACTAGTTTACTACGAGTTTACCTGTAGTCCCAGATTTCCTATGCACTACTAAATGTGAATAAATCAATTAAATTTTCTAACGATAAAGTTCTACTTCTTTTCCCTTTATCAAATGACTTTGCATACTTTGGAACTATAATCTGTAACATACCTTTCCAATGAGGAGATCATACATTTTTGGATATTTTGTTTTGAAGCACGACCAATATCGCGCTAACAAGGATCCTGAAAACAAACTAACTATTACGTGTACATTATTCAGCTTTAAAAAAAAAGTCACTAAATAATGACTTTGACCATACTCTGCGCTGCTTATCTCAGAAGCTTTGTTCAAGACAAATGGCTCACTGTTGTACATATGTATTGTCCAGACTGCTGTCAATAATACATAAATATAAACCAACACCAGCTTACCGTGTAGAAATCGCTTCTTTAGAAATTCTTCCAACACTTGAAGCTCTGAAAAGACGAAAAATCATACAAGTGGGAAAAATATCGATTCACGACAGGAGTCTCCTATCGTCACTACGGAGAATACGCTAAATATAACCTTCATATGACATCTTGTATGAGAAATTGAACCACACGTAGTTGTGAAGAACCAATGTAGACTGTTCGCGTGAAAAGAGGAGGTATAAAAGCTCAATTCGTGTTACACTGGTGAGAGTGTAGTATGTAGTTTGATCACAATGTAGTTGCACATAACCCCCCCCCCCCCCCCCCCAGCGAGAACTACTAGCCACAACGCAAAATATGGCATTGATATATAAACTAACTGAATTGAGTAGAACAGCTGTGCTTATTCTTAGCATGCTCCTGCAAACAGTATCCAGAGTGCACAAAACAGCCGCAGGACATACGACCGATTTTCCCTAAAATAACGTACGTCAAGCTACAAAAAACACTTTGCCAAACATTGTATTTTCCAAGGCAGATGTGGCACCCAGCGCGAAAGCAAATCTAAAATCACTCTGCATAAGTTAGAATATTCAAAAAAGCAAACCTGTCTATAAATACCGGGCTTTAAATACCTCTCGAAACTATTGCTCCCGGCTAGGTATTGACTACATTTGTTTGTAAAGTTGCTTGATACCTCAAAAGGTTACAGCTTGCAAGTAGCAAGCTACTTGCTCGCAGTTTACATCAAGTTTTAAAAGCGTGGGATAGCTGCTTTTCAATAAGACAAGTATCAAGTCTATGTAAGCATATTTTGCCAAGTATGAACGGACCAAACTACAAAGTTTGTGTATCAGATATTGACCGAGCAAATCTGTTGGCGGATACATTCCAATGTGTTTTTTCTACTGATAGTGCCCCTTTTCCTGCGTTTGATGTTCCGAATATTGTAAAAATGGAAAACTCGATCCGGTTTGATAGACTAGAAATAGAAAAATTGCTACGTTTGTGGCCAATGTCATTTTCTCAAACTCCGGACGGTATTCCATTTAAATACATCAAACATTTAACTGTTGAAATTTGTGGCCCCCTAGAATATATTTTCAATCTAAGTCTATGGAAAGGGGAGGTACCGGAACGATGGAAACATTCTCTGGTAACTCCTCTACCAAAGAAACCCCCATTTTCCAACCCAAGTAACTACAGACCAGTTAGCATTACGTCTATATTTTGCCGACTGTTCGAAAAAATATTAAAGCGAGTAATGATAAAACATCTGAATGAGAACACTATTTTATCTCCTCACCAACACGGTTTCAGAAAAGGGAAATCTGTAGAAACACAGATGCTAGAATGCATTAATGAATGGACCCTTTCTTTAGACAAGAAAGATTCTGTGGATGTAGTATATTTCGATTTCTCGAAAGCGTTTGACCGAGTTTCGCACAGAATGCTGCTAAACAAACTTGAAAAACTCGGATTTCATAGTACTATTGTATCATGGATTAGAGAATATCTTAGAAAACGCACGTTTGCCGTGAGAGTTAATTCGAGTTTTTCCAGCTCACGTGAAATAACTAGTGGAGTTCCACAAGGTAGTGCTCTCTCTCCGATTCTTTTTAACATATTCACGTTCGAACTACCTAGTATTTTGACTGAATCTCCCGTTATGCGCTGTAAAGTTTTTGCTGATGATACGAAAGTGTTCAAATCTTTCAGTAACGGCGAAAGTAATGAGGAGTTGCAGAAATGCCTTGACAAGATGTATAAATGGTCTGTAGATTGGGGTCTTCCACTATCAGTAGAAAAAACAAGTGTCCTACATTTAGGCGCCAAAAACCCAAGTCAAACCTACGAAATGAACGGCATAGATCTCAGAAAAGTAGATCAAAATGTTCGAGATCTCGGCTTTTTGCTAAATCAAAACCTTTCATTTAAAGACCATGTGAAACATATCATCAAGTCCGCAAAGCATCGAACATACAATCTTTTCAAAGTTTTGAAAACTCGGAATAAGAATGTTTGGTTAAAAGCGTATAAAACTTATGTCCGACCAATGGTTGAATTCGGTACTACTGTGTTCAACTCAGATAGCGGGTTTGTTAAGAAACTTGAATCAGTTCAGAACGACTTCACTAGAAAGTTGTTTTTCCGTTTGGGTGGCTATACGTATTGTAAAATCCCTAGTTCCGCATTTAGAAATAGGAAACTCGAATTGGTCACTTTAGAATCTAGAAGAAATACGACAGACCTCATTATGATCCATAAAATCATAACTGGACAATGTGGATTAAGTGCAACAGACTTTTTCACGTTCAAACCTTCACGTACTAGGGGTTCTAGCGCAAAATTCAGTTTTCACACCCCAAAAACTAGCCAACGTGCCAAGTTTTTCACAGTACGGGCTGTATCCAAATACTTGAAATTGAGCAAGAAATCCAAAATACCGATGTCGTTATCAGCCGCAAAAAAGCACTTTAGGTGAATGCATTTAAATGAGACTTCTACTGTTTTTCTGTTCATCCTGTGAGATTGGCCCAAATTTTTTCCTTCGTACTTGTGAGTTGTTTTATCTGTATTCTGTGCTGTTATATTGTTTTCTTTTTCTTTACTGGTAATCACCAAATGATGTTCCACGATTTTCGACTCTTATTTCCGCATTTGAATGTTTTCGTTTCCAAATGCCGATGTTTTATTTTCTCCTCTTGTATATCACATGCTTGCATGTAAATAAATCAATCAATCAATCAAGCATATTTCATCAAACCAAACTCTTCATTTTCACTCGAAACTGATCTGATAAACCAGACATCTACACCAATCTGAAGAGCTTACTTACACTCACCTTGTTCGACCTCATTTTTGCAGACAACACAGGCCATTGAAGATTTCGTCATGAAGTTCACCTCGTAGTCAGTCAGTTCCATCATTTTCTGCAACTTTAAACCAGTAATTTTCATTCATTAATAACAGTTCATTCATCTATATGAGTTATTATAGACACCTACTTGAGATAGATGGAAACGAATCGATGAAATGATCAAAAACAAGTTGAGCTGACACTGTGGATTGAAAGTATTATATTATCAACACAATGATTTCTTCGGTTGACAGGGGGCGGTACAACTAAGTGACCCCTGACCCTTCTCAATTGGATTTGCAGTTTTTGAAGCGTTCAGAAGGTGTGAGGTCACATTAAGCAGTTTAATAGCAAAAGCTAATTATAAGTTCGGCGACTCAAAACTGAAATACATTTCGAGTATATTTTCTGGAAAAATCAAGAAAGCTTTCTTTAGAAAACTTTAAAGATCGTTGCTACTGGCGTAGCAAAGTAGATCAGTGGATCACGAGCCAGAAACAAAAGGGGACAAAAGGGGACGACTTCAACAGTGACATTCAAAATCAACAGTTTATTGAGCGAAACAACAGATACTACAAAATAACAAGAGATACATCGAAAAGTGAATTGGTAAGCTATGGAATTTGTTGAGATATCAACCGAAATCGTGAATAAACTGCCTGATAAGAGAGTGAGATAAATTTATAAAAAAAACTCTATTCTGACCGAAAAAAGAACATCCATGCTGTAAGCCTGCTAAAACGAGAAACATGTCTATAGAAACTAACAAAGCAACAACGTAAAACGTAAATACCAAATTGAGTCAACAGATAATGAAAAGGGGAAGCTAGTTATTGGTGAGTGAAGAATGATACGTTACAGACCATTGTTAAAAAACCGGTAACGAACATAGAAGATGTTAATGTAAACAGAACAATTGTCTGAGCACAATACTCAAGTGAACGACTTACTGTAAATGCGCTCATAGCCCATTGCTAGTTATAGTTATGGAGGGAAACTGACGAACAAATTGTTCAAAGTCAGCTTTTGACAGTGGAGCGGCAGCCGGCTCCTCACAGTCCAGAATACGCTCCATACCGTTCTAGAAAGAAGCAAGGATTAGTACATTGTTCGCTAAATGAAAATCGGTCGATACTGTACATATAGCTCTGAACTACAGCCGTATTCCGTGTCTGTAGTTTGATCCGGCCATATTTCGGTCGCAATCTGAGAGCAGTGCCGCGCATGCAGACCCAACTACTCTAGTATTGTCACTCATTACACGAGGCTGGCCAAGGCCAAGAAAGCTGACCTAGCTCACTGTAACAAAACTCACCAAATTCCACCGGCTGAAAATCTTAATCATATCAATCTCAATTGTAGAATGCGTAGTGAAGCTTTCATGCCACTACTTCAACTTGACAATTGACATTTCGAATAAGAAAATTTATGAACGCGTGACAATGAAGACATTAACAAATCAACATGGACCACCGATGTATGCCTATTACATATACATACCTCTACAAGACTAGTGGCGGTCTTCATGCAATCCAGCACACAGTTTCTGGCATCATCCGAAATGCTCATCAGTTCTTCGATTTTGCCATTGTTTTCACGGACTTTGTCTCTGTTCTGCTTTCCGGCATTCTTTTGAAGCAAATCCGACACACTCTGTAATGAACTATTGAGAAGAGAACACTAACACGAACACCGTATATGTATTCAATACCTGGTTACTGATTGTGGGTTTACACACTTAACGGAGAAATTAACACAGGTAATGGATTGAAGTTTCTCCTGGACGAGGGGGGGGGGAGGTCAATAGAGTACTACATCCACATCGCTGCGTATAAAATACAAAACGCAAAGGTAAAATAAGCAGAAAGTAAATATTGGCATTGGCAGGTGTCAATTCATGATAATCGTTGGTATATGTGACAGCAACAGTCTTTAGATAAAAGAACTCACACTCTGAGCCTTATTGAAGAGAGACTTGAAACGGTCCCAGGCTGAATCGAGGATACTCCCGTCATCGATATAATCGTCATCCTCATCAACCTGAGGTTTCTGATTCTGGAATGGACTACATTAATGAGATCCCAGCTCATCGTTCAAGATAACAATAACGAAGGTCAAATTGGACGAATGTTCGATGAAATGGTCGAAAGTAGGGAAAGATACGTTATACGTTAACCAAACGACCACCTTTTTACATTTCGTTGCTTGCTCGACATCTTGCTGTTTATACTCTACTGCTTGTTCAAGAAGCCGAAAAAATTCAAGAAACTTTCTCGCTTTTCCATAGGGAAAATTGTCTATATTCGTTGGAAAATCATATATTTTCACGTAACTGAATCAAAAAAACCAGTTCAGTTTTCAACAGAACGCGAAACAGTTTGAATCGAACCTCTTGCTTGCAGTCCGTCTTATCTGTTTCCCCTTGAGCGATTGTCCACTGCTCTTTCAACTGGTTCACGTCTCGGGTAAGTTTGACAAATTTGGTGGTGACTAGATCAGATTCCTTCTTCGACTGCTCCAGCTCCTTCCTCAACTGTTCCTTCTCTTGATTAATCTGCACATTCTGACTGGCCAACTCTCTGAGGAGCACTAACTCGCCAATAGTCTGTAAAGTGAAACACAAATAAGCGAGCGTTATAGTCACCAAATAATCGACTTTCGACTAACTAACAAGGACACCGCCAAACCTAATAACACGGCAGACTCGACTACATCGAACTTTTGCACAGTTGTCCGATGTGCGTACTTTTATTATGACGAAAGACTAATTAAAGCAATAGTTTCCTAGTGTAAACGTTCTCCAAAATACAGACTCTCTCATCTGAGACGATCGAAGCAGCACAGCCAGCTGATACAAGAAAATACTAACCAGACGTCCAGGCAGGGTACTCAGCAGGGTGACGCAGCTCTGTTCCATGTGATCGATGAAAGCTTCCTCAACATTCTCTGAAACGATTCAAAAGTTGATTCAGTTCCAGAATCCATCATTTACTACAGAGAAATGAGAATCGAAACAACTAGTAATGCTTCAGGAGATACGCGCTGTACCATAATCGTTCCAGCCGAAAAATCTTGGAAGTCTAGATGGGACAAACATCTGTTTTGAAAGTTGGTCGGAATCTCGGACAATCTATCACATACCAATTTATAATTTTGAGTTGTGGATGTGGTAGGAGTATGAATTCTGGATTTCTGGAAAAAAATAACAAGCGCCAATACCAGACTAGCCCTTTTACAGCAGAGGAAGATAGTTAGAATAATTATTCACTTACCACAACACATTCTTTGCTTCGCGAAACTCTCCACGACAAGGTTATCTGAAATCGTGAACATAGTAGTTTAGAGATGAATGTTGGAGAACAAACTATGAAACATTGAATACCAGTTGGATGTTGGAGAACAAACTATGAAACATTGAATACCAGTTGTTGGAGAACAAACTATGAAACATTGAATACCAGTTAGCAGAAAATATCAACCAAATTGAACTGAACTGAGCCAACTTTTATTTCATCGGTTATTTAAAAATTAGAACCAACATTCAACTTTTTCGCAAACATGTTGCTCAGCCGATCTGACCCTTATCGCAGGACAACCGTCATTCTGAACACTGTGTAGCAGAACACCGCAACATCTCCAGAACGAGATGGGCACTAAAATTAAAACTGATTTACTAATAAAAACAAACTTGTTTCAGAAACCGGAACTATACAGATTTCATGCAGTGAACGTGATTGAAACGTTTTTGTAGCCATTACGTAAAAATAATGAACTTTATTGGCGATCATCATAATCATTCGAGTTTTAAGCTGGTTTTTTCACGGATAAGAAATTAGAAGGTGCAATTTATAGTAATTATGAAAAAAAGTTCAGCTAAATTGTAAAAAAAAACACGAGCAATGCGTCGACTGAAGAATGAGCAAAATACTGGGAACATATAATTCAGTTACCTTCATCCCTATTGATTCCGTAGTCTACTTTCCTCTCGCACAGCTCGCATACTTTGAGAATTCGCTTCAAATAGTGCCATTCATTCCTATTGAAACGCAGGCCAGGTTTGTTCTAAATGAACATATTATCTCACATCTTAGCAAAGGGGTATCAATAATTACACGAATCATGAAACCAAACATCATGAAAGCAATAGGAGTTTTATAGTTCGGATTTGGATTTCAAATGGGGCGAAGAAAAAAAAATCTGAACCTTCGCCCGACCGACACCTCTCGATAAACTATGAACCAGAAAATACCTTGTCGCAAAGAACCGCAAACAGCTTTGGAAACTGCTTCTCGAAAATCTTCCAGTACGTGGCAAAAGCCGAATCTGTAATAACTTTATTAACCATTTTCAGAGGTGCCGCGATGAAATTGAATGTGATAAATAATCTGGAATTCAGAAATCAGATGACCGCATCCACACAACCCACAAAAAAAAATTAAAATAGAGCTTCAGTAGGCAAAGACTGAATATTACTAGAGAATCTTTTCTTTTTTTTCCTATTATAAGGTTTATGCAGTCTTTATTGCTAAAACTCACCATATGCCGATTTATTGATGAGATAATCCTCAACGATTTGCTGTTCTGAAACGAGGTCGTAAATAACTTGAAGTATTTTGGAGAAAATCATCATCAAAAAGTTTCGAAGAAGACGTCTGTTTACAGACACAGATAATACATACTATTGATTGTATTTCTGTGAATCCGCAACTGAAAGAAAACCACAAATAATTTGTTTACTAACTCAATTGGAGAGAGCAGGAATGTCCGACTTGTTTCCTCGTATCACCACATTTGTCAATGTGGTAATAACATCCACAACGCAGACGACCCACTTGTCCTGAAATTGAAACCACAGGGTTGGTATGGTCGGTATATCATACAGAATGACAGCCTCAACCCCTCAACGTTACTCCATATCAGGAACATCTCACCCCCCCCCCCCCCCCCTTTTTTTTTCATTTCAGCGGAGAAGTGAGATATTATAATTGCCCACAAAACTCGCATATAGCGACCAGGAAACAATGTTAATGACTGGTTCAGATACAAAACACAACGAAATATTACCCCCTCACCCACCGCTTCCGGAAAAGTATTGTTGTATTGTGACATTACATTACATATCAGCAATCAGCTCGTCGGATTTTCTACTCAAGAACTCAAAGCAAAGAGAATGCGCAATGAGCATGTTGCACGCATGTCTAAAATTGGAAACAACAGCTCTAAAGTGGAAAACATACCAGCGTGCACTTGATCTTTCATTTTCTCGAACGCTTATGTGTTTAAACAGTATTCGAAGTCGAGTAGTAGAGTATTAGTGTATGTAATGGTTAACCAGACTCACCTTGCTCGATGGAAGTTGTGCAGTAGACACAGATGATCAACGAGTCCATCATGGACTGAGATTCACTCTCATTCAAATCCATACCCATTTTGACAGGTCGGTGAACTGAAAAATAACTACAACTAAACTTTTTATATTGTGAAAAACTATAATAAAGAGTCATCCTTACTTAAAACACTTTAAGAAATTCTTGCAGCTCACTTGTAGTTCATCATCTACTGAGATGTTGTATCTTTGTTAACTTTTCTTCCATTTTCTTTTCTAACTAGCTTTATCCAGGCGGTTTACGCATGCAACCACGTTGCATGCAACCAAAATGCAACCGGGTTGCATGTGTAAAGACAGTTTGGTTGCTTTCCAGATGCAACCGGGTTGCTTTTCAAATGCAACCAACCAAACACTCAATTTTTGGACATTTTCCGGTTTTTACTGCAATTTGCTTGCATTTGGAAAGCAACCAAACGCAACCCGGTTGCATTTGGTAAGCAACCGAACTGTCTTTACACACGCAACCCGGTTGCTTGTGTATGTAATTGGCCCTTTCTTTATCCATTGTTGTATTGTAATAAAGTCCAAAACACAACTGTCGCAATTCTAGTTTGCTGACAGAGGTGATTGAAAACGAATTTTGAAAGATGGTTACAAATAAAAAATAAATATAATATAATAATAGAAAGAGTAGAGCAGAGTGGAGATGGAATCGGAAAGAGAGCTTTAAAATTTCGTAATTCCCGCCATGGACAAGAAGGAGGAAACCACGTAAATGGTCTCACAGCCTGAGCACAGACAAAATAAAAATCAAAATTGATCCCGGGATGGTGCCATCACGATCACCTAGCCATTCCAACAACAAATATAGCATCTGAGGACCGGACAGATCTATTTATTATCTGCATACATATTTCATCAACCGCTTTTCGTTGTTTTTTTTTGGTTGGGATTGAGCTACAATCTGCTTGCCAGAAAAATAGTGTTTGGTACAGAGTAATCCAGAGTAATGATGTTAATCCTTTGATTGCGCTAAAAATAAACTCAAATATCAGATTTCTTGATTTTTCTTGAACTTCTGCACGACCTGACAAAGTGTATGGTAAAGACTCGCACCTCTCCAAGATCTCCCAATTAAAATGCTGTGATAATTATGCGGAGGAATATTGTAAAATGGGGTGATGTACACAATTGATTGTACAATTTTGTACAATCCAAATTGAACTTCCCCACGGTTTTATCATGCTTTTACTGATTCACATTATTGTAAGTACAGCTGTAATAAACCAAACATTCATATATTCGTAAAACACTTACATTAAATATTCATTTAAATTAAGTTGCATATTACAATTGGTCATTCCTTTTTAGTAACCCGAAGCGAATAATGTGAGAGAGGATCACAAAGTACAAGTAGAACAGTACTACCAAATAACATATATAATAACAAAAAAGGAGTAAGTTAAATGGTGGCATGAAACATGAATAAACATATGCAAATATTATTCACCGTAAAGACTAGAATTTCTCAAATTCTGATGTGTAGCACGTTTCACTTGATTATCTTATTTTACTCGCAGTGTAGACAAAACATTTGAATAAAAATTGAGACTTGGTCGTTCGCACGAAAGAGCCCTTTTTATGTAGTGTGTAGTATAAAAGTGAGACGACGAGATTTTGAAAGAGTTTGACTAGTAGAGAGCGGTTCGATAATGTACATCTAGCTCTTCACATTTGAAACTTTTTATCGTCAATTTTATATCGTCGATACTGAGACACAACCGAAATCAATGATAGGGCTCGCTCGTTCCAAAACAAGCGATGACGGTGAATGTTGACTTGTTGACCTATTCAGCGGGGTTTGTATTCCCCGTCGCCTTCTGATCGAAATTCGTAAATTATGACTCATATCAAGATCAAACTACAACTAAGATTCAGTCACTTTCTATTGTCACTTATCTTTGAGATCCCAGACATTAAAACGGAATGTGATTAAGTTTTCTTCTACACGGCGTCTCCAGCCAGCACATCGCCTTGGTAGAGACGACCACGCAAGATGATCGAGTTCAGCCGCGAAGAGACGTTGAACGAAGTGGTACGCGTGCGCTGAAAAAGATATTATATGGTGCAACTGGGACAACAGAGGGTACACAAATGGACTCGTCACATTGGGGGTTGGGACAAACACAGCTATAGGATGTGACAATATCCGAGTTGTAGTTTCATCTGCATCACAGCATAGAATTCGAACGACGAACAAGATGTGATACAAACACAGCGTTTCAGAACTATATGTGAGCTGGAATCATTATTTAAATGTGAATCTAAACAGATGATCTGTAGATTGTGTTCCTTTTGTACTTCTTATGAATTTCTTGGTTGGCCTTGGTTCGGAAAACACTCACTTGCTTTTTAAGTTTTAAAATCGAAAACTATGGTAGATCAATACACATACAATGTGTACTAGAGAAGATATGTCCTCTCTGATGTGCATTGAATGCGTATCGATTACGGTGTTTTCAGGCAGCTTTGTGGAAGACAACTGACTACAAATAACAGAGGAAAAACGTGGGTGAAAACAACAAAAGGGAAAAGTGCGAAGGTTCTGAGTTTGTATGCACGAATAGAGAAAATGTTCTCTAACGTCTGTGCATCCTGATTACACACACTGTCTACAGTGACTGGATAGAAGCCAGATAGTGTGTATGGAGAGGATACGCAGAGTTTGTTCGAGTCTACAAACTGGAGCCAGATTCAGGATAGCTGAAAATAGATAGTCACCGTACAGAAGCAAAGGTCAGGAGTTGCTGTTTTGGTGTAAGAAGAACATTTATGCGCACGAACTTCTTCGTTTTCGTGGGAAATTTGGTTGCTTTTTGACCCGAAGTTGTCGTTCAACTACTTTGATCCCTTCAAAAACATAATCGAAATAGTTTTTGCTTGACAGATTGCAAAAAAGGGTATTTGTGAGGAGCTGTTGAAAAGTGTATATAATAGTTCACCAAACGCAATAATACATACCAGACTGAGTTAGGTTTGGAGGTGAGACGCTCTAGTGAAAATCGTAACTATCGCACGAAGTTCCCGAGGGTCAGTAGGCTCATTTTGCACATTTACGCTCCCGCGGCTCCGAACCTAGCTGCAGACGACAGTACGTCCCGAAAGTCCCGAAACAAAGGTATGTCCCGAAAATTGCGCAAAACAATGTCCCAGATGAAAATAGTCCCTGGAAGGATGTCTCAAGCAAAAGTGTGCCCGAAAATAATGCGTCCAGAAGGAATGTGCCATAAAAATATCCCCAAGCGGAAGTGACGCTGATCCTGAATCCGGTCCAACGAACCTGGCCCTTCTGCCGTCAAAGCATTACATTGCTGCTGGCGATCCGTTGAGACGGGGTGTTCTTCGATATTAGGTTGGTCGACTTGCACGGACGCACCAACACCTGCCGGAACTGCCGATTGAACACCAGCGTCACCACCCTGCCAAAGAAATCAATAAAAACTTTTCGAGCGAAATAACTTAAATTTATAAGTTATCGCCTGTTGAACAACGAAATCTTCAAACACAGCGGGATTCGTGTCGTTATTTGTGATTCGTTGCCTATTACAGGCTCTAAATACGGTAACCCCTTCAAAACGTGGCCACAGACACACAAGATCATACTGCCTCGTGTTTGATGCAAAGAAAAAAGGACTATCCTGAACGGTTTATACTGATTGTGTCCTCCATAACCATTACACCCAGTAACACTCGGTGCATACCAGAAGGTATCAGAATCGTTTCTAGTTGAGCGTAGAATGATTTGAGAACCATTAAAAACTTTTCTGCGTCTTTTCACTGTCCCACCTTATACGTGACTAAATTGTTTAACCTTTTACTAGCGGCGTAGCAATACTTTCATTCTCAAGAGAAACTCTATGAGTTTTTTAAGAGAATCTCATGAACACCTCATGAGCCACTCGTGAACTTCTGATGTAGAAGCATAGTCAATAGATTCTTGTCAGAAGTTCGTGAGATATTGCTCAGGGCGTATCTCATGAGGTTTTTGAGGAATCGCTACCGCGCCTGGTATTTCCACTAACCCATCCAAAGTGTGAACCAGTATCCAAGCATATGTGGTTAGCAGAAAGTTAGGCCATCGATTAGGGTTGTTCTCAATGGGAATCGACGTGTCTACGGGAACAAATCTGGCCACCCAAAAGTACGTGACCAGTTCCAAGACGTAGATCATACCCTGGATTGTGACCTGAAGTAGAAAGGTCAGATATAGTCCTTTCCATTCCTACTGAGGCTCCTACAGTAGGATTTTGAAACTTCCAAGCCGTTTTGCTCACTTACTTTTGATCGGAGAAGTTGAGGGTTTTTGTACCTCTTTCTCCTTCTCAGGTAGAGTAAATATACGAGAGCTTTTTCCATGAATTTTTATTTCAGCTTCACAACACCCTTGAGAAAGTTTGTAAGGTTACTGTAGGAGTCTCAGTAGGAATTGTGTGAACTATATGATACCGTCTGAGAAGCGACCGACGACGTTTTGGCATAAGCTGAACATTCACTCAAATTCACCATGTTTTACGAGGCAGTTGTTCAATATCAACTGTATTTTCTGCTCAATCCACTAAACTCCAAAATTATCCTCCCGTTTCATGAGTTTTACTTCATTTGGAATTGAGGAAGTCTACATGATGTCATAATTGAATAAAATAAGTATGTTCTACGAGGTCTTAGGACCAGAATAGACATTCCATCCATTATTGATAAATCTGAGTACGCGCGCCTGATGAGATTTTTTGCACCAGGAACATATCTATTTCATACCAGAAGTCAGGGGAATAGGAAAGAAACCGGTTTTGGCAAAATTGACGACGTTTGAGATTTAGTTTAGATGGTCGATCTTTAAAAATCGGAAGCGCTGCTTCGCTGTATTATGGGTGAAACGTCATCAGAATAGAAGTGGTGGAACACTGTTTGGCGCGTTTCTAGCTGTGAAAGTGAAGTGGAGCTGCTCGATCGTGATAGTTTTTCTATCTGATGAATACGACACAATATCGAACCGAAAGACAATTTCCGGCCTCTTTTCAATAATTATCGGCTCTCATAATAGGCTCATAATCATTGAAACAATTCGTCGAACCTGCTGAACGAATGACTTCTCCACCGATCTTCGTTTCGCTTGTTGTGCCGTTTCAAATGCGCTGTTTGTCTGAAAACCACTATTCTTACAGAAAGTGACAGAGTCTTGAAGAAGAACAACTATGTGGTCCAATCACAACGCTGCAGTCCTTTAAAGGGACCGTACCTCTATAATGTGCAATTTAGGTGATTTTTGAAAAATGATAAAAAGTCATTTATTCTGTTTTGAGATGAAAGTTCATACCTTACGAACAGAAAGTTTCAAAAAACCACATTATTACGGAGCAAAGTAGAAGTCAACAGGATTTGGATTACTGTAATGCAGCAATCCTTAATCTAGCACTGCTTTGTAGATTTCATGATATTTAGAAATATTTTTTCACAGATTTCATATTGGTAATTTTGGCCATGTTTTGAATATGGTTTCGTAATTTTTTGGGCATTTTGAAAATTTTGTACGTAGGTGAACTCGGCGGTGTATGTACGTGCGCGTGGTCGCGCCGCATTTTTGAGAACACGGAGCCAGACAGGAAGTTGACACCTATATGATTGATTTTGGTTTTTCAGGGTGAACGATATCGACTAATCATCTCGAACCTCCAAATTAAAGAGGAACGGTCCCTTTACGAATGCAATAAATTTTTCAATTGCAGTTTAAAGGACCGATGTGCCGAGGTTGGTCCACATAATCGTCCTCATTTAAATAAAATTCAACGATGAGTTGCCCAGTCTTTGTATTGTGCATGGAATCATTTACACCGGTGAGCAAAATAAAAACCCAACAAAACAAAAAATTTAGTATCTGTTTCTCAACTTCTATGAAATGTTATCCCAAAATACTTTCCCGAAACTAGACCCTTTCTTCAGAGAACCGCCATCGTCAAAAGTATACTGTAGGTTTACCTTGGAGTGACGAGAACTCTATTGTCCGTTTCACCAACCGATGTCCTCCTACAGTAACCCGTCAGATATTCAGAAGGGTTTTTCTAATGATTGGTTCATTATTTTGGTTTCAAACTTCCAGAGTTTGTAGTAGTAAACGTGCAGAATATACTACCAAAACTTAGAAAGAGTCCATAAACGCCAATATACCAAGTTTGATCAGATTACTGTAGAGAGTTATAAGTGGGTGGAACAAACTATACCTTCTTCTTCCTATTATGGAAGTGCATTCTGATGAAGGTCATCGAGTTGACCACAGCGAAGGCCACAATCACAATAAGTCCTCTCATGAACTCGGCATAGTAGACGTTCAGCATGTTACACGTGTCCATCTGGTAGTCCAGCATCCATCGAGGGATCGAGAAACCCATCACGCACTCCACTGAAAAGGAAGGAGTGAAAACACGTGACACACGTGACACAATTGTGGTTTGATGACTCATTATTATTACGTTTATAGCTAATCGTAGTTATCACACACTTCACTGCAATGGAACTCACGTGAAACTCGTGTGGTATGGATGAGCACAATCAGACCTAACTAAAACCGGACTATGGTATAAAACAACACGATGTATATTTTCTTTCTTCGAGAGTATCTGGTTCTTGCACTGTTTCGGTAATAAGCCCACATACGCTTGCACTGAAAGCTGCACATTAAAACGCATTCAAGTTTTTAGATGTTTCGCATTTTCACGTGATTTATGACATGAATACGTGACACGAACCAGAGTACGGTCGCACGAACCTGAGACAAGGAACCAGGAGAAGCCGAAGGATAGGACAACTGTTCCGACCACCAGGATATTAGTGAACCGATCCGTGAAGATTATCGAGTACTTGGTCGGGAAGTACAGCGAAATGAACCTAGAAGAAGTTGGATTAGGAAACTGAATTTTCGAACGAAGACTCGAAAAACATCAAGCGAAAACCGCGCATCATTTTCGATTTAGGTTGAACTTTTTTACTACTCGATCACCAACCCTATTACAAGATTCAGTGAAAAAACATTTTAGTTAGAAGTTAACTGTGTGAGTGTCACCTTCAGAGACCATGTGTAAGAATATCCGTTGTGACCAGACCCATGTTGCGTATTGTTATCTTCATTTTTTGGTCAAGTTGTGTTCTAGTATAAAGACAATAAATAGCGCGCTTTCGAAGAGACACGGGTCAAAAACTACGTATTGCGATGCTCTTGCATAAGACTCCATATGACCGTACCTGTTGAAGGAGATGATAAGATGGGTGTAGATGGAGATGTCATAGCAGATCAGGCACAACTGTCCGAATCGAGAGGCGATCGACAGGTTTTGCAGAAATGTTATGTTACTGGAAACGTAAGTTTAATTCAAAATTTAATTCGTCACACCGCCTTCAAATAGATTGTTCAATGGCGGACACGATGTACAGTATTTCTTCATTCATGTAGTTGCTCTGTCAACACACATTGTCAACAAACATACATTCTCTGGAAGTTATGAAAACCAAATCGGAGTTGCAGTTACTGGTTTTTGTAGTTACCCAACTCATTCATATTTCCAGCTCTACTATACACCAAATCTGGCATGTTTTTGAGCTATGTGCTTCACGTAATCTCTCAGTCTTTCATTTGTGCAGCAATGTTCGTTTGTCTTTCCGCTTTTCATATCCGCAACCGCCGCACGGTTCCCACACCCCCTTCATGTTTGCAATGAGTGCATAGTCTTTCCACGGTGGCCACGAACCGATGACATAGTACACAACAATGAACTGGTCTCATGACACAAAATGTGTGAATAAGTTTTTTTTGTCAAAAGTGAACCACTGTTAAGATTATTTATCGTACGTTTACAGGACTCTCTCGTTTTTGCGTTTTTTGCTCTCTGATTCTCTCTATAAGTTGAGCAGAAATAGTCGAAACAGGTGATATCTAGGGCTGCTTTGGGGTATATTTATTTTCTACAAAGAAGTGAACACAGCTCTGTTGCAAATTTATCTGCTCGAATATTGTTTTTTGAAATACGAAGAAAACGTTTAAACTAGAAGCACAAAACCAACCAACAACACCGTTTCAGCTTGCCCTGCCCATAGCGAAGTCTCTATATAGTGCGATTGTTAAAACATACTTATCGATTCCATTCGGATCCCAGAAACCAATACACATGGTTCCCACACTTTTTCTAGATTACAACTAGTAACCCTGCTCGAGATAAACGCTGCGTGTGGCGCTGCCGTGTGTGTATGCACTGCTTTCAGTTGATTAAAACTGAATAATGAAGGCGTAGGAACAAGCCGCCTGGTAACACTATACGAAGAAATGTCACATAATGGAACATTTCGTCGCATCATGGACAATCCTTGATCTTTGTCAGTCTGGTCTTAAGAACAAACACAAGCAAAAGACCGGTCAAGAAGAAATAAAACAAACTTGAGAAAAAAGTTGAGGAAAGAACCCCGCTTAGTTAGATGCGCAAGTTATAACTCCAAGCCTCAACTCAAAGGAGTAATCCGAAATAAAAGATTCCCCTATATTCCCGAAACTTGTGTAACTCAGGGCGCTTCAGAGATAACCAAATATTGTAGTTGGGACAACCATAAGGCTGAAGTTCAACAGTTACTAGGGTAAGATCTTAGATGAATTTGGCAAAACTTCTCAGTACCATAAAAGCAGGTCTAGTTTCCCAAATTCCCTCTACATTGTTTCATAAATACACGTCAACTCACATTACAATACTTTTTTTCAATAATAGCTCTACAATAAACGAAGTGCTTTGATTTTAGGTACCGACATTACAGTACCTCTACTAAAAGCTCGATAAACAAAGTACTTGGATTCTAGGTACTTTGGGTTATTTTAGTAGAAAACGTCACTCTATCCAGTTGTTATTACACAACAGGTACTAAAATCTGAACATTTCGATTCAATTGAATACCTTAATTTTCACATTCTGTAGAAAACTATTAAAATCTGACTGCCTTTCTGATGAAAAAAAATATCCGAATCCCACGTTATGTATTTTTAAACCGAATGAGGGGTTATAACGGGTACTAAGCGGCCTTCTGCGAGTTAATTGCATTACTGTAGGTGGGAAAAAGTGATTAATTCTTGCAAATGGTAACGTTATTAACGTCACTTTAGCTCCTAATCCACTTACAGTACTGTGAACGACCAACGAGTTACTTGATCACGAGAGTCCCGTAAATAAAAACTGAATGCAGTCATTCAATTCAAATTTTGGCGACCTTAGCGAGATTACTGCTATAGTGAGTGCCGAATTTATAAATTTCTGTCGCTCGCCGGAATCGAACCTGCGAGCAAAAGATTCGTAGCAGGGCCCAACCACTGCGCTATTAGAGAACATATGCGACAAGCTACCAAATCGAAGACATGCGTGCGTACACAGCGAAAAGTGAGATATACAGTACCTTCCCGCCTTTCGGTGGACGACAACTATAGCAACAGAATAGAGTTCCAGCTTGGTGTTTTTTGTGGAATTAAAACATATAGACATGAAATAAACTCACAGAAACAAGGTGGGAGCAAAGTAGAATGCCCAGACCGAGGTGAAAATAGCGTCGCCAACAGCCTGCAAATAACATTCCTCAAAACTTTGTTTTCGGTCCTTTCGAAGTTTTTTCTTGAAGTTGTTCAACAATCGCTGTGTTTGTAGTTGAATCGCGTGGGCTTTCCGGCGGTTTTCGAAGTTTCTAATGTGTTTAAGTTATTGCACACCAAACTACAACTCGAAACCTGTATTCTAAAGTCATTTTCAAAGTTGTGTTCACCCTCATAAACAAGTTTAATTTAAGTTTCATGAACTTTTTTCTAAAAGACATTATTTGTTCCTGGAATACCACCTCTCTCAAATGACGATGTCAAAAGAAAAGGATTCAATTAGTGTGTAGATAAATTGACAGGAAACGCAGGCTGGGAAAGCAATCTTTGACCAGAAAAAGAATTATTTTCGGTTCCTTATTCATTGCGTTCCCCGAATAGGTTTTGTGAGAATAGGATAATGGGGATATCTCGGCAATAATTGAGGTTGCAGGATATTTTTATATGTCTGCAAGGCTGGCGATTTCTAATAGGTCAGAGTGGTCAGCGAAATGTACCTCCGCGAGTTACGTACTCTTTCAGAGGTCAGTGATCTCGCTTACGAGATAGCACACGGAACCATGAGTAGCGCACTAAGCTCAATGACGCATTAGGGAGTGACCAAATATGAAAGGGATCAAACTACAAACACAGTGGGACAGGCGGCGTAGCAATACCCACAAAAGTTCATGCGATCACCTCATGAGCTATTAGCACGATCTTCTCATGAGATTCTGTTGATTGCTGTGCTACAACATTGAGAGTTCACGAGTTTCCTCATGAGGTACCTCATGAGAAACTTCATATGAACTTCTCATGAGGTTGGAGGGATTGCTACGTCGCCTGGTCATTCTACACCGTACAACCGTGGTTTGGAAATAGAAAACATTATACCGTGCCTGGTTCAATAAGAAAGTTCTGTGAGCAAGTACCAGTCATTTGTCGACAGCACAGTTGATCAAAGTTATATAAATGATCATGTATCACGCGAACTAAACACAGACGTGATACTGACTATACCTGCAGTTGTAAGAGTCGTCCAAACGAGTTTCGCAACTGGGAGAGTCGGTGTATGTACACTGCTATAAACGTATTTACCACCACGCCAAGAAAAGAAGTCTGAAATGAAAAGTCAACAGTACTGTACAAAAATCCATAATTGTGTTGTATTTTCCTTGCCCGAGCGCAGTAGAATCACGTACTAGAACAGCTGAATTTCCATAGCAGATGTTTCTAAATTTACACAGAGAGCCGAACACCAAAGTACAAGTACAGTATACTTTGGGAAAACAGAAATGACGTGATTCAAATGCTGCGGGTAAACCAAGAGATTAGTACCGCTGTACAAATAGTATAGTTTCATGAGTGCTTTATAAAATGTAAATAGTTTTTACTTTACAAGTATTAGGTATTAAAGTGTACAACCCATGGAGTTCCGAGTTGCTGCCTTCACGGCATTTTCTAGTTCTTGATGAGAACTTTATAGAATTCGATGAATGGAGGGGCTAGATACAGTATTCATTTCCTAACTGTTGTTTGTAGTTTGATCCCGCCGCATGTGTTATAATTCGAAAACTACAACTGAGAGAAAATGTGAAACGTACTAGGAAAATGACGACCGCCGCTCCTTTATCCACGGTCTGAACGACTTCTACAGCCATTTCTGCAATTTCAAATACAATAAATGAAAAGCTCGACTTATGCAGATAAAAACCAAATGAAAAGAATTATTAAAGTAAAAGAAGGTGGTACGTTGGTCAAATGAGTGTTTGCGTGAACCGTTTGAAAAATACAAATACGATAAATAGATGGAAACATATTAGAAATGTGTAGTAGAAATATTGCACACGCTACTCTGTCTACTCTGAACCATGAAATCAATGAGCCAAATGGTGGAAAACTGACTCAGAGACTGAAATGTAGCGAGCTGTAGCTCGACTTTTTGAATTACTGGTAGATCAAACATGAACGAGATGGCACTATTAAACTAGCATAGAGTATAAACAAGACAATTGAATCTGTTAGCGAATAAATGTCGGTTCGGCCCGTGGGAGGCGAAGAGGGTCAAGTTACAACCGCATTAGATCAGCCACACACCATTTAAGTCTACTGAACGTCATCTAAGAACAACCAATCACCGGGACTCTATAAGTGTGGTCAAACCATTGTGGACAACGTACGGTCAATTTGGCAGGGGGGCGGGGTTTGGCGAGTGGCCAGCTCATCTGCGTATCTTTGATCTACACGCTCTCTCGCCTGCTGGCAAGTAATGAACGACCGCTCGCCCCGCATCGCTCAATCAATTGAGCTTCTTGCTATCTTTCTTGGGAAATGGAGACTATATCACATTCACACATTATTGATACATTATTACCACCGCGAGCGTTCGATTTGTAGTTTCTTCCACGAGGCCCCAATAACACCCCAGTGCCCAAATATTTTCTACATCTCTCTCTCTCTCTCTTTCCATCTCCATCTTTCACTCTCTATTTTTCCCCCTCTTTCTCTATCTCTCTCTCTCTTTCTATCTCTTCCAAGATTTGTGCCCCAGCGAAAAGAGTAAGAACAAAGAAATAGTGTTTCGCGAAGAGACGCAGGACAGGGAAAGCCTGATAGGATACTCTTATAGATATGACCTTATGACCTTAGATGGATTCTAGACAAATGCCAAAGCAGTGTGTATTTCGAGTAGTTTAGGTTTGATCAAGCGCAAACGACCGTCAAAGTTTTTGCTTAGAAGGGAATTAAACTCATATAAAAAATATCCGAAACTAATTTCCTGGGCGGCACAAGAGATAAAATGTAATGAGGGCTATTAGGAGCAGGTGAAATACTGAAGAGTTTGGTGGTCAACAGAAAAAACGTCAGTAAATGAGTCAGAAATAGAGATTGATGATTGACGGTACCAAACATTTGTACTGTGTAATCTTTGCATTAAAAACTATGTAAGTTGTGAAATATGTACTATTCATATCCGGATTACAACTTATTACTCAGTGTGGGATAAAAAATACAACGGTAGGTTTTCCCGTTCTGCTGTGTTTGTAGTTTGATCCCCTCCAAAAAACCAACATAGTCAAGAAAAGAAGTTTACACTCCGGACTGTGAAAAAAACAAGGGTTTTGAAAGAATGATTGGCGACACTCTATAGTTCATCAAAGTTTCCGACTAATAAGAGTTCATATTTCCGGAGTATCCCACCACTAAACCGAAAAATCAACATTGAACGCTGCTTGGCTCGCGTACTTTTTGATTCACTTTTTTAAGACTATGTAAGTTGTGAATATAAATATATAAAACCCAGAACTGAACGCAGATTCCAACTACTCACTCATGGTGTATGAGATGATTGGGTTTTTAACAAACAAGCCTTGGGAACTGTTTTGCCATAATAATTGATCAACTTGTTTTTATTCACACGAGATTACGGTTGTTTTGATCTATGAGTAACAAAATTGTTATTATTATTGTTCACATTGTTATTTTCTTCGCCTAGATGAGAAAATACACACGAAATATGTCATGAGTCAATGAGCCACACGTATAACCACTCCCTCACGTGCTCGCCACAAAAACTGGTTAATTTGAAGAAGGACGATTACGTGGTCCAATCGCAACGGTTCAGTCCTTTAAACTGCAATACATTTTTCAATTGCAGTTTAAAGGACCGTTGACACGAAATTGGTCCACATTATCGTCCTACTTTAACTGGTTAAGTTAATTAAAGATATAGTTCACATCATTCTTATTGAGTCTCCAACAGTATGCATTTGAATTTTGGCCGAATAGGGTTAATGGAATCAAAAACATTATTTTTTCACGTTCATGAAAACATTACGAAAGTGAGACGTTTGGTGATACGTGTGGCGTCAAACACAAGCTAATAAATTGACCGTAAAGCGGGGCGGGCCAAATAGGGTTAATGGAACCAAAACAACCATAAACTCCCCCCTGTCAATGAATCTCGTGATGTAAATCAACAGCGGAAGGTGTCAAATATCGGAAGTCTGCAGGGGGAAAACACTCGAAAAAGCGTTCAATGGCAGTTAAAGTACATGAAACTACTTACGTTACTAGTATAACACACAGAGTCACGTAAAACGTGGAAACACTTCCTAACGTTTGCACAAGTAATACAAATAGTTTTACTAGTAGTAAACTAAAGAGTCACGTGAAACGTGATGAAGCTCATGAAATTACCTGTATTACAACTGTTGAAGACTCACTTAGAATTCGTGACCAAAGTTTGTACAAGTACTATCTGAAGCTAAGCGGTTTACCAGTAGTAAATAGAAGAGTTCCGTGAAAAATCAAAACAGTGTTCGATGAAAAAGTTCACGCTGAAGTCTTTGCATGCCCGTGTGGCGATTATGCACTTTTTATATAAGCAACATATATGAAGACGTAACTTTAAACGTGAAAACGTGTAAACATAGTTTTAATTACAAGTGAACTGATTAGCGTGTTGATTGTTTTTCATACTACCCATAGAGTAGGAAACTCACCGTTTAGCGATGTAGGTATTTAGTAGAACAGTTTGTAAAACCTATTTAGAAAAAGGAACAGCTCAAGTTTTCGACAAATTCTCCAAATGAAGTTGGGGGAGGGAGTTGGAAGCAGTCAAGTGCACTTATCTGAGCACTGGATTAGAAGTTCCATAAAAGTATAATAAGTGCGGCGACTTGGCGGACCTTTTCTCGCTTTTCCTCGAAAGGATTTCGGTTTTGCACATGAACGTACCCATATTTAGGGGTCATTGAGGTAAGAAGAGTTCGGAAAAACGAACAACTAATCCCTCGAAAATAGTGGGTGGGGAGGGGCGCTATGGAACGGAATAAAGAGAGATAGAGGAACAGAAGTTGAAACAGAGAAAGAAAGAGAGAGGGGAGGAAAAAAGGAAGGGAGGCAGCGTGAAAAGAAGATAGGGAGAGAGAGTGGAAGAGAGGTAGAGAAAGAAACAGTGAGAGAGAATGAACGAAAAAGATATGATGAAGAGCAAAGAGTGAGAGACAGAGACCCACAGACACACATGAAGAAAGAGAGAGAGAGAAAAAAACAGTGGGGAAAAGAGAGGGATGGAGATGAAGAAAGCAAGAAGAGATGGAGAGTGTTGAACGTGCGTCCCTATGTTCCCACGATCCACGCTTTAAAGCGGATAAATAAGACGGGGGAGGCGGAGCTTGGGCGCAAAATTTATATACGTAATTTTGTTCGAACATCAGAATATTAATTGAAACGGTTACATGTATAAACAGCGGTTCATTGGAAATATGAAACGTAAGATCTCACTTTCTTTTACTTGGAGTAGGAGAAATTGTACTGTTTCTAAAGCAGTAATATAATATTGTATTGTGTATTGTATTGTAACTATCTAAATGTGGCTAAATTACTCGAATGCTGAGTAAAAAAGTGACCAACTCACAGTTCTGTGTCCAGCTCTGACGTTTCAAAGTTGAGCGACACTGACATTTCACTAGAAAAACTAACCAGTTAACGTTTTAGAATTTATTAATCAAGAAAAGTAATGAGTTTGAGTGGCTACTTCCTGCATTTTAGTGGAAAGTGACAGTTATAAGAAGGTGTAGGGGGGAGGGGAAGATATAAAACATGTGAAGATGACATAGAACCTGGTTTCACTCTTTTGATGAAAAACACGAAACCTGACGTAAAGTGAAATCTTCGACATTGTTTGTGATGTGGGCGTACCCCGTGAGTTCATCCAATCTATAGATATTTCTCACTATAGTCGACGGAAAGGCGGGAGGGTACTGTATATCTCACTTTCCGCTGTGTACGCACACATGTATCCGATTCCAAAACAAGCCAGCTATGTCCTCTAATAGCACAGTGGTTAGCGACCTGCTACGAAACTTTTGCTCGCAGGTTCGATTCCGGTGGGAGACAGAAAATTATAAATTTGGCACCCACTATATAGTCGCCATTTTCCCCATAAAGACAGCAGAGGGTTCGATTGATTGAGCGATGCGGGGCGAGCGGTCGTTGATTATCTGCCAGCAGTGGAGAGAGTGAGTAGATCAATGATACGCAGACGAACTGGCCGCTCGCCAAACCCCGTCGCATACAAAATCGATGGTACGGTGTCCACAACGGTTTGAAAAATCCTATACCTGACCCCGTATACATCAAATTCCCAGACTCTTCATCCTAACCTGCGTCTTATCAACCATACGCTATTTCTCTGCTCTCACATTCCTCCGAGATACGAGTCTCAGCGAAATAGTGCACAAAGCGAGAGACGCAGGATGAGATGAAGATGTCGGAATGTTCTAGCATACGCACTCGTAGCTGTAGCAGTCTAATATTTAAAGATAACGCTTGAAACTAGTTACACTCTTCTCAGAATAAATATTTGGTTACAATAATTTTTGGGTTTTTGAAGTATGTTGTTGGTACTACTTGCAACCAGGATACTATGTACCATTAATTATGTTATTATTTTTTTGAGAAAGTTATCGAAAAGTATAGCTTCAAACCACAGAACGTCACATGAAACTCACTCGGCGTATCCAGTTCAATCAGTAACTTGTAGACAATGATTTTCAACCTTATGAAGCTAATCTATAGGAAGTGATCAAATCGGCAACCAGAATAAGTCATTCGAAATTAAAAGTCATTAGAGTATAAGTCATTCGAAAATAAAAGTCATTAACTACAGAAACAGTTGAGAATCAAAAATAAAGTTTCCGAAAATTTTCGTAATTTTCAAATCCTGACTAAAAGTAAATTAATGACTTTTACTTTTGAATGACTTTTACTTTAATGACTTTTAATTTTGAATGACTTATTCCAAGTACCGATCAAATCTCCGTGGTATAGTCGCCATTTTCCCCATAAAGACAGCAGAGGGTTCAATTGATTGAGCGATGCGGGGCGAGCGGTCGTTGATTATCTGCCAGCAGTTGAGAGAGTGTGTAGATCAATGATACGCAGACGAACTGGTCGCTCGCCAAACCCCGTCTCATACAAAATCGATGGTACGGTGTCCACAACGGTTTGACAAATCCTATATAGTTGTCGTGAAGTCTCACGATTTGATTTCAATTTATTTTGTTCGCCCGCCGGTCTTCATTTGAATTCTTCCTGCTCGCGCCGATCGATAACATTGGCCCCGCCACGAATGCCCTGCGCAATTACTAGTGGTACGGTGGCTAATTGCAATTGTAATTTGGGCCTAAATTCACAAGGATTCGAACAGAGATTCAGTTCACGCTTCCTATCTCGCATCATTGCGATGGTCTCCGGGTCAACTTGACCTGTGGCTTCTATATGATCGCCTTATCTTGCCCCTTTCTGAATGATTGAGCACACATCAGTGGTCGCTCTCATTCTTCTTTCTTTTCTTTCCCTCCTCCAGATTATTCTGGCAACCTGCTCCCCCCCCCCCCTCATTTCCCATATCCAGTTTGTTATACTGGAAACCCAAAGCTGTGTGCTTTCACCCCAGTCCCATGTGGCTGCCCTCTCCCCACCCATATATACTACCAACGCAGTAGTATTATTGCCCGGTTTTATATTCCCCTCCCCTTCTCCACTCGTCTACGATGGTCTTCTTGGTACCACTCCGCTGGATCATCGGGAATGGAAGTCACATTTGATATTGAATTTAATAAATATATGGTTATCATTCCTTTTGTTCATGATGTAAACCACTGCTTTAGTAAAGTCTCCAGAGTAACCACTGAACCACCACACAGCACAACAAAATACACTCTGGTTTCTTTTCAATAGTTCGGCCGCGCTGAAGGCCGCGAACGGCATCAAACTACAAACTCAGCGGAAAGAGCGACACACAAGTATATGCCTGCTTTGAAAAAGAACCCTTTATGTGCACGTTGAGAATTAATGTTTGGGTTACTGTACTCCGTTGATAGCATTATTATTCTAATAACCCCTCTATCTATAGTAACTTCATCAAAATCGGTCGGCCTTATTTACACTGATTTATTACACTGATTGAATTTCAACTATCGAGACTCCAATTAATCTGTGACGAAAAGATCAAAAAACCACGACGGTCTACTATTTTTCTCACGTCAACCTCAACTTCACGTTAATTCTAACCTTGTTTCTTTGCGCTTTGAATCTTGGCCCTTCCTCGTTCAGAAAGCACATGAAGCAAGGGGTCAAGTTAACACCATGTGATACATTAGTTCATGTCTGTACTATGTGTCGAATACATGAATGTGTTGAATAAATTATAAATATTGAAATATTGAAATACTACTATTCTTCCGTCGTTTCGAGTCACAGGGTGAGTGGGCTCCAATTAGAGTGATAGAGAGTCATGAAAGTAGAACAAATTAGGAAGTGGAAGAAAGAACAAGATAAACCTTGTTTGTTCTGAGCAAACTCTCTGTTTGCGTATTACAAACCATAAAGTACCAAAGTATATATATGGTGAAGTTCAATCCCACTGTGTTTGTAGTTTGAACCCTCGGCGTGTGGGCCAGAAATCGTGAATGATTGCGCTCAGCCCAGCCAATTGGCCAGCCTGTTTTTATTGGCTGAACGAGAGTGTGTGCAAGTCAGAGAGACGCAGACTGTCTTAGTTTGTCTGCGCGTCATTGACCTGCATGCTCTCTCGTTTCTGTAGCTGGCCAATTGCGAAAATTGGCGCCAATTGTTCTGAGCGGGTGTTGCGATCAAACTACAGCAAACACTTGCTCATGTCTGCGTTCGGTTGAAGTTGTCACTCGACATTATTTCCTCAATTCCAAAAGTACTAATGACAAACATTATTTTTGATTCACCGCTACCCAAAACTGCCATTCTTCAGTCTTTTGATTAGTTTCTCACACTCACACGGGTTTCACGTTCACATGGTGACGCGTTTTTTCTAAATAAAACGCAAATCTTTGTTCTCATGCCCCCGCACACGTTATGAATGAGATTGAAAGTCGCTATAGCTATCTCAGAACAATCAAACGATTAGTTGTATAATCAGTTCCTCCTTCGAAAAAACAATCATCATTGAGGGAAGGAGTTCACTTCGGAATGACAAAGACTATACACCTGTACGCAGTACTAATCAAGAAAAGTAAAGTGACACATCACAAATTCTTAAAACGTGCAACTTACAGTGGAACGGTTTCTGACAAAGCCAGGTAAATTTAAAAACTTTCCATTGCTACTGAGAACAGAAACACAGGCTCGATGATGTACTTCTCCGCTGTGTTTGTAGTATGATACAAAAGTCAATGATAGCATGTTTTGCCCGATCAAACTACAACTCAGACATGATCTCCACTACATATACGTTATTTTTCCAGTTTCACATCATGTTGTTTACTACTTGTATACAAGACAAGTAGTCAATCAACGAAAAATTTCCAGGAAAAGTAGATTTATAAACGTTTGTTTTCGAAAACAGACAAGAAAACAAGTTATACAATCAGTGAAGTATTACAGTGTTTGAATGAAACTACGTAGGAAAAATGTCACAAATAATTGTCGTAGTTAGGATTTTTTCCGTTTTCCTTTATTTAAAAGAATCGTGAACCAGAAAACAACTCTTCTAAAAAACTATATTTCTCTCCAGTTAAAATCTCGTATGCTAATTTGCGAGCACTATTTATTTTGTTCATTTCGTTCTGAATGTAAATGAAGCACCCAATAAAGGTGTATGGAACGCGTGAATATTACGACATTGTTGGAAAAACACATTATATATGCAGAATGCAAACCAAATTGCACAATTGATCTCGAATTAATGAGGCGATGGTCGGAAAAGGTCATAGATAAAGATGCATGGCCAAATACGACTTGTATAGGTTTTATCACGCTGTACACGTAGGGTCAATTCTTTGGCCAGTCACTTTTGTAGCGACCTCGACGAGAGAGATGCAGGTCAGAGAGACGCAGAGTGTCTTTGCCGGTCTCATTGACCTGCATGCTCTCTGCGTATCTTTGATCTTCCTACTCTATCATCTGCTGGCAAACAATCAACGATCGGGTAACCCGCACTGCTGAATCATATCAGCAGTTCGCTGTCTCTCTTGAGGAAGGAGACAATATTTTTTTCGCCCAGACAACTTGAACGTTGAAAATCGAGCTATAACGCACGTGGGTTAAACTACAAGCGCTAGCAGCGCGCCTTTAAGGAACATAGGTTTCAGGGACTTCTAGATAAGTCAGTATCATTTTCAGCAACAATATAGCACTCATATGGGTTGTAAGGAAAAATGAGAAAATAGTAGATTCAATTCAGCGAAGATGATGTATATTTATATAATTTATGGTACATACAACATTTTACAACTTTACAAAGCTTTGTAGAAGAAAAACTATTTGATGTTTGATATTTGTTGATATTTGATACTCACAGGCCTGTGAACTAGCTTAATTCGTTTCGCGCGCTAATTTGCTATACCAAGTTTGCTAGATTAGATTGGTGTGATTAGCAACCAAAACTAGCAAACTTGTTTTTAATATACTTGCAATAGTATTAGGCGGCAGGTGCACATGGAAAAGGCAAGTGTTCAGAGGTCATTGAATTAGTGTCGGTAAATGAAGATTGGATTCCAATTGCCTGTTGATAACTTTTACAACTTCATATCAGAACTCGGAGCAGCAAAAATACGGCGCTGCTTGTACTGTTGTCGTGTAAAATAGAGTTAACCAAAAGAGACTTTACTAGAAAACACCACAGTTCTGTTACATCTGTTTTTACATGATCAGAGAACCGAACAAAGAACAGATCAAAACTTCACTCGCGTTTCGGCCTGACTGTTATTTTTTTAGGCATGATGTATAAACCTATACGGGTAAATCCAGGAGAAGCTGATCGAAGCTGTATACTTTGCGTCGCGCTGATACGTGTTTGTAGTTTGATTCCTCTGCGTTTCAGTCGTTCACTAATATACTGCTGTGTAACCAGAGCGAACTACATTTCAATCATGGCAGCCTTGTTTTTCAAGCTCTCCGCCAACAAAAGCACTAATTGTCATTAAACAGCTCTTTCTCAAAAGCACTAATTGTCATTAAACAGCTCTTTCTGCAAGACTTAGATGAAAAGACTATTTTTCTATGGATAATGTGCATCGAGAAATTGATTGGCACGCTGCCAAAGTCTTGGTGGGGATCGCGAGAACTATATGACAGCAAGACGTGAGACAGGGAAAATTTTACTTTCGCTCCTCCCCACCCAACAATCGCACCCCCCCCCCGTGATTGGCCCCCCGCCCGCACTAGTTTCAACCGAACATGGGGGGGGGGGGGGGGTAAAAGGTAAATGTCGACATTGCACAATCACCCCCCCCCCCCCCCACTGACGTAAATTGGGGGGGGGGGGGTGAAAATAACATGCCTGGCAATTTTTAATAATCGCCCCCACCCTTCTGATTCATGGTTAAAACGGACTCATGTAACTTCCCCCCCCCATGGTGGTGGGTGAAAGTAACACAGGACTTATTTCGGCTAAAACGAAAAAAGTGGGGGGGGGGGGCGAAAGTAAAACAGTCCCCGTGAGACACAGAGACAAGGTCGTAGTGGTATTGGCGAGGACTATGAAATGACAGGAAGCTCAGAAACTGTATGAGTACACACGGAAGTGATGGTGACTATATAATATGTAAATTGCGGATATTTTGCTTCTCAGTTAGATCCAACTACAACTAAGACATGATTTTCGATACATATTTGTTATTGTTCCAGTTTTACGTGACTTCGTTTACTACTAGTATACAAGACAAGTAGTCGCAATCAACGCGGAATTTCTATGAAAAGTAGATTCATCTATGTTTGGTTTCAAAACACGCGAGATATAAGCGTATACAATCAGTGGAGTATTTCAACGGCTGAAAGAAACTGCGTAAATAGAATACACAAATATTTTCTATAATTAAGAAATTTCCTAGAGAAATTGATTGGCACGCTGCCAAAGTCTTGGTGGGAATGGCGAGGACTATATTATGGCAGGAAGCTCAGAAACTGTATACTAGAAGTAAGTTGAATAGTCACAAGAAGTTAACATTCTAATCAGACATCGTGCACTATGTCATTGCACGTTCCTGAGTTCTGCTGTGTTTAACATAATTAGCGTGACTGTGCAATTGACTAACAGTATATGAGTGCACACGGAAGTGATGGTGACTATATATGTTGATTCATTCGCGGGATTTAGGCAATGAAATGAAGGAAGAATATGGGAATGGCTACGTCAACGGGGACAATTAACGGTAATAGGGAAAGGGGGAGATATTGCACTTTTGTCATTAGATGTGGACAGAAAAAGAGGGGGTCGCGTGGAGGGAATGAATTCTGACAACGTTTATGACGAGGCACTGGTAGAGATACAGAGAAAGAGAGAGCGAGAGAGAGAGAGAGAGGGAGAGAGGAGAGAACCATAGAGAAAAAGACAGAGGAAAAGAGAGGGGAAAGGAAAGGGGGGGGGGAGAGAGTAAGAGATACAGTATAATCGAGAAGGTCCCAGAGAGATGTTGCAACAGTCAAATACGCATATTATTGGGTACATGAAAAATCGTACTACGGAACGAAATTTTGAAAAACATTTGGTTCATTTCTTATCAAATATTTTGGTAATAGGGTACGGGGCTAACGCAACTAACTCAGCTGGAAAAAAATGGCGATTGCAGCCGAAGGTTGGAAGTACGCCTTAATTATGTTGGTAATTGAGACAATGGGATCGAACTGCAAACAAATTATATTGTTTTCATCTTTCTACTGTGAACGAACTCTGTGTTTTTTATTGTTCCGTTAAAAAGATCGCACATAGAAGTTTTTTCTCACAAATTTGGAAATGTCTCCTCCTTCGAGACTCCATTGTTCTAGTACAACTGATCTACTCATGATACAATATGCGGTACTGGATCGGTGATTAGTTGGTCCGTTCAGAGGTTTAACACGCATGTATGTGAATTTGTGAATCAAAGAGTTAGCAACGAGATCATAGGAATTCGAGAGCAATCCCTGAGGTTTGCGTCAACAAAGACAACAATCTCCTAACTAGAATCCTGTCTTTTTACTCTCATTAATCTCGATTATCTAATAGAAACAGTTAAAAAACCAGCAAATCACATTTCTTGACCTAAAACTGAGTATTGTAGACGTGAAAATGGAGAATGGAAATATAAAGTGGGCAATTAGCTATTCCAGCCTCATTTAGAGGTTAGGCCGTTCCATCGTAATTTGTGGGAAAATATAATCATCATTAGTAGATTTAGTAAGCTGTATAATTTGTGTAAGTGTTTAAGAAGGTGGCAAATTTGCAGAAAGAGTTGTCATTCAGAAGATGCAGTATTGCTCTCACTTATTACAGAGCTTCTGGCCGTTATCAAGGATTCACTCTATTCGAGATTAGATTTAAACTTGACAGTTGTTGCCTTTTGCTTTGTTTGTAGTTAAATATCACTGCGTTCCAGGACAGCAAACTACAACACAGATTTGTTCATCTGTGTATTTTATGAGTAGTGGAACGAGCTCTGGAAATGTCTCGTCCTTGGAGACCGCTGTTGTTTCAGTACAACTTTTCTCCTCAGGGCAAACTACGTAATTAATCAACCTAGAGTAATTGCTATATAACAGTGGTTTATTGTTTTAGTGGGTCAACAGGGAGCGTGCTAGTTCTTAATGGAGAGTACTCTGGAGTAATGTACAATTGCCCCCCACACTGGTCGAGAATAGGTTGAGAAGGGCCGGTAGTACAGCCCCCACCTTTGGGGGGCGATTATACACCATGCTTATTGACTGCAGGCTTATTGACTGCAGGCTTGAGAGGGGGGGGGGTGATTGTTCATCAGTTCCGGGTATGTACTATCACCCCCCCCCATTCGTACTGTGGGGGGGGGGGGGTGATTGTTCATTGTCGAAGATATACAATGTCCCCCACCTTTTTTCAAGGATTTCAATTAGGGGGGGGGGGGGGGAGTTATAGTACCCCGAGGGGGGGGATTGTTGGGTGGGGGGCGATTGTACATTTTTCCCGAGTACTCTACCATCTTCTTCTAAAGGGAACGAGCCCGTTTGACTTATGAATTTAACCCTGAACGGTCCGTAATTAAACTACACACAAACACATCAGAATGAATAAAAAACCACGTTTACCTAGTTTGTTGAAGACTCACAAAGTTCCGAGGTTTGCGCGAAACCAGATTCGAAATAATCTGAGCTAGCTCTGAAAATAGTTATTCGAATAGATGAATTCTTGAAACGAACTTAGTTTTTGAGCAAGCGGAGGCACAGCAAAAATTAGGTAATAGTAATAGGTTCTTATCGTTGTTAATGTTATTACATCGACGAATCCTAATAGGCTTAGCGCCCTAATACATCTATGATAACACAAATTTCGCGAAAATTTATTGAAGTGACAGAACCAATGTTCTGTGTGGGATTTGGTGAGAATGAATAATGAATAAATAGTATAAAAACAGTTTATTACAAACAATGTATTAGAAACACAAAAATCACAACTCGCCGAACAACCCTTTCACCCCGGACTCCATATGACAGAGAAGTCACTTTAGTAGTAACAAAGACACGAAATAAATAAACAGCGAAAAATTTCACATTGTCATAATTCGTTTCTACTTTCTTCACGTGAATAAATTTTGATTACAGTTTTCAAATGAGGCTTTATTAGTAATGCACACAAAGTATGGTATTGATAGAACCATTTTTGTCACTCTTCTCGAGAATGAGAAGCTAATATTAGTTGAACTACTAATACAAAGTGTGAGAGAGGGAGTAGAGTTATGAATGTAAGTAACCCAAAAAGTGTGGAAAAAAGCCATTAGTTCGAGGGGGCCCCAAACTTCGGTTCAAAGTTCCAAATGAATTAAACCCAAAATGTAAATATTCGAAGTTATTAGCTCCTCCCTCTCTAAAAATTAAACAATACATATTTACAAACCTAATAAATGCAGCTCAAGTTCATCACAACAGTTTGATTTCTCTACCGGTACAGTTTTTGCAACAGGCTATCGTGAGATTCGTGTAGTTTGGTCCCTTCCGGACCACTCGTTGGTCGCAAGGCGAGCGGGAGTAGAGGGCCACGATGTCGAGGTCCAGCAGGTGGCGGGCTTCCGCCGGCAGCGGAACCGAGGCACTGAAAGTTGTCAGTCTGAGTATTTCCCACATTTCTAAAGTGGAACTTTTGGGGGTCTTCAAAAAACGGTTGGATGACTGTTTTTCATGGGAAACGTGCAGTTTCCAGGTTTTCTGAACAGCGAGAATTTAGGTAACCAGCCATCGCATTCACATAGATTCTTTGTACACACTTTATCATCTGGGCGGCAAGCCCGCATTGTTCAATCGACTCGTTATTTTGCTGTCTTTGTTCGAGAAATATAACTATACCTGGCCTTTCTCAACCACTCCTGTCCCTTGGTTAAAATGGAGATAAGGTTCTGTGTTTTGTTCAAAAGTTCGTCTGTGCGAATGGACTGTGCGAGGAACTTGCACCTCCAGACGTCGCGCTCTATCTGCAGCTGCTCCAGCTCCTCGTAGCTGCTGGCCATCTAAAGTTTATTTGTGAAACATATATAAAGCTAGTTGTGTTTCTAGTAATAATACAATCATTTTTTAAATCTTTCATTTAATAAATAATCTACTCTATTATAAACCGGATATATTTTGTTTTGGATTACCAAGATTCCGTGCTTCCCATGAGGATGAAAACAAAGAGAGACAATAGGTTGATGTTCATGAATAGATTTGATAATAGGTTCGGTATTAAAAGTGCAGGGAACATTGACTTTTTACCCCCCCCCCCCCCCCCCCCCACCTTTTTGAATTTATATTGTGTTTGGGGAATTGTAGTTTGATAAGTACCCACCGGGGGGTGATAATTCAATTTATCACCTGCAATACAAAAGTTTGAGGGTGGGGGGGGGTAAAAAGTAAACATTTCCGGTATTGAAGTTCAGCCCCCCACTCGTTGAAGTTTGACCCCCCCCCCACCATTGAAGTTCTACCCGCCGCCGACCCAGGTGGGGGGTAAATAGTAAATGTCGAAGTTGAATTTTGTCCCCCCCCCCCCTCTCCTAGATTTTCAGGTTTCAGCTTGGGTGGGGGGTTGAAGTGCTACGGGGGGGGGGACCCAACTAAAATGGGGGGCAATACTTCAATTTTCCCAAAGTGCACTGATAATGCGTACGTTTACCGCTGTTTTACACGTTTTACGTGCATTCTACATGTTCTAGTTCACGTTGTAGTTTGAACATATTTCACCGAAATCATCCGGGAAGCAACATGATCAAACTACAATCACAGCGAGATAGAGCAACGTGCATCGCATAGACCCGCTTCGGAAAGAGCGTACTTTGTACCTTCTCGCAGTACTCCTCCAACCGTCTGCCCAACTGAATTTTGTCGCCAGCCAGTGCCTCCACTTGACTCTAAAAAGAGATTTTCCAGTTTAAAAACATGAACGAGTAGTTAAGTGATACCTTAACTCAACAGCAAGTAAAGTAATAACTTTGTGTCGTAGTTTGAAGAACATTACAATTCTTGAAACTACGTAGAACGAACCAGGATCAAACTACAAACACAGAGGATTACTGTGGACTTCGGCTAGCAGTAGGATAATCTCTGTACATTTGAGAACCGGATGTAACTCATTTAGAATACCTGTAGATCGTCGCTGAGTGACGTGAGGAACATATTTTTCAACTCCTTGTTCAACTTTCGCTCGACATCCAGTTCCTTCGACATAGAGGCCATCTCTTTTCGTAACAGCTCCACCTGAAAGCGTTGTTTAAAGAAAAACAGTCACGACTCTTTTCGAGAAATCTCCGACGTCATACTGTAGTAGGATTCTTAATCGAGTTGAGAATTTCGAGTTTCGAGTTTTTCGAGTTTTCGATATTTCGAGTTTTTCGAGTTTCGAGTTTTTCGAGTTCGGAAATTTTCGAGTTTTTCGAGTTTCGAGTTGAACTCAGAAATCGAAATTTCGAGTTTATTTCGAGTTTTTCGAGTTCGAGTTTATTTTTTAACAACCCTTACTGTAGATTAGATATCGCAAGTGTATAGTGAATGCCAAATTTATTAACTTCTGGCTCTCGCCGGAGTCGAACCTACGAGCAAATGACTCGTAGCAGGGCGCAAACCACTGCGCTATTAGAGCACATAATGGGCAGGTTTCGGAACCGTGGACATGTAAGCGTACACAGCGGAAAGTGAGATATACAGTACCCTCCCGCCTTTCCGTTGGCAACGACAATTGAGTTTGAATTTGGTCTGATCCACAAACACATCGGGAACTCCTCATGATGATCAAGATCGTTTGAATGAATAAATTTATTACGCAAGTGAAGCGTGTGTCAAGAAAGTATAGTTACGGATGGAAACTTTTTGTTTTGGCCCGTCCATTTCCTGAAACCTGATGTTGTTTTTTGTCTTTCTCTCTCTCTCTCTCTCTCTCTCTCTCTCTCTCTCTCTCTCTTTCTCTCTGTACTTTGATCTTGATCACGTCGTTCTGATAGACTGTTAGTCAATTGCACGGCCACGTGAAACATGTCAAACCCAGCAGAACTCAGAAACGTTTACAAAGTGCATGATTCCTCATTAGAATGCTGAATTTACGTGACTATTCAATTTACTTCTAGTTTAAGCCGTTTTCATCATTTGATTTCACTGAGATATAGTCGAAACTTGAAATTACACCCAGACCAAACAAAAATGAGTTGTGGTCAACCACGGTGATTGCTCGAGTTGAAACACAAACCGTCTCTTCCGTAGACTTCGTGTCATCTTCTATCCTGCCCTTGCGAATATCTACCAAAGGAGGAGTTGTAGTCTGATCAGCTTCTGTAGTTTGATCAGTCGGACTGGTTGGGTAGGGAATCAGAGAAGGGAACTCGGTGGGGGCTTCACCTTTTCTATAAATAAAATTCATCAGTTTGCACAAAACTGCGAAATTTCAGTCAGTTATTGTTAACGGTTCATGTAGTTGTGTCTATAACAACTGAGACTGCAAAAATAGACACATTTTCATTTGTTCATAACCTTAACAAACGTTTAATTGGAGTGCATTCCTTCCTCATTGTTTGATATTAACACTTTAATACACAGTTAACGTAAATAATGCTTCTTTCAACATAAATACCAAATAATTTCTGACATAGTATTTTTATGCGCACCTGTCTTTGCTAGGCGCCGCCTTGTAGGGTTCCCATGGCACGAATTTCGGTTTTCTGATCTTTTGTTTCGGGAGACTTTCAATTATATTATTATTATCCTCCAACTTCTGCTCGATAAAGTCATCCCTCACGCTTAAACTGTGTTCGTGAGCATGATATAGGTCCAACAGATCCATACACCCTGGAAGATTTAACATATACTCATTTTGTAAAAGTATTTGAGCGAAATAGATTAAATTGGGACCGAAATTAAACATTATTGAAAAGTGAGATATGGTGAAAGGTTTCCAGCAGAATTCTTCTGTCTAGTGGGTATTTATTTGAAATATCATCAAATACCGATCGATGATAGAGTAAATAGGGTAATGACATATTCCGGGTGTGTAACTGTCTGCACGTTGTTCAGGCTCGATGTAACTGTCAGCACGAATTGCCAATTAAGTGTGGTTGTCTCCGTGCAGACAGGCCTTCTCCCACTAAAAACAAAGTGAGTGAAGATTCAGCTTGCACTTTGTCCGATATTTTCAGTGGAAAACGCTGGAGGTACATTGAAGAACTCCGGTAAATTAACTAGCAAGTTGTCATAACAAAAAAATACAGGGCAGAAAAAGGGGGACGTTCAAACTAGCAGGGTTTCTCAGGGCATGCGAGAAATGCACAACAACTGTTTGAAAGAATTCGGAAAACAGGAATGTTCCAGACAAAAGTCATGTTATACCCGAAAAATAATGGTTTCAAAAAAATCAAAAGATGTACGGTAAGTTCTACACTTCCTGTGCGATTTTGTGCGTGTTTTCAACAAAAGATACTGATTTTTTCCGAGATACATGAACAAATCTAAAACCAACCGATTTCTTGACTGGGTGATAACCAATGAGAAAACAGAGTGTGTGAAACGACGGGAACGGAAGTTATCGATTACAAGGTTGTTTTTCTGTTTGGTTACTCAGGACAACAAAAAAAGATTTGTTTAGTATGTTTTGTTTTTGAAACTATTTTTGAAACCTTTTTCATGAAAACGTCAGTATCTATCATATCTTGCTTTTCTGGTACATGAAACTACAAAAAAAGAGGAAGCAGAAGACCTATTAAACCAGTGTTGTACTCAAACGTTTAGAGAATTTTCAGAGATGTTGCGTGTGTTTTTTCGAGCATGAAAAATAGTAAAGTGCATACAGCATGAAGCATATAAGTGAGGTATGAGTAGTGTTCAAACAATTTTGTTCCGAAGGTGAACTTTATTGTAGAATAACTTGTACGGAAAGAAACTACACTAGCTGAACAAAATAACTGGATGTAGAACAGATGAATGTCACGATATATGCTCACGAATACATAATGTCTATTATACTGTAACTGAACGCAATCAAAACAAACTAAGAGGAAACTTTTTTGAACTGTGTTCCATCGATTTCTGTATGTGTAAGTTAACGGTACGAAACTTTTTTTAAAACTTCAATTGGCACGTAAAACAAGCAAAAACAGCATTTGAGGTACACTTTAACAATCCAGATTAATAAATTATTTACAAATAATATGTGTTTTGTGAGGATGCAGTTGACTAGCAGTATATACAAACCGGTACAATATCTAATAAGGTCACGTAGGTTCCCAAACATAATCAATGCATGCTTAAAGGAGACACTGAATGGCGGCAGGCGCGTGCGGCTCGCGAGCGGTTTTTAGCGTTGGTTCGGACTTTGCTCAGGCAGGTAAATATAGTCATCGGCATTTTAACGCGGAAAATCACAGTATGCAATCGAATTAGATCACGATAATCTGAAAAGTTCAAAGTTACCGAAACAGGAATTTTCAGCTATGTACGGTAATCGACTGTATATGTTCGCGCTGGCGTGAAAAATACTATGGTTGTTCACAGAAAAATTGAAACAAATGAATAACATGAAGATCATTGAAGTCACATCTAACTGCGCTTTCCGAAATGTTAATCTGGGGAGAAAATACACAAACAAGTTCATTTTCGGAATGAAACAGTGATGTGAATGCACTGAAATACTACGCTAGAACTTGTGGAAACGGTAGCGTCAATCGCTATTAGGTTTTAACATGTGAACAGTTTCTTGACGTTATTTTTCAGAGCTGGCACCATAACAAAGTCTCCTAAAAAGGTCAGCTCCGAGCTGAACTATCTGGACACTCCCTGACCCAGGTTCGGGTCACCCCCACTATGCTTAAACACGGAAAGTTGGCAACTATGTGGCTAGACTGTGATTACGTCCTCAATCAGGTTGAGCTCACCACTTTCATGACTTTGCTACGGCGCCTGATGTTTCGTGTTAGACTGTCAATATAGGAAGTGCTCCACCTTGGTAGTAGTTTGATCTCGACACACGGGATAGTTCACGAATTTCGGAAACGGCAAATCCTCAAGTCTAGCTCCAACTGCACTTCAAAGAAGACCGTAGAGGTTATTCAATCTACGTAAGCTGAAAGGGCTCTTTATCTATCCTTCTCTCTCTCTCTTCTTCTCCCCTCCCTATCCGCCTATCCCTTCTCCACTCTCTCTCGCTCTCTTTCTCTCTCACTCTCTCTGTCTCTACTCCCTCCCTCTCTCTTCACCCTCACCCCCTTCTCCCTCTATCTTTCCCTCTCTCCTCTAATTTCTCAACTATCTTCTAATGACCGTAAGCGTCGTTTATCACCCCCTCCTATCTATAAACAAAGCCCTCCTAATAGTGGGCGTGGTCTACAGCTTCTTCCCTCCAACTCCGACCAGTTTGCCGCATTGATTTCATACAGTAACCCAGCCGGCCAGACGGCTTTGTTACACATCTTCTTTAACATTATCCAGCCTGGGTGTAATAGTAAGACATGTACGTGTTCCACGTTCTCTCTTTCTTTCTCGGTTTGTCTTGCCTGCTCTTTCTTCTTCTTTCTTTTTCTCTTTCTCGGTCTTCTTTCCCTTCTCTCCCTATTCTCTTTCATTTCTTGGACATTTTCTTCATTTACCTTTTTGTTACCCTGTCACGATGGGGTATAGAACCGTTCGAAAACCCGGATATTCTACAACCGTGGATAAACGTTCAAAGTTGAGGCACGAATAATAGCACCGAATCTCTCAGTTAAGTTTTCTTTCTACTTGAATGTACCTGTTATGTTTTTGGTTTTTCTCGCTTTTTGCATCATTTCAATCAAGTTCAAATGATATTCTTATTGTCAAGATGATAGTTCATAGGGCTGCTACCTGTCGTCGTACTCGTACATTCTTGCCCATCCATTACCGTGCTTCGACTCTGTATTATTGGCTGCTCCTATAGATCAGTGAGTTCACTCCATGTATTTGTGCAAATAAGCTTCACATATTTATAGGCCGATAAATATGTTAGTTATGGTTTTGTCAGAGTAGTAACCTAAGTGTGCTGTTCAACTTTGTGAGGAACACTGTGTAGAAAGAATCTGGTCCCCCTTGAAAAATGAATATTCATGACTAGAAACGCACCATTACTGTTTTAACAAACGTTAGAGAAGAAGATGCATTTGCGGTTCAGAGTACTTCACCTTGTATTAGTTATCAGAGTACAGTCTCACAACCATAAAAGCCAAGATCTTAATGAACACATTCATAGTTTGTCTAAATAACTATAACATAGCGTCTCTCCATCGTTTTCAATATAACTGTCAGCAAACTTGAAAAAAGTTTCAATTAAATATCGTACTAATGGAACTCAATTGCTTGTAGATGGCCCCAAAGAAGAGAGGAATGAGGAAAGTTGGCAAAAACGAAGAGGACAACCTCGTACAGAGGGTGTGCGCCAACAAGAGAGAACGACAGCGAACTAAGGTGAGAACTTCAAATCAAATCAAATCAAATATTCATTACACAGTGTGTAATAACGGAACGAAAGTTTGAAACGCAAAAGGTTGCCAAAAAATAAAATGGTGAAATAAACATAGAAAAAAAGATTTAATAATATTTTATACATTCTATACTAAAGCGACTGTTCTGGAAAATGTTCCCTCTTAGCTACCGTATCAATACCATTACTTCCGAAATCCCGGGAGTATTCATGGTTGTAGTTCAATCTGGCGCACTCTGCATTACCCCCGATTTACAGCTGAAACGCAGTGGGATTAAACTACAAACACAGCAGAATGTATGTATTTAGCTGGATTTTCCTATAGCGACTTCTACACAGTAATGAGTTCACATTTTACAGTTTATCGCTTTTCTCTTCTTTTGCTGCTTATCAAGCACCAACTCTAAATTGATGTACGTTTTAGCTTGACGTATAAAACAGTTATATTGTGGTAATTGAATAATATTCACAAAAATCAAGTTCATCTTCTTTTCACATTGACTGAGAAGTTGAGGAAATATATAGCCCTTCGAAAGTGGCGCGCTTTTGTTAGTTTGTGCTGGCCTGATATATGGGTTACGGTAATTGCGGGCAGACGTCTCTCTTTATGTGAACCCAGCCGCTGGCAGTAAAGGCACTGGGAAAGTAGCCGTTCCGCCGAAAATTGGGTCGTAATCCAGGCTCACAGAGATATAAACTTTGTCTCCACGAGCTTTATCCAAAGCGCTATAGAAGTTAATCCTACAGTACACATGCACATGCAAACTTCCCAATGACTGCTTTCTTATTGAAGTTGAACCGTATCAAAGATATATTCGAACATCTGTGTAATAGAAAATTAGAAACAATTGCAAACATAGTTAACTTTCACATACCGTTCAGGTAATTGCAATGGGCGGAAGGTTTTGTATTCATACTGTGTGTGTCTCAGTCTCAATGAAAATATGTAATAGTTTAAATTAATAGTTGCGGAAAAATTTTCTCTTTCAAGAGGTTGTATTAATGATGTTACATGATATTTGTTTAATTTTAATAAAAATGAATGAACGCCAGTTTTACAGGAGTTGAACGACGCGTTCGCCATTCTTCGGAAGATTATTCCCTCCATGCCCTCTGATAAAATGAGCAAGATTCACACGTTGCGGATAGCATCCGACTACATTCGATTTCTTGATCAGGTATGTTTCCAGAAAACACAGAAAGAAAAGTCCTTTTTTTTGCTCGGTCATGTTTGCAGTTTGATATAGTTTGTTCCACACACTTATAACCCTCAGTAATATACAGTAATATACTCAAACTTTTACATCAAAATTTGGTATGTTGACGTTTTTAGATTTTCTCCAAATTTTGGTAGTGTCTTCTGCGCCTTTACTATTACAAACTTTGAAAATTTGAGATCAAAATACTGGTTCATTTGTCAGAAAAAGCCTTCTGAATATTTTACGGATTACTGTAGAAGGACATCGACTGGTGGAACAGAGTATACCGTTCAGTTTTATGAACGGCCATATTTTGAAGTTACTATGTTCCGCCAATCAATTTAATATTCTACTTTTCTCACAAACTCTCTAGGAAATAAGAAGCCGTTGTAAAAAAAATCATGTGCTTGAAGATTTTTCGTGCTCTGCTGTGGTTGTAGTTTGGTGCCAGGGTGTTTTTGGTAAACTGCGCAGTGTATTCCTTGCGAACGTATCCCACCTTGTTCAGAAATGCTCTCATGCTAATTCATGAACTATCATACGTATGACAGAAAAACAATAGAATAAAATATTTGTTGAATAATAATAATGTTCCAGATGAAACGGGACAACGGGAAGTTGTTCGGGGTGGACATATTCGACGAGAAGGCGGGGTACGGGCTACAGGCCTCCTTCAATATCTGGAGAAGTGGCAACGGACTAACCGCCTCTGGCATGATGTCGTCTACTAGCATGGGTGAGTGGGTGGTTTTAACATTTTCATATTGGGACGTTGGGACATTGAGAAATTGGGACGTTCGGACCTTGTGACATTGGCTGGCATGACATTTACAGTGTGCTACTGGTTTGTAGTTCGATCTTTTTTGTTTTTGAATGAATGGTGCAGTGGGCAGGTAGATTGGTTATCACATTCTTCAAGCTGGCTTGGACAGGTGCCAATGAAGTTTCTGAACTTCAAACTAAGTTTTGTATTGAATTTCAAAAACCACCATTCAAGTTTACAATATTTTGAATTACGTATCATTAAAAGATGTTGAACATCTGGTAATAATGATTGACAAACAGAACGGTAGTTAATGTTATGTATTTTGTTAATCCTTAGTGTGTTTTGGAGTGTTTAAATCATACTGTAACCATAATTTGTCTGTGTAGGACCACCCGGTGTGATGCCACCCATGAACATGATGCCCTCCATGGTCGGCGCTGTCTCTCAACCCATGCCATACTATATGGGAGGCTACATGATGAAACAGGGTAGGTGATTTTGTAATATTCTAATGTGTTGTAATTCTAAATATTTGATTGTAAACTACTTATTGACTTTTCAAAATAATATAACAACAACTACATTTGTTGCTAAAGTTGCCGTGAACAAGTCTGAACCTTCTGTATTTTGCGGAAATTGCTCGTTGAGGTTTTAAATATGCCTGTTTTAGTTTCCTGATTAACCTGACTCGTTTTGACAAAAGCAAAATTTAAAGAATGACAATTATGTGCTCCAATCTCCACGCTTCAGTCCTTCAGTCCTTTAAACGGCAATATACTTTTCAATTGCAGTTTAAAGGACTGACGCGCCGAGATTGTAGCACATAATCGTCCTTCTTTAATATAGATATAGATTGCAAACAGATACAGTATTGTTGGTGTAATCGCCACACTGTTACACCTCGATACTTTTTTAGTTGTTTACACGAATTGACCCGATATTTACGATAGCCATCAAAGACAATGATATCCGATACCCTAATACATTACAGCGCTATTTGAAATAAGTTCTAAGATTGGGATAAACATAAATATAAGTTGTGAAAATATAGTCAGAAGATATCAAAATTCTGCAAACATCCCAACTAAATAAAAAACCGACTTTAGGTTTCTGGTTCAAAATATACTTTAGACTGTTTAGCACTATGCATGAAGTTCATCGTTCCTAAATCTCGAATTGTTTCTTACTTTAGACCAAACAATGAATCACATTACAAAAATGGACGTGCATACCTCATTTGTGTTAACACATTGCATCTTCTTCCAATGCGGCAAATCAGACTGTCAGCCCTTTCAAATAGAATTTCACTGAATGACTAAAAACGGGACTACGCTGAATCAACAAAATATATTTTCAGCAAATAGTTGTATACTCTGTTTCAATCTTCGACTACTACATTATGTAATCGAGGCTTCAGTGTTTGAACGTTTTAAATTGGGATATGCTTTACATTTTTCTACCCGGTTATGTATTGTTTATAACGTGCATACGAGTTCCTTTTCTGTGACGAGTGTTTTATAGTTTGAAATGAAACAATGAAAAAGATAACTGTAAAAGTGCACATTGGAACGAAGAAAGCTTTAGGGTCCATAGGATGTTGACATTTTCATTTTCATACTTTTGTCTGAATTGGTTGGTTTTCAGACTACCACGACACTTCTCATTCGTCCGGTGAGATACCATGGGAGTAGTTCTCCATTTTCCAACTATTTCTACTTTGTACAAATAATTTTACACAAACATTCGGATGTTTGTGAGCCCATTCCTTTTACGTCCAGAACTATTTGATTATTTCATGCATTGTGCTACTTGAATTGCTTTTCAAAATATCAAAGAATGCAATTATGACTCAGGTAATGACAATAATGGTTTAGGCAGTAGGTGACAGTCTACTTTGGATGCACTTTTCATCTATCTATCTATTCGGCCTTATTTTCAATGTTAATAAGAGGTTCTTTATTATTTGGACAGTTTCATCTTCTAACTACTCTGCTATTTAATGATGTGTTAACCTTTTTCGTGAAAACTTATTTGCGCTCAACTAGTTGTTTTCAGTTTTTTTCGATAATATTTGTGCTTTGAGTTTGTGAGAAAGTCTTCATTCCATACGTGTATTTTGTGCCTTATTTTTGCACTTGTCTTGTTTTTCTATTGTTTTGATATGCAATATAAAGAAACAACTTGATACTGTTCTAAACACATGATTGAAAATATAAAATTGGGTGTTTGGAGTTTCTATGTTTTCTTCAAAATATTAGAGTTATTCGAAAATAGCAATTTCCGTGAGCAGTTATTCATCCTGCACGTAAACGAAACATATCTCGTTTCATTCAATACTTTTGATCCTACAATCAAATCCGTTCAATTGCAAAATGACAAAACAACTCTGTAAAAACCATACAACTTCCGAGAGTACACTAGACCAATTGTTATTTCAAATGACTAAGGTACGATCCGGCTTCCAGTAACTTTGCTAGGATTCCGTGATTGATTGCCATCTCGTTGTTTTTACGAGCAGTCTGAACCAGATGTGAGAGGAGCGGCTCCGTGAAAGTATAAACTGAGCAGCGACAACTGATCGGGGAAGACTATGGGTGGAAATCTCTGCTGGTGAAAAGTTAAAAAGATTAACTTGAAAAGGTGAAAAGGTGAAAAGATGAAAACGTGAACTTGAAAAGGTGAAAACGTAAACTTAAAAATTTAAAAAGTTGAAAAGATTAAAAAGGTGAACGGAAGGATAATGACGAGTTAAAGATAGGGGTATGGTTGATTTGGATATTATGACCCCCCACCGGAGACGGGGATCGGGGGACCTCCGAAATTTTCATTTTCCCATGTCGATATTCGTGATCCCCGTACCCGTTTCCCTACTCCCAACAAGTTTCAGCCATTTTAAGATTTTTTCTTTGCACTCTCCGTTTACTTTAACGCCATGGTCATATTCGTGATCCCCACACTCGATTACCCCACCCCTGAAATTCTCAGGTTATTTGGACAATTTTTATATTTTGACGCGTCGCGTGCGCGCGTCGCGTCTCCAAAAGTTGCCACACCACTAGATCCCGTTTGGGTGGGGGGTCCTTTTATATAATTGCATCGAGTCACGAAAATCACTTTGAAACGAGTTCTAAGCAAGAGTCTGTTTTTGGCCCAAACTTGTCGCGTCGCGTGCGCGCGTCGCATGCATGGGAAAATGAAAATTTCGGAGGTCCCCCGATCCGTCTCCGGTGGGGGGTCATAATATCCAAATCAACCACACCCCTATCTTTAACTCGTCATTATCCTTCCGTTCACCTTTTTAATCTTTTCAACTTTTTAAATTTTTAAGTTTACGTTTTCACCTTTTCAAGTTCACGTTTTCATCTTTTCACCTTTTCACCTTTTCAAGTTTATCTTTTTAACTTTTCACCAGCAGAGATTTCCACCCTATACTAGAAGAAAACTGAATAGTCACGTAAAGAAGGCATTCTACTGAGGAATCGTGCACTTTTTCATTGCACGTGCCTGAGTTCTGCTGTGTTTAACATGTTTCACGTGACTCTGCAAATGACTAACAGTATAGCGTACTTTTCCCTCTTATTTTGTCATTGAAAATATTGACAACATAGTTATCTCATCAGATCTTCATGAGGCCAATTCTACAACTAACCGGGTTTTTAGGTAACCTAATCCTTTTTTGTTAACCTCTTTTTCAGGTTACCTTGTAGGTAACCTGGAAGTAACCTGAAACTAAAATCCGGTTACCGTTCAAACTAACGGTAAAAACCAAGTTTTGCGTTAGAAAAACAGGTAACCGGTTTTTTATTTTAGGTTACCAACCGGTTACCTACTGAGATAACCTGAAAATTGGGTTACCAAAAAAGGGTTAGGTTACCTAAAAACCCGGTTAGATATAGAATTCACCTGCGTTCACACGATATCACGTCGAAATTCATGATGATCCTTTGGATAACTACGATGTTTCATGAGGGATTTCCACGCGAAAGATTTTTACAAGCATCTATGATTTGGTTATGAAAATTTATTGAAAAACTCATTTTTCATCAAGGCAACATAGTTATCGAATTTATATACAATACTTTGCAAAACCTTTCAAAATGTATCAGAAGGCGCTCTTTTTGTACCGTGCATAGACGACTTGACCAACATGGATATATCCCTGAAACAAATATTCTTGATACAAATGGTATTAGTATGATTTAGTCAGATACAGTCGTAGTTATATAGGCAGAAAAGAAACATTTTACTTATCGTAATATGCACTCATTAAAGTACGTTGTACAGTTTTGCACATATCTGATTTTGATCCTAAAATGGAGGGGGTCTTATAAATTTTGAGTAATTTGTTTTGCTCCTATTGGTTAATTTCAAACTAACTTCACCCTAACAATCTGTTGTGAAACTAACACATTTGTCAACGGCCGCATTGACCCCAAATATAGGACTGTCCTTGAACTCCTTTCTCATTTTCCCCTCAGGCGCCAGGCGGAATCTGCAATGTCATGATTTTGTTGAGAGCAATTTATACATTGAAAGAACGTTTATGCAGAAAAAGAATAATACAGAGAAACTTCTAGTGTTTTGCTACTTTTTTTGGTTTTCAGTGTAGAGAAATAGGTGACTTATTAGTTTTACTTCCAGACAAAGGTGATTAACTTCAAAATTGTTTATCTCAACTTTGGCATGAGCTTCCCATTCCATTTGAAGTGAATGGCACAATTTGATGTGAGATGGTTTTTTTTTGAAAGGGGTTGTCACCTACTTTCTGAGTTCTCTCAACGGTTGCATCTCAGCGTTTTTAGTTCCTGTTTCCGGGTTGACCGTCGTCAGAATACACCTGTAAAACGAAATAACAGAAACGGTAAACACCACTTCTCAGAGGGAAACGGCCAAATGCATCCAGTACCAGCAAGATTACCGGGGCGAATCCTCCGGGGAACTTAAAGAAGGTAGGACACCAATAAAGAAATTTACATGGTTCTTATCAACATTAGGTGTTGAGAAAAACGTTTTATATGAAAATGGAGAACATTTAGTGATTTACAGAAAATTGCAGTTTCATTAAAGTGTAACGCAAAATGAGGAGAAGTTAGATGGTTGTACAGAGTGTCTCTGAGACAGAACCAACCTAATTCCCCGCGGGTCAGGACGTGATTTCTCAAGATTGTGGTCTGGCGTCCTTTAACAATAGGGTGTACGTCTTTATTGAACGTCAAGCTCACAGTTCATGAAATATATTGTTTTGAAATTTCTTAGACATGCTGCCACTATCTCAGCAAGAATGTCGAGATATTGGGGACTGTCTAGACCTAGGTGTGATTTCCAGTTTTCGACCTCTGACCTCTGACACGGCTTGAAGCACTGCATCTTGACATCTCCGATACGCAGGTCGCTCCATTTATCCTCGTCCCACGCGGGGCAATGATCTACCACAATCACTGGTCGGAACTGGATTTGCTTTATCTGAAAATCAATCGATACCTATCAAATGTGCATGAATACTATGACACGTTCTGTCTTATGACGTTATTCACAGACTCTCGTGGGAAAAAGTGTTCGAAAGGGTTGACAGAACAACCTATCATGTACATGATGAAAACCGAACACAAATAAATATCTTTAATGTTAAAAAAGGTTTTCACCTTTTTTTCAAGGCGAGAGTTCAAATCGTCGAGCGAGGCCTGTGTTTGGATCATGAATGGAGCCGCATTGGGGAAAGCTATCTGAAAACGAGACCTTCAAAAATATAGAAGTACAAGCAGAAGTGAAGGAACTCAGAAAATTGAAAGAAAGCGAGAGAGAGATGAACTCCAATGAAAAACAAGGACAGACAGCCAGACTAGGAGTGAATTCTGGATAGAGGGAGAGGGAGTTATGTGAGAGAGGACAAGAGATAGAGAGAAAGATAACGAGAAAAATGGGTCTCACGTCATCCTTTCTCTTGGGCACCGGATTGTTCCACCAGATATCCTTTGTTATGCTCTGTCTTTTGATTTCCATCGAATCGTCGTACATTACCATGCGGGCATCGGAAAATACAAATAATTGAAGGCATTAAATGAAAATATCGGCCGTGTGTATATAGGTTTTCTCAAACCGTTCTGGAAGTCAATTTGGTCGCAGGCGTAGTTTTGCGAGCGGCCAGCTCATCTGCCTGTTTTGATCTATGCTGGCAAGTAACCAGCTACCGCTGCCCAGCATCGCTCAATCCAACGAGAACTTTGCTGTCTTTCTTGGCAAAACGGGACTATATCTCGAAAAGACGTTTCGACTCACCCTTTTCCTCAAGGAATTCCGATAGAAGAGTCGCTATTTCGGGACCGCAGTCCAGGCCATCACTAGCGAATTCGCCAAACAAAATGGAAAAAGAAACTATTCATATTTGAGTTATCAGTGAAGTGTAGAAAACCCCAATCAAAATCAAAATTTCAAAAGTTCACAAAATAGGAAACATACCTGACAGTTTTGCTTTTACGATTTTTGCTGAGTAACTCATGAGCTAAACTTCATGGAAAGATATAGGTATGGAAATGAACTTTCTTTAATTTCCCTTAATGAACAAATGAGATGAATGAGTTCGAACATTATTCTAGTAAGAAGATTTTTGAGTAGAGACCTGAAATTTAACATTGAAGTTTCGAGCTTACGTGGTTTTCCTGACGTCTCTTTTCCGTCTGACGTCATCTAACCGGACGGCTACCTCTTTTCCGGTAGGAAACTTCACCAGAAGACAACCATCTTCCACGTTCACATCCACCAGCTCCAGTTGCGGCTTTATGCGGGCAGTGAACACTCTTAATAGTTGAAAAATATTCAGAAATATTCCGGCGTCTGAATCCCAACCTGCGTCTCTCGATACGTACGCTATTTCTCTGCTCTTCTTCAAAATAGTGCGCAAAGCAAGAGACGCAGGGTACGTACCATGATATATCCCGAAATCAAGCTATGCGTACACATCATCATTTTCAGATGACAAGTAGAATGCAGCGGAATTAAACTACAAACACATCATATTTTGTGCAGCATGATCCGTTTTGCCTGGTTCATCTAGAATTGGCAGTTAGAATGGTTGTGTATTGTGTGAGCTATATCCAATCTGTTCTGTGTATAGTGTGATTCAATTGCGTTTTTGTGGCGAATTATTTAAGAATTTTGCTGTGTTTCAAACAACAATAACAAAACAAGTCAACTAACTTCCCGTCCTCTCCATCGATAGTCTGAAAATGTCTATCTCGTATTTCGCGATAAATTGCTCCTCTCGGACTACAGTAATAGGAGAATACACTCTTGCCCTTGCACGACTTCACCGGGTAGATGTACAGTTCCTTTATCGTACCAATTGGTATGAAATCAGTGGCAACACTTGTGAAGTAGTTCCACGCTTGAAGAACCGCCTGAAAACTTCCTGTTTTTTTTGTATTCACTTTCGATCAATAGTTATCATACTACGCATGAACCGTACTGAATCTCAAACAATCCCCAGGGCAGATTATACACAAACTTCAGACACAAAATCCGTACACAGAGTTTGCCAGGATATCTGCAGAGTGTCCCAGCTTTCACACATATCCTTGGTTTCTCGTTTTTCACAGTATTTCACAGGCCCTATCTCGGTGAGATACAAGGGCAAGGAAATAACGCACGCTTGTTTTGTTATTATTATTATTATGTTTATTAGTGGTACACAGCTCGAAAATTATCGATTGCCTTTTCTCAACAGTGTAGGGTTGCATGAAGCATGATGTTCCAATAAACACTATGGTACAATCCATTTGTTCATGTCGTTCGGAGCGAGTGCCACAATCTATAAATCTGGATACATATATAAATCTTACATTGTAGGTTATTATGGAGACTCCGATAAAGCCCAGAAGAACCTTTTTGTCATCCCATTGTGAGTACGTGGAAAGGTCAGACATATTTGGTTGGCGAACTATTCTGGAATAGGAATATTCGGCTATTTTCGAAAAAAAATTCTTGTAACAGGCTATGTGGCAACATCGTGCACACAGAGAACGGAATTCTCTACCAAAAACCGTTTCCAACAACTCACAAAAAAAGTTTTGTTTTCATCTTTATTTTGTCATTTTTCTCTTCTCTGATGAATGAGAGCCATGTTGTTCAGGAAAAGATACAAAGGACGAATGAACTAGTAGATAAAATCATGAATAAATAAACATAATGAATTGAATAAATAACTAAATGAATTGTTCAAGAAAGTAGAGTACAGAATGGGCCGTTGTTTTTAAAGAAATGGCGGGAGAAAGTGACTCAATAGTTATGCGCTCGGGTGTTTGTAGTTTGATGTTGGTGCTGTTTGAGCACAATTCGAAAACGTGTTATGTTTGCAGGTCATACTACAACTGAAATTTAGTTCTTGGTAAAATATAAGGTGCTACTGTGTTTGGTTAATAGTTGAACATACGTTCAGAAATGCTGAAACGGCGCGGTATCTTCATGGCGGACCGCATGAGCTGGTAATAAAGCTCACCCATGCCTAGTATCTCTTCTACGGAACCCCACCTCTTTACGGATACTACAATGTGATCACTGTCTTGGTTGTATTTGTATGAATAAAGTAACACACGGCTGAAATAGTTGCCGTAAAAGATTATTATTATTATTATAAACGTAGTGAACAATGCCAGAAACACAGTAAGACAGCTCAGCTTGTATTCAGAATGTCAAAAGAGAAATATGAAAGACACAGACTATGTTTATCTCTCCGCGTGATAAGACTATCCTTGTTTTGGTGCAGAATAACTAGTTGCGCATACAAACACACAAGCAGTAAATCATAATCGCGCAGTAAAAATGATAGAGAGGAAACAACTACATTTAGGTGTATCTTGAAGAGGTTTGGCAGAACTATGACGGTCACAGTTCCTGTTCGGAGAAAAGATTGTGATTGTACAACAGAATCAAAAAAGTATATAGTTATACCTAACAATACCAGGTACAACGGTTGGGGTCACCACGACATCGTAGTTTGCCGTAATTTCCAACTTTCAACCAAAAAGCAACAAGACCAAACTACAGACCCAGTACAGCATAGTTTGAAAATAGCGAATCTAATTACTTTTGCTCTATCAGCGTTGGACGATATAGCCTCTGACCTACTTATATGGGTGTTGACACATTTGGGAAGATCAGTGGAACGAGTCGTCATAATCAACCAGTCTCCTGTTGTTGTATTTCGATCTTGGCGATGAGCGAAGAAAAGCAAAATAGTATTATTAATTATGATACGGGATAGTTAGGGAGAAGAGTAGTAGGAGAGATAAAGAGCGTAAGAGAGAGGGGATAGAGGAAGAAAAAACGCAGGAAAACAGAAGACGAAGAGAGATAGAGGAGAGAAAAGAGTGAATAATTCTCAGTTTCGACTAGGACATAACAATATTGAATGAAATAGTTTCTGAATCTCCTCGGCTCCATCTAGTTTGAATAGAGGCATTCGGAAACTTATCATAGAATATTTATAGGGTAAATGAAATGCCTGCGACAGTGAATAGTGATAAAAATAGTTATTACTTTAAAAAATGTGTTTAGGAGTATGAAAGTGTTCTGAGTACGTATGCTAGAAGATCCCGTCATCTTCTTGTCATTCTGCGTCTCCACTAACATACTCTGTTTCTCTATCTCTCGCATCCCGCCGGGATGGATGTAGGCACGAAATAGTAAGGCGGAGCGAGAGACGCAGAATGGGATTAAGGTGCCGGGATCTTCTAGCATACGTACTCTGGACCACCGCGAAGTGAAACATATGAAGCAACGAAAATTATTTTCAGTAATAGTTCGTCGATTTGCTAAGTTAAAAGATTGATGATAGATTTGTTTGTTATGCAGTATTGGTTCTCACACCAACAATGACTGAAAAGAGGAACAATAATCGAATAAGTTCATAAAATACGCAAATGAGTACATCTTATGTTCTACACCATCGACCGCCCTAATTGTGAGGTTTGACGAATACCAGAACTTTCAGATTAGCATTTCGGATAAGTACACGTTCACGCACACGTTCACTCACGTGTTTTCTGTCTGTCATTATCCCACACGCCTTCCCGTCTGCCATTCATAACTGCGCAGAGGGGAGGGAAGGTTGGTTTCGGTTTTTTTCTCTTTTCACGACTTTTTCAAATCTTCGATGGTAGCAAAGTAAGAGAAGTATATGTAGCAAAATGCCAGAAAAGATCACTAGTTAACTAAACTACCTACCTCACTGGGTTGTAGTTGCGCACACTACGGTCAAATTCAGTACTTTACCGAAAGGGAGGATTTTTGTCAGTATTGGTTTGGTAGGAAAAAGACTGCAACTTAGGATTCTTTCAGATTAATAACAACATTAGTTTCTTCCATAAGTTGACCGTTACCCTTCTTATTTTTCGGCCTTGTCTCGCTCGGATATACGATTTCTCCCCCCAAATTCTGGGTCGCTTCGAAGAAGTTATTATTCCATGTTAATAAAACTCTTCTTTTGTCTTTCTCCATTACCCTTTTTCCAGCAGAATGAGTCACAGAAGTTCAACGGCGTCCCTGTCATGGCGCCAGTCTCGGACCTCGCTGGACACGCCCATTGTACAACAACATCCAATAGAACGTAGGTTTTCATAATGGAGGGGAAAGGTTGAATCAGGGTTCTAACTTTATCAGTTAGTGAACTATAATTAAAGTCACGTTTCGCAAAGACTCCTAGCACAACGTCCGCTACTCACGCATAAGTATGCATTAATCCAATTTGAAAACTATGAGAGTTACACACAATGTTATATAGAAACGAGTGGCGAAACACCGAAAATAGGAAGTTATTTCTGATTCGTTTCGGTTTAAAACTATAAAAGACTACTATTTCTGTATTTTGTTATGATTTCCGTTCCAGACCAGTCAAAGGAGACTAGTGGGTCTCTGAATTCTCTGACCACCTCCGTGGGATCAAATGAGAAGAAGAAAACGTTGCTGAGCGACAAGGAGGAGGATGTAGACTCTTGTTCGGTCAGTATTCGGAATGTTTCGACTTATATTGTAGTTCCTAGTTACGGGTTATGAAAGTAATCGTGAGGAGCTGCTAAACAAATGCACCTTTAACCCGTCCCATCCAGAGTACGTATGCTAGAAGATCCCGGCACCTTCTTCCCATCCTGCGTCTCTCGCTCTGCCTTACTTTTTCTCGTCTCTCACATCCCGACGGGATGTAAGAGCAGATAAATATCGTATGTGTGAGGAGACGCACTATCGAAGGAGAGTGCCGGGATCTTCTAGCATACGTACTCAGGAGAAATTGTACGGAACAAGGTTGGGCGTTGTAGTAACTCGCTCTCTCTCTCATTTTGTATTGAGAGCTGCGGGAGGTTAGCGTATGATGCCTTTGAATTTTTTGCGTTTCAACATTGTGCATCTACCTCTAACCACGCGACCAATCTGCCATTCATGCTTTAACCCACTTTAGATGAGTCTCCCCACAGCTCAACCCATTGATGACTGGTTGGTTCATGTGGACCGCGAGCGAACCAGAGATATTTGTTGTCAGGTTAGCGACAGTTCGTTTCACTTCTACCCAGACTCCGACAGTTTGTAAATAACATTGCCCTGGCGTTTGGAGAACTTTCAAACTACGGATCGTTTAGCTGTGATCTGAGGTACGATCTGAAGATTGGACTGAACTCGGAAAATGTACCGTGCTGAGAGAGCAATCTACAACTATTGTCTGAAATGTCTGCTCACCCACTTCAATCAATAAACTATGTTCTCTTTTTCAGAGTATGGGTCCTTTTCTTCTGGCCGGTTTGGGCTCGATTGGGGCTGGTCTACTACTTCATTACGCACAAAACATGGACCTTCTTGAAAGTACGTTTTCGGAACAGTTCACATTTCTTTGCTCTCCATCGGAATACGAGTCTCGCGAAATACTGCGCTAAGTGACAGATAGAGGATGGATCAAAAGTGCTAAGGCTTTTATCACAAGCACTTGGTTCACTTCTAACTGACGTTCCCGAACCGAAAATGGACCGAACTGAGTTCAACTCCATTGTAAGACGTTATTTTTGCAGATGTTCCCCAAATTGTGGCCATTGCTCCCCCGTTGCAGGGATTAAAAGGGAATCTCGACCTAACCTTCACCTCCAGGCTCACAACTATGGTACAGTGTTTATCATTCGTACTGTCTCCTTCACATAAGCTAGTGCCCTAATGTTCTGAATAGTCAGAAGTAGTCTTAAAGGTGGACAGAATGGGAAGCTAGTTTGGGTAACCCGGGGTACCTGAACATAACGTTGCGGACTAAAATATATGAAACGTATGCAAATTAGGTTTGTTAGTTTGAGTAAAAAAAGGTATATATAAATTTCTCTTGAGCAGCTCTTCCATATAAACTTTCCGTTTTGTCCCCCTTTAACGCGTTTCCAGCCGCCATCCTGTTTCCAGACGCCTGACGCGTCACACGTCTCACGTGTCTGGCGGCGAGAAGACGTGAGGCAGCTAGTATTCACGTTGCTCACGTACTCGTCTATCTTGCATTCTTATCATCGTAGCAACCGTGGATGGTCTGGGCAACTAAGCGTAGAACACGTAGTAAACTTCTTTCTTACTCTTGCAATGTTCCCTACTCTCTGTTTAGTCAACCATAGCAATGAAGAGGAGTTATTATCCAGTGTTTATGTTTTTGCTGTACAAATTGAGCATACAACATTTTTTTTGTGTATGTTATTTTCTTTTTCAGGCTCACAAAGGTGGTCTGGATGAGAGAGATGGGCGAATTCTTCACATCTTTCGCAATATGGCAGCCATACAGGTATCATCTACATTCCGCAATCGCATAGTGTTTCCAACACATTTTTGACACCATACACTAGCAAACAAGCGCAGAAAGCAGCTAAACTAACAACAAAACACATAAAACTGACGACTGGGATTTCGCAGACAGCTGCAGAGAGTCTGCGTCTCTTTGACCTACACTCTTTGTCGGGTTCAAACTACAACTACAGCAGAACAAACAAACTTTTCAGATAATTCTCTAGGGAGATAATTATCCTATGAAAAGTGCTGTATAAGTGTAAAGTCTGAATTGTGAAAATTTGTGATACCATTCCAGAGTCAATCGCTGCTGCTCTCCCTCTTCATCACGCTGTTCTGTTTCCTGTTGAACCTGGCCAACCGGCTAAGTGCGGGCCACCAGGCACCAGTGAAAGAGTTTCTGTTCCTTGGGGCGATCTCCATTGCGGCTATGGGACTGGCGTGCGCAGTCATGTCTATAAGTTGGTTTCTTCAAACTTTTCACTTTTCTAAACCTGGGGGGGGGTAAACATATTGTTGAAGGATTGGAAGTTTAACCATCTACTTTCAATTGCTGGAGGGTTCAATGAAGTGTAAAACTCTGAAAATGGAGTTCTTATATTTTGGTGGCGTCCCGTCATCATGTCCATAAGTTAGTTTCAGCACGAATCTCGACTGGGCGACGATTCAGCTAAAACACTTCGGGCTTATGTCTCGTATAAAAAACTGTATGAGTAATTTACTTTCAAGTTTGACCAATAATATTTTATCTATACATAGTATCTATTGTGAAGTTATAAACCATCAGTTGAAGTTCTTACTTGAGTAATAGATAGTAGCTGAACGCATTTTAGCTGAATCGTCGCCCACTCGAATCTCTGAAATTCGTTAGAACCGGGGTTAAGAAGACATTGTATACTAAATTGGGCAAATATTTTCATGCGGGCTGCTCCGACTACTTTAGGGTCAGACAGCAGACGTAACGTGTTACAATAGATCACTTCACGTGATACCTACCTCAAAGGTGTTAACAACTTGAGTAAAAGGCTTTCAGAGTGTGGAAAGGTACATAGTTCGGAAACAACTTCCGATGATACTTCTTAGTACCTACCTGCTCGTGAGTCATTCCAATCAACACGGTAAATCAATATCAAATACCGTTTCAGTCATGGTATTGATTGTTCTGTATGCGAGGAAGAACCGTGTGAACCCGGACAACATCGCAACTCCCCTGGCGTCTTCCATGGGAGACCTGATGACTGTCGGACTCATGGTTTGTGCCCTTTTACCGATCAATATCAATAATAATTCGGAAAAATATCAGAAAAAAGATTTGTCTGACTAATCAAATAGAAAATGAATGAACCTTTTTAGTTGGGATTCGGCTACCTGGTCTATGACATCATGCAAACGAATGTCATGATTCCAATCTCATGTTTGCTGGTTGGCGCGGCAACGTTCCCTGTATGGATGTACATTGCAAGTAGGTTGCCGATTACAGTATACTTCTAGGTGGTTCCTGGTCGATCTCTACAGTACTATTTCAATATCACATGTAATGTCGTTACAAAAAGGCTGTGTTCAGGGTGTTATCATTTTTGTAGTTTGATCTGTAGTTACATCTGAGGTGACGAGTTCCAGCCGTACATCTGTGAAAGCAAACTACAAACCCCTCAGTTAAAGGTGACCGGAACGCAACTTGAGCAGAGGTTTCGTTTCGGGCCGCTTTTAACTGTATTGAGATCAGAGAGCACAAATAACTCGTATATTAGTTTAAGCAGTCCACGTGACATGCACATGACAATGCCGCGCGACACGCAACGCGTACAATCAAAAGTAGGATACAACAGCATTACGAGAAACCATGTTGCTCTCCGGTCTCCTTTAAGAGAGAAAATGTACCCTGCTAACGATCTTCTTTGAAGAGAATGGTGTTGGTTTATTAAAGTTTTTTGATAAGTTGTGTTTAGGTAAAGACGCTGGCAGTTGGAAGGCAGTGAAAACTCAATGGTTCACTCTTATATTTGCGGCCGTATTCTCCAGGTGACCACAATTTAGAAACAAGTTATCAATGAGAACTATAATAAGAATTCTCCCTACAAAAAATATATATAAGCCGTAGAGTTACTTAACACAGCGATTACAAACATGAACGATCTCTAAAGCTAGTTAGAACCGGAACAACATTGGAAACTGTAGGATTCTGAACAAAACAAGAGAACCCCGTTTTTCGTTTCGTTCTGTTGAGTTTTTTTTGGTTTGTTACCAACTTAATGGACGTATTTCCAGTTTCTGATTGATTCATGACATAATGTACTCATTCCAGCCTAGCGGGGCTGATTCAAGAAATAGCATTCAAACTCTATCCCGAACTCACTGCCTATCTACCTCTCATCACAGGTCAGTCTTATTTATAGAGCTCAATCTTTGCGAAGCAGGCCCCCATACGGTGTGTGTTGCCCTATTTCTCTGTGTTTGTAGTCTGATCTTGTAGTTTTTCGGTCTAAACTCGTGAATAACGGCAACATCGACTTCCGTGCTTCCTGATGTTTCTATATAGTTAGTCAATCGCATAGAAGTATTGAAAATGTTTGGGATTGGGCAGAAATGGCTAGCGCATCTTCATATCTTTGATCTACACTCACCCATTTGCTGGCTGGGTTGCTCAATCACTACGACCATTTGACATCTTTGTTGTATGGCTGTTTCACTATTTCAATATTCATTCAACACATTCATGTACTCGACACATAGTACAAACGTGAACAAATGTATCACGTGGTGTTCTCTCAACTTCTTGCTTCGTATGCTTTTTGAACGAGGGAGCGCCAAGGTTCAGAACGCAAAGGAACACTGTTAGAATCAACGTGAAGTTGAGGTTATGACAATACGATCACTATACAAGCTTGGAAATCTTTGCAGGTATCGCGGGCAACCGAGCCGCCCTCCAAGCCTCCCGGATCTCGTCCCATTTGAACGTTGGCAACAAAAACCCTCTTTCATGGGCAGTTCGACTGAACCCATGGAGATACTACGTCAATTCAGGTAATACTCCGGGTATTTGTTGTTTCATTTGGTATAAATAACAGAAAAAACGAGTTTGAGAACTTTCCGGAAACTTTTAGATGTAGGAACTCTGCCACTCCTAGTAATTTTCAGCGTTGCTACAAAGCCACAAAGCGTGCGAGTTTAGGTAACTACTCGCTTTAGTCAATTTTAGGGATTTTCCCAACTGACCAATGTTTTAAGCGGAATTGAGAGTAATGTGTCTTGATGGTTTCAGAGAGTGAAAGCACGTTGGCGCGTTTGCTACTCTTCACAGCAATTCCGTATCAGGTGAGATGTTTGCGTCATCCTATAGTCGTCTCTTAAAAGTAAATATAAACATGATTTCTCACTTTGAAGAGAGAGGGAGAGGAATCGGACAGAAAGGATAAACAAAAAGTGAAACGTTAGAGAAGGGCAGAGAAAGAGAGGTAGAAACACAGAGAGAGAGAGAGAGAGAGAGAGAGAGAGAGAGAGAGAGAGAGAGAGAGAGAGAGAGAGAGAGAGAGAGAGAGAGAGAGAGAGAGAAGAGTGATAACGAACAAAGAATGGAAGAAAAGAGACAGTAAGAAAGAAAAACAAAAATAGGTATAGACTACCCGAGATCCATTTGATTCAGGCAATGTTTGTGTTCGTCTCCCATGGCATTGCTCAATTTACCGCGTGCCCGCTCAAACTGAATGGCTGGTTCGTCCTGGGATACCTCATAACCGCTTTCATACAGGTAATTCCTTTTTACCGGCTCTCTTTTTTCACTTTCATCTCGCCCCTAGCCCTTATGTTTTTCTTCCAAAAGTATGGAGGGAGCACTGCTCTCTCCTCAGGCGGTGAGGATGAAGTTTGCATAAGTGAGCCCCTGTTTCGCGCCGCGCTCTAGGTCTACGTTAGCACTGTATAAAAAATGTGAATAGTCGCCATTTCCCCTAGAAAGACAGTAAGGGGCTCGATTTATTGAGGGATGCGTGGCGAGCGGTCGTTGATAACTTGCCAGGAGACGAAGCCAAACCCCGCCCCTTAAAAAATCGATGGTACGGTATCCACAACGGTTTGACAAAACCTATATCGACTGATTATGGTGAAACGCGCAGAGCATATTTAAAGGATTATCGTACAGATATCACCATTCAGAGTTAATAGAGGATAATTGTACATTATCGAAAGTCTACTTACGGCATTCCATTAGCCATATGGGCCTTGTTTCTTACCCTTGATTCAGTATCATAAGTGTAGTAACGAAGCTACGAGAATCGTAACGCAGCTACGAGAATGAATACATATGAAAGATGAAATTAGAAATGATTTTAAAAAACTATATTTACCAGGTCTCCGTGCTGCTGTTCATCACCCAGCTGGTGGTGAATAGTCTGTGGCAGTTGGGCGTAGATCCCGACATGCACGCCATCCCAATACTCACATCCATTGGGGATCTCATCGGAGCCGGACTCATCTTCCTACTCTTCTATATCTGCGCACAGTTTGACGAGTGAGTGGATTTGTTCTGAGTATAGGATCCATTTGATCTAGAAAGACAGGGCTGAATCTACTGAGCGATCGGGGTGAGCGGTATACTAGAAGTCAATCGAATAGTCACGTAAAGTTAGCATTATAATGAGGCATCGTGCACTTTGTCACCGTGCACGTTTCTCGGTTATGATGTGTTTAACATGTTTCACAAGACTGTGCATTTGGCTAACAGTATAAGTTGATTATTCGTCAGCAAACAAGATAATGTGTAGATGAAAGGTACGAGAAAAAACGTATCTTTGAGGAGAATCAGGTTGGGGTCTGACAGTTCTGATAAGTGGTAGGAATTGCTCTCGAGAAATTGCATGGACACTAATTTTAGGTCTGCTGAGTCTCAAAAACTGCCAAAAGTGTTAAATATCGTTGTTTTTCGGTCAAACCTCGTGAGTTGTGGCGTGTATCTAGTTCAAACTACAACAAAAGTTTGGTCATTCCCTATAACACTCCTTCATTCCAGCGTGGTACGGGTGGTTCATGATGCTTCGCTCAACGGGAACTCAACCAATATAACCTGCTAGTACTTGGACAGATTACAACTTGTAAATTGAATAACTTCTGTATAGCCGTTTTCACTATCACGGACTCGTGATAGTGAAAATGTTTTGAACTCAAAACTTCCAGTCGGTTTTAGAGCCTAGGTTTTGGTCAGCTAGAAGATTTTCATTCGATTCTGTGAATTTACTAGAGTACAAATTCAAAACATCTTTAAGAAAGATGATGTTCTACATTCAAAAATATTTGTATATTGCTGTACTGTTGTATATGTAACATATGTATAAAGAGAACGTATATGTGGGAGTACATTCTTGATAAATCAAATTCAGTAAAAGGCAATTATTGGAAAGTTCGAATATACTGTAGCAGTTCATATACGAATGATCAGAACTACCTGATTATCTATCGTAATGAAATATTAACTTCTACCCTTTGAAACTGTTCGACTAGTGGTATAATTACATTCGAGTGCTTCTGGTTCTTGATTAGATAACACATGCATATTGGGGTCTTATTGTGGTCATAATACAGTTTTTGTCCATAGTTACAGTTTGGAGTAAAGTAAGATACTCAAAAACGGTTAAAATAATGTGGAACTTGTGTATGATTTTTTAACTAATAAAGTAAAACTTCATGTCCAACTAATAATACAAAAATCGAACTTCGTCGTTGAGATAGGATGTGCTCTTCTTGTCACAACATTCTCACTTCTATAAACATGAAAAGGAGAATGGTACTGTCAGTTAGCGTATAGTACATTCGAATAAATTCGTTTGAATAGGTTTTGTGTACAATTTACACGGATATATTTTCGCAAAAGATGTTTTTTGCAGTGTGTTTCTATTCTTTCTAAATCCACTATTGTACATAATGTACGTAGGAGAACCTGTTCACTATGCCATCAAAACACTAATGTTTATAAGCTATTGATTAGGACATGCCCTGCTTTTTATTTAGTTTTATAATATTTTTTCGTGATAAGTCTCGTCACTATTTCCTCGTACCTTCATTGATTGAAAGTGCGGAACTAGACGATAGTATTCTAATGAACACGTTAGTTGTGAACTGGAAAGAGGAAGAAGAAAATAACACATGGTCTTCAACGTTTTACTTGCCTTAGTTCTTGTTTCTTCCGTTTTCTTGTTGTTTTGTGAATTTTAACTTCTAGAATTCTTCAGTGAACCTTTATTACGGCTTTATAAGTTTACAAACTTCAAAGTTTCCTAGTGACCTCCAAAACTAAACTTTTGCAATTTTCCAATATCTTAGCTATCTCAGTTGGTAAAACTAAAAAACGCAAACATAGTGCTCATTTTTTGTGGAACAGAGTGGATATTTGACCACACAAATGTTTCTGCGTGGAAATATGACACTTGTTTCTAGAACGAAGTAAGAGACCACTTTTACATTTTTCAAATGGTCAATAAATCTAGAGTGTATGTTTTAGAATGGACCCCCTCCGCGTCTCCTACGACTCTCCCATCCTCCAACAGTCGGTGGACGGGAAACTATTACAGTACATCAATGCAAGAGTACTCCGGGGAAGTCGACTCATCAAAGATCATATATGGGTCAGTCCTTTCTTCAGAAATTGAGCACAGACTTTGACAAGTCAGAGAATTTCCATAACTCTCCACGAAGAAAGTTTTTTCCACTAGGGCTGTAGGTTTCTCGTTACATGTGATAACTGGCGGCTAGTTGGTAGTCTCGTGGGATTTTACAGATTTTGTAGTTTGGTACTAGTGGAATACAAAAAAAATAGATTTCGAACTGTGATTTCTGATCTTCGAAACTTCAGGTTCGGGACGGGAAGATCATCAGCGCGGCGGCGGTTTTCTTCGAAGAGCAACGAGTCGCAGATATTCAGGTGGACAAAAATAACTCATGTTTATCTGACAAAAGTCAAACAGGCTTCGCTGAGTTTGTATGAAAAGCGCAGTTGTTCACATGAAATCGCAATTAACACTACGGGCGATTGAAAAGTTCCTTTCCTAAAGAAGGAAACTTAGATGTTAGGACTTAAGTTTGAAAGTTTGTTTGGCCTCTTTCCGACTGTAGTCTCTCAAGAGTGTGTAGTCGCCCATACGAAATAGCATAACATTAACAAACTCCGGAAACTGTCCTCATGAATTATAAATGTACGAACAATGTTGGTGAAAACTGTTTTGTGAACGAATTTGTTCAAAACCTTTGGTCACTTGCTCAATTGTTTCAATCATAACCATTGATTGTTTTCAGATAGATTGTGCTGGACTGATCTTATCGCCCGGTTTTATCGACATTCAACTAAACGGTGGGAATAATAGTACTTCTATGGTTTATATCTACCACCTACTGAAACTTTTCATCGTTCGTTCATTGGGTCTATCTCTCTCTATCTTTGTTCTCTATTCTTCTCCCTTCTTTTTCAATACAACTTCTATAATACTCTTTCACTGTTTCTCTCACATTAGAATCCTTATTCAATGTTCTCACGCAGAGCGGATTGTATCAATGAGTCAACAAAAACAACCAAGAAACATTTGCGACATTAGTCTACGATTAGCAACATATATGAACGAGAGAGCATGTAGGCCAATGAGACCGCAGATAGTCTGTCATTCTGCGTTTCTATGACCTGTACACTCTTTCGTCGAGACAGTTACTAAGTGGCTAACAGTTGTCTGTTGCCAAGAGTTGGCAGCTAGTTTCCAGGTGGGTTCGGTGTCGATTTCTCTACCGTCCCCGACTCGGAAGAAGAGTACTCAAAGGGGCTCCAGAAGGTCTCACAACAACTACTGGCACATGGAGTCACGTCATACGCACCGACCATTATAACCAGCTCTCCAGATGTCTACAAAAAGGTTTGCTCCATTACTGACTTCTGAACGCGCGAAAACTGTTACAACTGAAATTAGCGAACTAGTATAATCTATATCAATCTTGCGTGGACCTCACGGGGGAGGGGGGACTGAAACGTGTGTTGGAGCCAGCGCGTAAGTGTGATATACAAGTGTTTTCACGTAAATTTTGTCTTTCATTCACGAATCTGGATTGGTATGACTTAGCAAAATGACAAAGTTTTTGTTTTCTCACATATGTCTCAATATTTTTTGTATAAAACATCCTTTTTCCACCAGTTCTGTTGTCAGACCATTCATGTTCGATTAATGGTGTTCGATTAGATAGATTGGGGTACAATCCGGGTGCATTCGATCCAACCATTCATAGATCATTCGTTTTTTCCCAATCGGGCCAGAGACGCAGAGTAGTGTGTCTGGCCGCCTGCGTCTGTCAGTGGAAATCGCCAGTGGTGCGCGCGCGTGCTCGCAAACCCAATTCATTTGTTCTATTTGTTTGTTTTGCTTTCACAATACACCCAAATACTGTGATTTCTATCTATTTGTATGTTATTGATATGCTTGTTAAGTTGTAAAGTGTTCTATGTGGGTGTATTTCAGGTGTTGCCGCTGCTCTATCCCAGAAATGGCGACAAAAATGGAGCTGGAATCTTGGGTTAGTTAGGTTCTTTCACTTTTTACTCCTTTCTCATCGATATTGTTCAGAATTAGACATTGTTTTCTTTCGCTCCCTCTTGTCTGTTACCCGTGGTTGTTATAAAGAGAGAGGGATGATGTTTACAGAAACTAAACTCCTCACACATTGCTATAGTTTGCTTTCCATAATCTTCTCTGAACGCGAGTTTTCAATAGAAAAAAACCAAACCAACCTTCCTATGAAAACAGCACGATAGTTGTTTGGTTGTCAACTTGCTATCAAACCGGCTGCGTGTTTTATCTGCGCACTTAAAGAAGGACGATTATGTGGTCCAATCGCAACGCTTCAGTCCTTTAAACCGCAATATATTTTTCAATTGCAGTTTAAAGGACCGATGTCACGGGATTGGTCCACATAATCGTCCTTCTTTGATTCATTTGATCGTAAGATTTCTAGCTTCAATCATATTGCGTTTGGCGTTTGGTTGTTTATTCTGGTTCAAACCAATGTTATGAATGACGTGAAATTCGTAGTATTTGGTCACATTAACGCCGACCAATTGGTATTAATTATCGATGCGATTTGAACCCCCCTCTAATCCTACCGAAACGGGACGTTTGTGTCTGCATTACTGTTCGTCTCTGAGATAATTGCATAGATCCAAGGACTTCATAGAAACGTTGGATAATAGGAGTAACTGTAACTATGTTTTGTTTGTAAAACCATTACGGGTATATGGGTTACACCTTTTATTCGTAATTGATTTGGGTTTAAATTGTTCACGATTTGTGATCGGAGACATTGTATCTGAACATGGCTATCGTTAACAACCAGACAATGTTTGTTCCGCTGCTGTAAATCGATTTTTCGTACATTGGTCTAGTGTTTTGCTCCAAATGGGTTGTTTTCATGTGTGCGAGGTGCGATATAGAGCGCTCAGCGCACCAGTTCAAACGTTCAAGCGCTCAGTCGTTTTTCTCTCGTTCTCTCGTTTCTCTCTCTCTCTCTCTCTCTCTCTCTTCATTATGTTATGAAACACTCAAAGTGAATCATTCTTTTTTGTTACATTGCATCGCACTATAACGTCACCACACATGGGAGTTATGAACTGTGTTAGAAATACAGAAACTTAGTTTCATTTCTGTTCAGTTCGGAACTCGGGAATCAATCTCTTTGCGAAAACCGAAAAAAGGTTATTCTCTCTCTAAATACTTTTCACATTTCACTCTCCAACTCTCAAATTTAAAAAAAATTGTTCCAAATTTCAACCTCTTTTACTTAGTTCGTTAATCTCTTTTCTTAACGCAGACATAATATCGATCAACAACTAGCTACTTACTACTGAATACTGATAAAAAGTAGATATGGCTGATAGTGTAGGGCAGAGGGCGGTTTCATTCGTTTAGTTGTGTTTCTGCGTTGAACCGTCCGCCGATAACTTATCATATATTGATTTTCTAGGTTGTGTTGTGGCTGTCCAATGTTATAGTTCGTTATTGTTAATTTCTTCATTTTCATTGAAAAGTTATCCAACTAGCGGTAACAGTTTTTTTGGTATTTGTTGTACCTATGTCCAGTGAAGCTTTTGTTTGCCCTTGTCACTTACCTCAACCTATACTGAAAATGATCATAGATCATCTCAAATTTCTAGTTTTCAAATTCGAATTTATTGCTATTAAAATTCGTTTTCGCATCAACTCTTCTTCCTCTAGCTCTAGCTTTTGCACGAATACTTATTACATTTAACTATCGAGTTTGGTAAATTTAATTACTCTCGAAACATCGTAAGGTCACTGCGATAATGAGTATCGAACACGCGAATCTGCGTTGTAGTTTGTAGTTTGGTATCCATTTACGTTGAAATATACGAATTTCAATCGAACAAAATCAGACTACAAACACAACGGGATCGTATGACATAAAAAAGCGAACCCGACTCAGAACAAGCGTCGTTGCAAAACAGTAAATTATTGTTCATACAGCGTGGCTGTCATATATATATTAATTTTCCCTCTCGTCGTCGGACGTCTCTTCGGGGCACACTTTATCTCTAGATTTGTTCCAATACAGTTTCGACCAAACGCGAATTTGTGATAAACAGAGCGCGAACTACAATAGTACACCTCACTATGCGTGACCACAATAGTAAAATGACATTGGCTGTTGTACATTTTACGTTTGTTTTTGTATTTCATGGGTTCATGGGCAGTGCTAGAAAAAGGTATGATTCACGTCATGTAATTGTCGCATAATACATCATTATCTTTTTTTCAGGGGCCCACTTGGAGGGTCCGTTCATATCGGTGAAAAAGCGAGGATGTCATCCGGAACAATTTGTTCGCCAATTCGGAGTCGAACCAGAGAAAACGTTGAATGAGGTTGGAATGAGATTCGTTCATGTTAATTGTTAATTTGCTATCAAGAATCAAGTGGATTAGTTTCCACTGTCTGCTAGAGCTTTTCATTCAAACATCTCATTTCTCATACTCTTTGGCCTTACGCCTTACTCCTAGTTCTTCTCTGTTACAAACGAATCAATAAAATTTTGTACAGTGTGTGAGCCATGCTGTATTACAAACGCGCCTGCCGAAACTTTTCTGTGTGTTGCCTTACATGAAGTAAATTTATTTATGGATTTGACAGTTCGACATTTCACGGTCCTATATCTTTTTTTTTCAACAGATTCATAATTGTGTTATATGTTGTAGATCTACGGCGATGCGGAGAATGTGGCAATGGTGACTGTGGCTCCGGAGTTGGCCGGAAGCGAGGAGGCGATACGGTATGATTTTAGCAAAATCTTATCAGCCCCGGATCGTGTTTCCATTATCCAATTCTAACTTGGTTGAATTTACTCTATGATATTTTGGTCAGATAGTCGTACTTAGTGATCGTACGCGGGCGGGGGTAGAGGTAAAGGCAGAATAAGTGTACCACTTTTCAACACCATAACTGATTGTTCAGTTTAAATTAGTTTCTACATATTTTTTGTGTAGTTATGCAATATATGTTCTGTCAGGTACCTGGTGTCTCGTGATGTGGTGGTGTCGTTGGGTCATTCGATGTCCGGGTTGCGAGACGGGGAGAGGGCCATCCGGGCCGGCGCCAGCACCATCACCCATCTATTCAATGCGATGCAATCGGTAGGTTTCGTCTATATTACGGAAATAGTGCGGTAGGGTTGTAAACAGAGTACAAACTTCCAAAAGTTTGTGTTGCCAAGGTTCAAGTCCGATTCAACGACTCAAGTTAGTAACATAGTAAGCACTCTTCACTTGGATTGTTAATGATATGTGTTTTTGTTGTGTAACCCGGCCTCAGTTTCGATCTGACTAATTGTTATTCTAACAGTTCAGGTGGGCATTCATAAATGACATAAATTCACGTGTATAATCTGCGAGTAGTTTGCTTCAGTGTATGTTTGTCCTAACTTTACCCTATTACAGTACCACCACCGTGACCCGGGTCTTATTGGTCTTTTGACCTCCGAGACTACTCAAAATAGAGGCCAACCCATGTACTACGGTATCATCTCTGACGGAATTCACACGGATGACAGTGCTCTGCGAATTGCTAATCGGTAGGTTTGGATGTTTGGCGCCGGATTTGTAGTTTGATTCTGGCAATCTAAGACAGACTTCGCACCGTCTTATGTGTTTTCAGATCAGGCCACAATCTAGTTGGACATTATAATATTAGGAAGTGAAAGGTAATTTAATCCAAGGTTGGCTCCCTTTCAAAACAGTCGTTCTGTACAAGTGTATGTCATACTTTCAGTACCTGTCCCGAGGGTCTTATCCTGATCACGGATGCCATAGCCGCCCTGGGCATGGAGGACGGACAACACCAGCTGGGGGCACAGCTGATCAATGTTAAAGGACTGTCCGCCATTCTCGACGGGACCGATATCACTGCCGGCAGGTTGGTGGTAACAATAGTAACAAAATACTTATCAGACTGAGAGACGTAATCATGTTCACGCATTCTTTAACTTGAACACTAAGGTTTATTTCGAGGAATGGTCTGGTTTTTATTAAAAGGTGGATTGGTAATGATTTATTCGGTTTTTGTCGTAGGAAGGGTCATAATTGCCTAAAGAGTACCGGTACACTATAGTTTTGCTCTAGCGTTACGCTGTTACGTATGTATCGAGATGCACAAAAGTGTGTATCTCCCAACTGTGTTATCTGTTATATAATCAATGTTGTACTTTGTAGTGTGGCCTCGATGCCCCTATGTGTTCGTCATCTCGTGAAGGCGGCCCGCTGTTCATTGGAGGAAGCCCTCCTTGCTGCCACCCACAAACCAGGTACCTGCCAGCTCTTAGAAAGTAGTTCAAACGGTTTAAAGTAATCTATCTATCTTTTCACTCACATACGGAGCTTTAGGACAAGTTAGTAGAGTTTGCGTAGCTGTCATTCCATGTCGACTAAATATCAGTGCAAACATTGTCGAAAAGCAGGAAATATTGAAAAATTTCGGAAAGCAAGGATGATTTTTTCCAGAAACAGTTTCTGTGCTAGAGAATGATCGAACATTGCCGGTGTATGATTGACGTTTGACGGATGTTGTATATGTACCTCTATCGTTTTTGAATTTGAATAGCTTTCTGATCTACTTTCCTCATTCCAGCCAGCCTCCTCCGTCTACCCGCCAAAGGCACCCTAGAAGTGGGAATGGATGCCGACATTGTGCTCATTACCGATAATGTGCATGTCCGAGCAACTTATGTTGGAGGACAACTCGTGCATTCGTCATGAATGCAGTCTAAGTTATTAAAAAAGTTGTAATTCATTTATTTGTAATTTGTAAGATAGTTGTACATAACTACTATGAGTAAGAAGAAATGTTGATACTTATAGGTATTATTCGTAATTCGAAGCCATATAATGGTTTTTTTTGCTTGAACTCAGGTTTTGTTTGAATAGTTTTAGTAGAACACTTATGAATGCGTCGGTCAGAGTTAGATCATTCAATGTGGTTGTATGTTTACTCGGTTTTTATGTATTCAGGCTTCAGTTAGAATAAATTTGTGTCTTATTTCTGGGTCCCGGATCCTATTCATAATGGTTTTCCAACCAAACTATTCCTTTTTTTGTTCTCGTGTTGTGATCTCAACTGTTTCTAGTTTTGCTTACTATTTCTTTTTCTATTGATTTAGTTTGGTTGATCATGTGTTGTTTATCATTAAATCTGCTCCAGTTCTAAAATGACGGAGCCATCTGGAGCCGAACCGGATACGGTAGATGTGGACCTCGAGGGGGACTCCATCAACGACGGCCGCGCACTTGTCTCCGCCCCCACGCGCAGTGGTGACGTCATTTCGTGAGTTTTCTCTCCTATCTTTTAGAGCTGTGTTCTTTCACAGTTTACAGTTTTCAAATTTAGTGAAGACGGCTGACGCAAAACTGTTCAGGCAAACGAAAATAATATACTGGAAGTAAATTGAATAGTCACGGGAAGTAAGCATCTTAATGAGTTATCGTGCACTTTTCCATTGCACGTTTCTGAGTTATGCTGTGTTTATCTTGTTTCACGTGACTCTGCAATCGACTAACAGTATTGCACAACCCCTTTTGGTCGAAAACGAACAATGAGTTCCGTTTCGCAGCTAAGTCACCCTGGAACCTGGAATAGTATACAATTAGTCGAAGCATGAAGGTCTACGAATAAGTTATCCTAATGATTTCCTTTCAGCCCCACTCGAGCCGTGCTCACCCTTTCAAAGTCGATGTTCAATGCCGGATGTTTCTCTCTACCGTAT